>CM061045.1:57673514-58046014 GCA_030762985.1 Adelphocoris suturalis
TGAGTACTTCCGTCTAAACACGAAAATTCGGCAGTTTCGACTTTGCCCAGAGAATACGATGGTCAGGAAGGATATTTTTTAAAATCCATCAGTCACTTCTGAATTTTCGTGTTTATACGGAAGTACCTACTCATTTTTGTATATTGTAGCCGCCATCTTGAAAATTTCGGAAAACCATTAGTAGTTCCTCCTTCGGAACATTCTGCTGGTCAATAATAATCCATAATTATTTGTTTAAAATCGGTCCCTAATAGGCGTACTCATCGGGCAAAGTTGAAAATTGTGTATTTGGCATTGTTGAATATGTATCCGCCATCTTGGTTTTGCAGAATTTCGTGACTCATCCCTCCCAAGTTGAACAAATCATTAAGTGTCAGAATCAACATCTTGGACACAAAAATGGATTTTCACATCATCATATGAAAACTTGGCAAAATGTGAGATTTCATGAAAATTCAAATTAGGAATTTCGAAAATCCGACTCAGGTCCTTCCTAGGGTTTCACTCAACGAGTGTAACGCCGTTGAGAAATTTTTAAAAATTTGAATACTGAATGCGTAGCAAACGGGCAAAATATTAGTTTTTAATCTAATTTGAAATTGGAATTTCAAAATTTTGTATTAAGTCCCTCCTAGAGTGTTCCTTACTCATCAATTTTCTGTTAAGATTTTTTAGTAATCTTGATTTCCCTATCCGTGGCAAATGCGCAAATTTTCGATTTTGAATATGCATACAACTTCAGGGCATTCAATTTCATCGCCTTATATATACCCTGGATGGTGAATGCCATTGGATTGTTGGTGGGGTGTGCCCATACGCAAACATGAATTATAACCCTATTTCGTTTATTAGCATGTCTAGACTTCTCAGACGTCCTACAAGTGGGAAGTTACCTCGTTTTCTATGACATTAAATTCATTTTGTATTTTGACTTTCTTGACATTTTTTTCGTTTCAAAGAAAAATATCGAGTGCTATTTACCTTTTTATCCCCTTCCCTCCTCCCCTCTTTTGTATTTGACGATTCAACCGTTCACTGCAAGAACGTTGAACACTTACTTGTACGGAATTATTGAATTCGTAAGTTTTGCCGAAAATACGACTAAAAAAGTTCCATTTTCCTTCAAAATCAGCATTGTTCCGTAATAATGAATAAATAATTAAACTATCATCTTCTTATACTTGCAGGTGCGGATGCGCAGAAAGTTATTCAGAAGAGATCGTCCGTCTCTGTTGGGTAAGTTTCCACGCTGTATAATTAAATTTCAACTGCCATAATGGAGTTGGATAGTTAGTCGAGTTATGTTTGAATTGTGGAGAATCCAGTAGTTTCCAAGTTCCAAGGAAATTGGGGTAGTGAATCGTCACAAGGAGCAGTTTTTTGGTTTAGTTCTGCATTCGTATTGCTCCCAGAACCGAATTCGGAACCAGTTCAGAACCGTTCGATTTGGCTCGGATATTTTTCCAGGATCGGGCTATTTTACTGTCTTTCCATGACATTCCCTTGCTTTAATCTGATCTAGTTACTGTTTTATTTTACTTTTCATTCAACACTTTTAATTTACTTTTACGACTCACGACCGTTTTTAAGTTGTTACGTTCAAAACGAATTGGAAGAAAAATAAATAAAATAAAAATAAATAAATAAAAATAGTTACTTGTGATAAAGTAATAATAATTATTGGTTGAGAGGAGAATGAGGTCAATTTCAATATCGATTTTTAAATTTTGATAGTGAGGATGATGTAATACGATAAATCGCACTAATGTTTTTCAAATTTTAAGAACTAATTACTTTTTGGTTTATTATTCCTTTTTTAGTCGTTTACTTGTTTTGTTTCATTTGTATTAATTTATTTCTATTACGTTTTGTACAAATTTCCTTATTGGGGAAACTCATGTCGATTTTGAATTTCGGTGTATTTAATCAGCATCTTAATGATTTGGTCATCTCAATCTCTCAAATTTATTTATTTGCATTTGGGTATAATACCCATATTTTCTTGAAGCACTACAACTGTGTGTACGTCAGCCAATCTCATCTACAAGATTTTAGAAGTTTGATACGTAAACAGCTCCATAGATTTTGATTATGGAGGTATGAAGGTAATCAACTCGTTCTTTGCTACTCTACTTTGGTTTGGAAAACTTTCGTATTGCAATTTTGGTGGCATTAATGCTGCAATTTAAAATTTGGAACTGCTCAGTTTTCAAACTGTTGGAACCAACTCTGCGAACGAAGCTTCAGTTGCCTCTGACTCTTCTGCCTTGATCCCCATTCTTCCATCATAGATTTGTTTCTTCACTTTCATTCGTAGATATGGTCTTATTGTGTTGAGGGGTGAACGGATGTTACGCTTAAAGTTTTGTGAATGTTAAGAGGTGCGTCGGCAGCTGTAGATTAACCTCTAGATATAAGTGATAAGGTAAGGTTTAGTGAAACCTCGGCTAACGGACCCCTCTCGTTCGCGGAATCCTCTTCATAACGAACAAAATCAGTGAACACTGTTGTTTCACTGTTAATTAACCCTCCTCATAGCGGAACCTCCCAATAATAGTTAAAAAAAAAAAAAAAAACAGATCTCTTGAAAGAGGAAGGCAGGCCCAGAAAGGGGAAGGTTGGGATTGTTTGTTTGATGAACAACGATCAGTCTGAAGGCGGCAACAGTTATAAAGTTTCCATTACAGCAGCCAAGTGATGGAGTCTTTTCATTTGACCACTCAGTATTATCTGAGAAATTCCTCTGATCAGGAACAGTCTGTCTTTCCAGTTGAAGAGATAGACATGAATGAAGGTTTCATAGACGTGTTAACCTGTAGTATGCAAAACAATGCAAAATAAAAACGCCGTTTAGTATATGTTTGAATGTTTTCTTATATTTACAATAAATGATGAAAAAACTCTTGATAGCAGACTGTTTTCGGTATTGAGAGGTTTCCATGATAGGGAATTTTTTTTCTGATCCTGCGAGAGCTTGCTATCTTTCGCTGTATGATCATGAAGTGACGTAGAGGATGCATTTATGCGTGTGAGGTAACAACTTACAACTCGAATACAACAAACTTTTCCCGTTTTGCTTGGTTTACTGGATAAAAATTGTATGTCCGAGAATACGGGAAACAACATTAACTTTTTATCTTAAAAAATAATGGCGATTCAAGATTCAGGGAAATGAAATATTTGACGAACGAATGAGTCCTCTACTTTGACTCGGCCTGCATTTGTTTGCATGTGTGTTTAATTATGAAAAACAATTCAGGTCGACTCCTACTTATTGGTTACCGGACTTTCAGTTACAAAATATTCATAAATATGTTTAATATTTATAATATTAGTTATTATTTTAAATAAATGTTCGTGTTTTCTCGTCATTTGAAAAATAATGATTAAAATGTATCTATTTTAACGGCTAAGGAGGTGTGTGTGTGTGTCTTTCTGTCTATCTGTTCTCCGCTACAGGCCGCGATTTTGGAGATATTGAGTTGAAATTTGGTAGGTATACTCCCGGAATTCGCTGTATAGTATTTGGTGCCTATCCGATACGATGTTGCGGCGATATCATTGACGACTCCGAAAGAAACACCTCGAAAATACGGGTTTGCTATGGATTTCAACATTAACTGACGTGTTTAATCGATTGAGACGACTTTCACAGCGATCCGATTCGATGCAACTGAGATATTATTGTCAACTCACGTCTACAATATCAGAGAACAAACTGAAAAAATACGTTTTTATTATAGTTTTCGTTGTTTTTTGGATGTTGACTCGATTAGATTAACCCTTTTCAATGCTCATTCTATCATCCTTATCCTTAATATCGACCAAGTATACATTTTTAGATTTCAAAATTAGTAAATTTACTTGAACATCGCGAGAGCACAATTTGGTGCTGTTAACCTGCACACGTTTCATGTGCTAATATGCGAAAATAGGTATACTTGAATATTTTCTGGGTCCTACAAAATCAGATGTAAAAAGTAGGATCTACGTTTTTGAAATTTTGTGAGGAGCCAAGTCAGCAGGTCCTAACCATGAGTATAGCAACCTTATATTTCGGCATTGAGCACATAGAAGGGTAATTCCATTCTTCTACCAATTTATTGTGAAGCACATAGAGAATAAAATGAGGACTTTCTGATTTCTAAACTAAGCGGTAAGGTTCAATTTCACTAAAAAAAAAAATTAAACGAGTTCAAACTCGAAAAGATTGGAAATTAACGAAGATTAATGCTCACCTAAAATCCAGCCAGTTACACTTGCTAATCTCCGTCAGCCGTGATATCAATATGGCCGCATTGCTTTTATGTGCGGTTATTATTTCTGCTGATAAACATTATTGAGTTAGCATTTAGAATAAATCATGATTGTATCTATGATGATAAATCATGTTGAAACCAGTGTAACATCTAGGTACGCCCCTAATATTTTTGTGGGAGGTATTCGTTGATAGCAGGAATCTCTCCAGAAAGATGGCAAATATTCACTATGCCCGCTCCTCATAATGTGATCCCTGGCATTTCATCACTTAACAAAATGAGGAACAAACCTCGTTCTATAATAGAACAATACAAAGAGCTGTAGATGCATTTCAAATTAATAAACAAAATTTTGTTTAGGCAGCAAAGTTTTACGGGTATCAGCATTGGAATTGGAGTCAACCATTGTAGCGTCATCAAATACACTACGTTTAGCAACCGAACACGAAGGTAAGAGGAAAATTATAAATAATCGATGATGAAATAATGGTGACACATTATGGTTGGATGATGCATAGCACGCCCTCATAGAGTAGGTACCCACGATATTGATTAGAAACGGTACACAACTCCCCGATTTCATGCATAAAAGTTTGAAATAATGTCCTTATTTGGTAATTATAAAGAGAAGCGGGAGTCAACAGGTGAAGTGTGGTGTTCCAGTCACGATTTTACTGACCCTACGCTTCAAAGTGTCCAAATTTTCTTAGGACAGTTTGTGTTAAACTCTAGGGAAACTTCGTTATTGCAAACAGGGTTTAAACGGGTATTGAGTTGTAAAGACGCCAAGTAAAGTTTTACCCTGGAGATTAATTTTAATGAAGTTTGGCTAAACTCCGTTAAATATTTTTTTCGGTGAAAATGGACTTAAGAGGGGTTGCAGCATTCCCTCCACGTTCAAAGCGTGTAATGTGGCCATACCTGTAGAATTTGTTGATCAACGAGTGTTCATACGATAGAAAAACAACTGATTCTTCGAAAAGAACTAACATATTTGACGGAGGCATACGTAAACCTCACACCTACTCGAAATAACAAGAGATCACACATTTTATCAGGAGATCCGGGTACCTGGGGCGGCTGATGGGTACAAGATGGCTCGAGAAAATGCTCATAGAATGTCAAGCTTGGAGATCCTCGTACGATATTTGGTCGAAAACCTGCATTCTGAATAACAATGAAAAGATGATGCGGGGTGCGTCTTAGGGTGGCTGGTAGCGTTGAAGATGTTTATCATGCACCCTCTCTTGGGGTGGAGCTGGAGGAATATAGCTAACAATATTTAACATCCCCAGTCGTGCAGCATGACCTGATGAGTGATATTTCATATAGAATACCGATTCATAATGAGTTCTCAACTGATTTGTAATGATTATATTTATATATATATATATATATATATATATATATATATATATATATATATAAATGTCTTCGTACATCCAGATCTGTTGTGTCTATTGATTTATTTTTTTAATATATGTAGTATAAAATTAACTTATATGTATAAATTGTTTGTTTGTTTCCCCAAACCCTTATGTATAGTGTGTTTCAGTTTTACCCGTTCATGTATACCACTGAAACTCTTCTTACTTGGTTAAAATTAAACTCTGTACATTTTAAACTATTCCGTAAAAAAACAAAACAACCGTTAGGTTATGGAAATGCCTCTCCACCTTTTAAGCCCATGATCTATGTCCATGGAATTGTTATGGATGCTGTACAGGTACTATCCCTATATGACGTAAACAACAATAACAACCGATGAACATACAGTGTCTCAAAATTTACTCCCCCCCCTTTTTTTCCCTCCCGCACTACAATTTTTGAGATATCGAAGTGAAACTTGGAGAGCGTTTTTGGGGTGCTTGATACTGGTACAAGAAGAAAAAGTGTTTGGACTACCCAAAGGAGAAGGGGGAGGGGTGTATTGGGTACTTGAAAATTTTTCTTATCATTTTTCGCCGAGTGACACCCCATTTTGCAGGTAGTGGGAAGCATTGTTTCCACTTTCGGCAGACGGCAAATTTTGTCTCCAAAACCAAAATTTCCCCTTGAATTTTACGTTTTAGATCATTCTGAACAACTTTGGTTCCGTGTCTGTCTGTCTATCAGTGTATCCAAAAATCCTTGCGAGCCGCATAACGTCTACAGTTTTCATCCGATTTTCATGAAATTTTCAGCGTATGTGCGGCACAAGCTGTAGAAGGCCCCACATCAGTTTCATTAATTACAAATTAATAATGGTTTTCAGTAGATCAACCATGATTTTATCACGTTCTAGTCGTCTGATTTCGTTCAAATTCAGAGGGTAACTAGAAAATTACGATTTAAACCCCATATCAATTTTATCAAGAGAGTATAAAAATAGGCTTCTGCGCCTGCGCGAATGTGAAACCCTTGCAATAAGCATAACTTCTAGATTTTTCATCATATATTGATGAAATCTTCAGGGAAAGTGTGGGCTAGACTATACATGGTCCCCTATCAATTTCATTGTTTACAAATCAATAATTCACTCAGTGCGTGCGATTTCATCAATCATAATTTTTTCACGTTCTAGTGGTCTAATCTCGTTCAAATTTGGAGGTGGTTTGAAATAGACGATTTAATCGCCCCATATTAATTTATTAAGACAGCGTCATTATTAGCTGCTGCACATGTGCGAATGTGAAATCCTTGCAATAAGCATATCTTCTGAATTTGATATCGGATTTCGATGAAATTGTGTGGGGATGAGTGGGTTATGCTCATTGCGCTGAGAAATAGCTGAGAGTAGTCTCCTACAAATTTCATCACTCAGAAATTGATAATTTTCACTGCGCATTCGTCAATCGATCCATCAAGAGTCATTTTCTCATGGTTTATATGTCGCAGCCCTATTGTGAAATCAGCCTTTTCGTAAAAAGCCTAGCCTTTTTACAACACGCCGCCTCGTCGTTATAAAAACGTTGGAATGACAAGTAGCCTGGTATTTTGTAGACTTTTTGTAATGAGGCGGATCGCCCTCAGCCTTTATTGTCAAATGGAATGGTTTTGGCAAAAAGGCTGAACAACACCAGGCTGATGTCATTCCAACGTTTCTATTACGAAAAAGCGGCGTATTGTAAAAAGGCTAGACTTAAAAAAACAAAGGTTGATTTCACAAAAAGGCAGCGACATATATACGTAAATTCGTAAGGTAGTTTTGGAAAATGACGATTCGATTAACTCACACCAGTTTCATCACGATCGTATCACTAATCACTGGATTACGTAGTCTACCCAGGGTTGCCAGGTGCCCCATTTTGGTCCGGACAGTCCAGTTTTTCATCAAGCTGTCCGGACGAAAATTTAAAGTCGCTCTGTACGCTAAATGTCCGGTTTTCTCAGGAGGAGCGGCCAATGTCTGGGTTTCATAGGCCCTATCGTAGTTTGCTATCCTAGTAAAACAGCGTTGACTTTTGGAGGACCTACCTACATCGTTTATTTGTCAATTGACGCTAGAAACAATCTAAATGCAGTCTGGTCCTTTTTTTTCGTGAGAAGGACCGGTCTTCTGTTAGCCATTACTTGTGTATATTTACTGATTCGAACTTTGCCTGCCTACCTATAGTATGTTAATTACTTATATGGTACTTTATAAAAGTTCTTATGGTTACACTACACTGATTGGTACTTTGAGAAACCCAAAAACTGATAAATGATTGGGTATTTTGAGCTGTTGGTTTTGACCTCAGGTTCGTCAAACTCTATTTAGCTGTCCATTAAAGTTGTGCGTCTTTAGTGGTTTCCAGATGATGGATAGCAATTATCATGTAGTCAGTAATTCAATCTTCAGGCTATATGTGATACGTTCACTATTATCTTATAGGAACGAATAAAGGTCCCTACTGGTTGAAATCATCGATGCACAAAAATGTACTTATTCAAAGCATCACATAATTATAATTTAAACAAAAATTATTTAAATTGAAGAAAATATCATTTATTTGAACATGTAGAGAATTTATATAGGAAATACATTTGTGCCGCCTGAGTGGAATTAATTTTCTATACAATTTTTAATGAGTTGTTTGATATGCATTCCACCTCTGTTCGGTTTTTTCCCATCGCACCTGGCAACCCTGAGTCTACCTGTGGTATTTGACGCAGTTTTCACTTTCATGGAACGTCCCCATAATGCATTAATGCATGCATCACTTAACAACATGTGCTATAAAATAGATAAACGACCTTATTAAATTATTACACAAAAATAAAAGTTGTACATTGCAGTTGGCGAATTTTCTTGAAAAATGCTTCAATTAAAAATTGTTCATAGTTGATGACTTGAGCTAATAGTTTAATTATTAATTTATACTACGATGACATAAGGAAATATTGAGGGTCCCTTTCAGCAACTTGATTTGTTTGGTGTTTCGGAACGCCTTCCGCCTAATTTGCTACTTGGTGGAGAGCATGTGGACATTGCAGGTTGCCTAATTGCCCCTGGGGTTTGTAACGCGGGTTTGTATGTTGACTAAATATTTCGTACACGGAGCATAAAGCGCCGTGAGTGTCCCTTCGTTTCTTCTTTTTTTTCTCCATTGATAATCTATGTAATAGGTCAGGAAAAAAGGGGAAAAATATCCCAAAAAATCTGTTGGATTACGATTCATGATAATATTGGTAGATATTATGTACATTGGATGTAGCCCTGAAAATTAGTGCAAAATTATTTTAATTCATCTTGAGGACCCTAAACAAGATGTTTATGAGTTTGCAACGGTGTCTGGGTAACCTGAAAATCACAAAATCTCCGCACTTCATTGAGCGTTCTCAAAACAATTTACAAAACGGTAATCTTCGTCTGAACTGTGAATGTTTGACTTCAATGTATTTCATGTTGTACAATCATTTGATCAACTCAATTATTTCAAAATTGAAATAATCCTTTTCAAAATTTGATTTCATAATTGTAGTAACATATCTATAATTAGTTATCTTCCGACTGCAGAATAATGGTACCTCGGTACACGGGACTCAAAACGAGTAATCAATACCTAGTGTTGCACACATGTTTTGTTACAAACTTCAAATTATACTGTAATTGTTTTGTATTGAAAATTATGAATTGAAGTGGATTATTAAAATATTATTATTTTAATTATATTATTATTAAAATAATAGTAGAAATTTTTTTAAACTAGAATTTAACCCGCGTCTCAATCGGAAGGGTCATTAGCGGCAATCAAAAAGGGGCGTCAAAAGGACACTGCAACGGGCACGATTCTCACTAAGGGGAGCCATGCTGACCGTCCGTCACTAAACGGATCGCCATGATACAGCGATGACCGCTTTGTAACCCCTACAGCGGATTAAAATACCCCGTAATAAAAACTAAACCACGACTAGATGATCCTTACAAATACATGAATATTATCGATAAATACATAATGATAAATACTATACCTTCTTAGTTAAATAAAGGCATGAATAGATGCACTCAAATAAACAAAGAAATATATCACAGATCAGAATGTCACAGTTCGTTGTAAAGCTCAGTGGCTTTCAGGTACACCAACAGGGACCTTGTCTGGTCCGCACAGAACGTCCACCCACTGAGGGGGTGAATGCTGGACCCTGAGGTCCATGAGGGCTGGGCATTCCACCAAAAAGTGGCGGATAGACAAATCACCTCCACATCTCCCACACACAACATCACGAGCTACTGGATTTAGCAGGTGTTTGTGAGTAAGACGGGTATGGCCAGTGGCTACCCCGATTGACCACTATTCGGTCCCTCCTTGGAAGGTGGGACACGAAAGGATCAACCGGGCTAAGTTCCTGAAGGAATCCACGCAGACCAGTGAACTCGCCCTGCCATTGCTGGAGCCAGATGGAATTAGCCTCATGCTGCATGTAAGAGATTTGATCCTCAATGCGCATAGGCAAAATTTCGATGGAGTCATCACCAATTGCTCTCCTTGCTAGCTCATCAGCACACTCATTGCCGTGAATGCCCACATGGCTTGGCACCCACATAAAAGTTATGTTTGTGCCCAATGTTGTGGCTCGGTGTAGTGACACACGCAGACTTTGCATTAGGGGATCATATGAATATGTGTCCCTAGTCGCGTCAATGGTACTTAGTGAGTCACTATAGATCACATAATTTCCAACTCCCAATAGCTGGCAGTGTCGAACAGCCAGCGTCACTGCCCACAGCTCTGCTGTAAACACAGACGCAACAGGTGGTAGTGACTTGGAAGTTGGGGCTTCATAGAGCAAGGCCAACACCATCAGGTGTCTTTGAGCCATCAGTGAATAAGTGAGTGTATCCAGCATATCGCATAACCAGCATAACCCTACAATCATTATAATCTATATCTCCTGTTGCTACCCGAACATGTGGACCCCATTTTGAGGTCACCCAGTTCATAATTTTTCACAAATTATTCAAACGTGCTATTATTGAAAATAAATATTAATAATATAGTTATGAAATGCGTGCTATATAAATTTTGACATTAGTTCATGATAGCCATAATACTTTCCTGGCAGAACTGAAAACATTTATTTCTAATATGTAGGATGTCCCAATAGTAACCCCCCCCCCCCTCCACTAACTTTCCCCCCACAATTTTAGTGATATCGAAGTGAAACTTGGTGCCTGGTACAAAGTTATAAGAAAAAAGAAAGGAAAAAAAAACCAAAAGTTTCAGGACTACCCAAAAATTGGGTACCTACTTATCTTTTGCCGAGTGACATCTCGGTTTATGGATTTTTTTGCACTGAAAATGTTGGTGAAGACAGAAATGCGATATTTCATTCCGTTCTAAGATTGGAGCTGATAAACTGTGAAGGAGCGCAATTTTTTCTAAATGAACCTATTTAAAAAAATGACTTCTTCGTATTTCATCAGTTCCAATCCGATAAGGGAATAGGATATTGCAATTCTGGCTTCAACATCGTCTTCAGCACTAAAAAATCTTTAAAACGAGGTGTCACTCGGAAAAAAATTCAAATAAAATTTCCCAAGCACCCTCCTCCCCACCTCCAAGTTGGGTAGTTCAAAAACTTTTGGAGTTTTCTTTCTGATTTTTATCTGCATACTTAGTACCAGGCACCCAAAAAACGTTCTCTTTGTTCCACTTCATACCTCAAAAGTTAAGGGCCTGGGGGTTACATTTGGCACACCCTCTATAAGTATGCATAATTGAAATAAATTTTTTTAGTGCTGCCAGGAAAACTGATGTACAGAGCAGAGAACATGGCAGCACTCAGTTGGATCTCACGGCAGGTATGGAACCCCCCCCCCCCCCAGCAATAACCTTCTTACAAAAATAAAATTTGTTTGGCTCTAAGTACAAGAATCTTTTGGTGTTGTTGGCGGGAACGGAGGACGGAGGCTTTACTCAAATTGGAGGATGATGGAAATTTAGTAAATACATGGAAAAGCAGTAAACAAATTAACATGTGCAACTAATTATCATGAAATGTGAAGGAACTAGTAAATATGAATAGGAACATTATATTTCGAAAATTACAACGCACTCATAACAATAATCATAGATAACACTGCGCCCCCCCCCCCCCCCCCCCCCACCAAAACAAGTGTTGCCCTCACGAATGTGGTACTGGTTCTGGGGGTTTTCGAGGATGTTGGTTCCGAATCCGAAACCCGTTTTTCATGTAGACGTATACATTTTGAGATACGGCACCTGTATTAAAAAAAAAAAATCACTAAAATTCCAGGATAATTATCTTCATTTATTAAAAGGTGCTATTTTTGTTGGAAATTTAACGCTGAACACGCCTGTACCAAACATGATGGGTCTGAAATGTCTCCCTAAAATGGCTTTTGTCTAAAAACTGCCAAAAACAAAATGGTTTTTTTTTTAACCGGTTTTTGATGATTTTTTAACGGTTTTTTGAAAAGTTTTGTACGAATCACACCACTGAAAACATTTTGCTATTACATGGACTATTTCTGCGTCGAATGAGACCAACAGCAGCTCTGGAGGTGTAATAATGGATTTAAAAAAATTAAATTTTCATTTTTTTTTAAATCAAATCGTAGTAGCTTTATAGGAAATGTACTGCTGGTCTTTCCTATACAACAAATGGTGGTCTAAAACGCCTCCTCAACATGTTTTTTTCGTCAAAAAACTACACAAAAACGTGTTTTTTTGTCATATTTTGACAACGTATTTTTTCTTGGTATATTCCCAAAAAACAGTTCATCATTTCAAAACTTGAAGGGGGGGGGGGGGGGGGGGGGGGGGGGGACTTTGCGAGGAGGAAATGAGATTAAAAAAAAGAAGTGTTTTTGACCCTCTGGGTCAAAAGCTGAAAAAATCGCAAAAATCAATTATCACACCTCCGAAGGTGGTGTTGGTCTCATTCGATGCAGAAATAGTCCTACTAATAGCACACATCTTTTGTCAGGTCGCCAAGTGGTGCAATTTGTACAAAAATTATCAAAAAACTGTAGAAAAGACGTCTAAAATTGGCGAAAAAACACGTTTTTGGCAGTTTTTAGAGGAAAGGCATTTAGGAAGGTATTTTAGACCAACCATGTGTGGTATAGGCGATTTCAGCGTTACATTTAAAACAAGAATAGCACCTTTTATTAAACATAAATTATCCTGAAATTTTAGTGATTTTTTTAAAAAATGCAGGTGCCGTACCTCAAAAATTAGTCGTCAACATGGAAAACGGGCTTCGAATTGAGCACCCTCAAAAGTCCGCAGGACCAGTACCAGAATCATGGGGGCACGATTTTTTTTTTTTTCAAATTGGGCAGTGTAATCAACAAACACCAATGAACATAATGTACAAAAAATAATGAACAAACCTAACTTTTTTTTTTTTTTTTTTTTTTTTTTTTTTTTTTTTTTTTTTTTTTTTAACGCAAGCCCTTGCTGTTTAACAGCGGCTCTCAGGTCTACTTTCATTCTTATCACGTTATTCGTGCATTCCGAACTGTTGACCTCTTCAGACTAAGATTGATACATTAGTTGAAATGCTCATTTCTTTATTTCAAATGTTTCTCCTAATTGATGTGTAAAACCTCCAAATCGATGTGTAAAACCTACAATTTGATGTGCAAAACCTCCGAATTGGTCTGTAAATTTGTATGCAGCGTATTGCTTCCGAGACTGCAAGGCATTGTTAGCTTTGTCTTCACTTTCGAAATGAAAAAAAAATGTTTTGCTCCAAAATCAAAATTTCCACTGGCATTTTGCGTTTCAGAGCCTCCTGAACAAATTTGGTTCCGTGTCTGTCTGTCTGTCCGTCCTCATTTCCTTGTAACAGCCATAACTTCCACAATTTTGATCCGATTTTAACCAAATTTTCAGGGGTCGTGCGGGTTAAGCTCTAGATGGTCCCCTATTAACTTCATCATGATCGAATCAACGGTAGATTCTGCGCAGGCGCTAACGTGAATTCCTTGTGACGGTCATAACTCGGTCAATGTTGAACGGATTTCGGTCAGGTTTTCAGGGATGATGTGGGTAAGGTCCCTTGAGGTCCCATAAGACAATCATCATATTTGCATTAGCGGTACGCTCTGCGCATGCGTGAACGAATATTCTTGTTACGGTCCTTGCAACAGCCGTAATTTCCACAATTTTGATGCGATTTTCTTCAAATTTTTAGGGATCGTGCGGGTATAGCTCTACATGGTCCCCTATCAGTTCCGTCATGATCGAATCAACGTTAGCCTCTGCGCAGGCGCAAACAAAATTTTCTTGTTTTCAGGGAACATGCGGACTACATCCTGGATGGTCCGATATTAAAATCAAAATTTTCCTTATTAATTTCATTTATTATATGTACCATTCAGCTTCCAATTTCCCACCTTATTAATTCCCTGATGCCAGAACCGGTCGTTTCTAGTTTTCTGGAATTTAATGGTGACGTACTGTGAAGGTCACGAGGAAGCTCATGTGCCATTTCCTTGGCAGTGTTTTTCTATTGTATATTTATTTTCCCGTGAAACTAGGTATGTAATAAATAAATTAGAAGTTTCCAAAGAACGACAACAGCTACGGGAAAACTCAACTATTTGGCGTTGGTTTCAGCACCCGCAAGGTCGCTGGGACTTCTTGTAGTGGGCCGCCAATGTTCACCCTCGAGTGCGGGGGAGGCTGGTGCAGGAGGACAAAGAATGAAGGGATGCAGGACAGAGCATGAAGGGATGCAGGACTGGGGGACGAGAGCGGGACGCGGACTTCTGGAGTCGTGTGGTGGAGGGGAACGTACGAGGGAACGGGAGGGACCAGGACCCTCGAGTCCTCTCTATCACCAGTTCGCGACTGGCGTTCGCCGCTCACTTTCGGTCGTGTCCGCGCTCGTTCAAACCCCCAGTGATCGCGAGCAACTCGAACCCCAGTGTCGCCGCCGCGATTCGCTAGTCCCCCCCTTTTATTTTTCTTTCTTTTAATTCTCGGATTTCAATTAATTTCCTCAATTAGGATATTTTAAACGCGGGATTGAAGCGAAATCGTAAAGCTCAGTACATACTGGCGAAATCGTCTTCGGGGAAGCTTCAATATGTACACGTACGCGGGGGCGAACCATGTGGCGCCTCCTCAGTACCACCAGGCGCCCGCGCCGCCGATCTACATCTCGCCGCCACCCCAGCCGCCGCCGCCGCCGCCACAGCAGCAACCCAAGCGCCGCAGGTGAGTTCCGCTTCATCTTCACCACTCGCGACTGTTGATTCCTTTAGCACGCACGTGCAGTAATCAACTTCTACACTAGAAGTCGCTTTGCAGCGAGATGATTAAGAGAATATGACGTAGTAACAGAAATGAATTAAAATATAAATAAATAATGATGAAATATCGAATGAAATATAAAAGTCGGATATAAATACTCAGTCTGGCTGTACACAAACACTGGGAATTGGCCTGTTATAAAGATAAAACGTCGGTTATACGGTCTGCACCTAAGACGTAAACAAGACTGGTCGTGCCAATTGAACATCAAGTAATTATATACTACTTATTAATATTAAACAAATGACAAGAATTACGAGAAGTACGTTTTAATAGTTCTATAAAAATTTATAAACCGTTAAAAACGCTGCAAATCATTACACTAAGGGAAGTGTTGCGTTAATCAAGAATTAGCGTTAACGCGGCATTATTTTCGAGCTTAATCAGACGTTAGAGCGATTTTTCTTTCACCGACTCCCATCTTTGGTTAACTCGTCCGTAAAAACTTGACGATCTGTGATTACCAAAGCTGATTAACTAATTAACCCGACCCTCGAGAAATTAAGAGGTTAACGGATGATTACAATTAAGTTGTCAGTGTACGGAGCCTTCAATTTCCACTTTTTAATTACCAAAAATATAATAATATTTAATGATTTTAAACATTTAAGTTCATCATTGTTTTAAAAGCCGCCACAAGTCACTAGAGAAAAAGGCATATTCACTCACATAACCTCCGCCCCCATTGACGAGTTTGTAGGTGATTGGATCGTTTTCAAAAAAACGTAACATTTCAAATTTCCCGTACCTACACAAGCTCGTTTCGCATTAATACCAAAGTATGAAACGCCAGCAACACGTTAGGTAGTTGAAAAAGTAGACAAGAAATCAGAGATCACTAAGCTCTTATGGGCGGCTCTACAACTCGTTTTGTTTGCTCATTTTGAATATTATTCAAGTGACAACGACCTCGAGTCATAAGGAAACGAATTATTCTCCAGAGCTACATGAAAACCGATGTTGTCAAAGTGCTTTGACTCATCCAGCATAGATTAGTAACTTACTTACATAGATTGATAACCAGATTTATACGTTTCCTACTGAGAAGTAGAGATTTGTATGTATTTACTTCTTATCTGATGAGATTTCCATAGTTTTCTGGCACAACCCTTCCATCAACTAGTATCTTCCTATATATGGATTTCTTGGAATGTAGGTGATATCCTCCAGTACCTCGCGGAAGATGTACTGTTTAGGCCACCAAAAGAGTAGAAAGATAAACATGTTTCATTTTACTTCACTTCACAAGTTCCTCATTTAAAGAGATCTTCAAGCGCAGTTACCTTTTGGTTTTTACTCTCTCTCTTCCTCTCTCACATTTAAAAGTATATTCAAAATTATTGTGATTCTTTCAAATTTTACTGTTTCAACTTTTATCTATAATCGCGATAAGAATTCGATAAGAAACCGCTGTAGAAGTTGTTGAGGTTATGATTCCAAGCTCCGGGGAGCCACTTTTCCCTCCAATATGGACAAAATGAAACGTTTCGTCGTTAACTTAACCAAACCATAACCGGCCACGGGATGAATACTGCGACGTCTGAATTTACATGGTGAAAGATAATTCCTTAACGCCGCTCTTAATCCCCGGTCTCTCGTTACTCTTTGGTTAAATTGACGGGACATTAGCTCAGATTGGTGAAACTGGCCCTAAGGTTCATGAATTCTGTAATTGATAATATAGCAGTGGGAAGACTTGGGTGCACCTCCCCGCTAGTGTTCGTTTCTACTACTAATTTCGAACGAAAAGTTCCCCCTAGACATTTTCTTGAAAACTCTTCCTGAGGGGGTTATATCAGTTTTAACATTTTCGTATTTTCGACCTTACATCACTTGAATGGCAATAACTCCCTTAAGTTAGAAATTATACTTGAATTCGAGATCACCGTCGGAAGGACATTAAAATTTCCAACTCCCTGGTGCAGATTCAATGTTGTAACACTTTTATTCAAAGTTGAAAAGTTAACTAGAATTTGAAGAAATTGGAAAATTCCACATTTTTCAAGCTTCCACTTTATACATATTTTTTTTAAGTTTCAGTCACCTTTCATCTTCTAATGGTCTGCGTCGCTTTCATCATCACTTCACTGTCATTGTCTAGAATTAATTCTTCGCCATTGTGAAGACACAGTCTAGGGAATAGAATGAACTAACAAATTCTGGATTTTGCTCGTGTGACCTATTTTCCTTCTAACTGCTGGCAAAATTTATTATTGTTAATAAATAGTTGAGGATCCGTGACAATCAGATAGTGGGAAGAAAAATGCTGCAAATTATTACGCAAAGGTTTATTTCTATAATTGATAGCCCTCCAACGCAAAATGCCTGTCTATAATTACTAAACGAAGTCTATTGCACAGTAGGTATGTATCTAAATAAGTATATCTGCATAGGTGTAGACGCCAACCGAACAGAAATTAATTTAATTAAATAACACACTTTCCTATTATTTAACACGTGCCAACTGAGAATTAATTGTACAGGGTGTTTACACTTTTTAGTTTATTTGTTATGCTCAAGTATATGTGTTTTTAAGGGCAAAACTACGAGTAAGGGTAAAACTACTCGTATTTAGTTGAAGTGTAAAACAAGGTTGAAACGAAGTTGGGGAGATCTGTGAGTGTTACCATACCATTTGATTCAGCGTAAAAAATACGTAGGAACCCATACTCGTACTTTCTTAGGGGGTCATTTTCGATTTCATAGAAAAATCATGTTTTTCAACATACAAACATACTTTTCTTTCCTGATTAGCAACGTAAAAGCGAAGTTGACTAGACCGTTCGAAAGCTGATAGTTTGAAGAAGTTGTTCCAGTGAAGTGTGCGAGAATTCTGTGGGATTATCCATGTCGTCTAGCAAGTTAAAAAATACGTAGTTTTTCATTTTTGACAATTTTTTCACTGGGGTGGAATCTTGACTTTGTTACCTCATAGTCTAGCTCTTTAGGTGGCCTATCCGAAATTAAATTTAACACTCTTTCCAACGGTATCCTAAATTTTTCGTTTACTCTAAAAATTAAGGTTTATTAATTGTTTAAATTTATGGTTATCAAAAGAATGAAGTCAAAATGAGTTCTTTTACTACTGTATTGGGCATCATATTTTTTCACGAAAAGTCACTGTCTTGGTTTATTATTTTTTGCAAAAAGAATAGAGAAGATACAAAAAAAAAGAAAATATTGTTATTTAGAAATCGAATGTAGAGGAATGAATATCTTCTTTATGTTTGAAGTCCTCATCTTCATCCTCGGAGTCATCAAAAGAATCACTTTCTTCTTCAATTGGTGTGTAGCCCTCTTCCAGTTGTGCTTCGGAGTCTACCTATAGGTAGTGGAAGCATTCTTTTTACGATTTATTGGGAGTTGAAAACTTTGAAAACCAAAATCAATATTCCCACTGGTTTTTAACATTTTAGACTATTCGGAAAAACTTTCGTTCCGTGTCTACCCGTCTGTGTGTGTGTGTGTCTGTGGTGTGTCCGCAAACACGTGAACACGCGTAATTTACACAATTTTCATCCGATTTTGATTAAAATTTTCAGGGAATATGCGGGTTAGGCTGTAGATTGTCCCCTTCATATTTTACTGTTCTCAAATTAATAATTCACTCTGCGCAGGCGAGAACAATGTCAATGATGCATACATTTCTGTTTCCGATAGGACGACGCTATGTGACACAACTAAATTGACAACAATTTTTTGTCGATTTTTAAACAGCAACCAATAGAGTTTCTGGCATGTGAGTTCCGGATTGCCAGTTGGTTGCAATTCCAAAAGCTAGTGGATTATTCCTTAAATATACGAGTATATCCTAGTGGCTTGACACCGATTGGTGTAAGATACCAAGGTGGTTATGATAGACAGTATATCTCTTTTTTAAACGTTGATATTGACTTCCATTTTTTCTCTTTGTGTGTGTGTAAAAAAAAAAAAAAAAAAAAAAAAAAAAAAAAAAAAAAAAAAAAAAAAAAAATCATTAGTCGTGCTGAGTTCACTGAGGTGCAATTTTAGATTCCGTATAGCAAGCACTGAAATTTTTCAATCAGTTCCAAATCCATGATTGTGCGTTTCAAACCTTGTCATGTTAATAACTGTTGGGATTCAACATGTTTTCTTGGAATTCCAAACGGTCTTACCTTCCTTTACCAAAGAAAGAGGTAGTGTAATCACAGCCCGTAAAACTGAAAAGCTGGTATGGCATTGCCAATCCCAGATTGTCATGCAATGAATTAATGTTAATAGTACTCGTGTCTTTCTCCATCCAAAATTCACAACCCTTGATTACCTTTATATTGTATAGTAAGATTATCATTACATCAGTATCATTAGTCTTATTTATCAAGATGCTTCCTTGTACCACCCATTTGGCAAAGCAGTACCTATCATTCTGGTGGTTCCTTGTGATTGTTTCGCAAGGACTGAAATTTGCTCTTCCGCACACAAAAATGTATAACAGACAGTATTTACAGAGGGATAAATCTGTTTACACCCAATTTTGTCAGCTGTGGTGTCAGACTTTCAATAATAAATTGTAAAAACCAACAACAATCTTTCAGGATTGTCAATTCACAACTCCTTTATGAGACTGTTGGGAACAGTTTATCGGGACCAGAGGCAGAAATGGGGCATGTCTATCTGCAGGACCTGCTCTGGTGTCTCTTTCAATGTCTTTGATTGTATGTAGAAGACATCACTGTATCAAAAACCAAGAGAATTCTATTGGAATGTAAAG
This sequence comes from Adelphocoris suturalis, assembly GCA_030762985.1. Lineage (NCBI taxonomy): Eukaryota > Metazoa > Arthropoda > Insecta > Hemiptera > Miridae > Adelphocoris > Adelphocoris suturalis. The sequence goes on from CM061045.1 coordinate 57,693,257, forward strand.
AGGTGGTCTTAAATAATATTTTTTTCGCCAGTTTACTGTAAGCCTCAACACCATCTCCTAGTTGACGTAACAAGAAAATTCTATCTATTTTATCGCAGTGAAAATAAGAAGAAACTAATGGGTCGGGACACATAGTGTTCTAACAGCAAATTCTGAAAAGCTGAATTATCAATTTTATGAATAATTGATTCATCAAACTGACTGGCATTTATGGAAAACTTGAAACTATGGCCATATCACTTTTTCTCTCCATTGAAATCATAAGCCATTCTGCAAACTCATTTTTTCCATCATAATTTCGTTAATAAAAACAAATACTAGAGATACAGGTGTAATGATATTCTTACTGCATGTACCAACCATTTAAATACAATGAAGGGTTGTAAAATTTGGACGGAGAAAGGCACCATCTCAATTTGTATTAGTATTAATTGATTGCTTGAGAAGCTGAGAGATGCCAATTGCAATGCCTTACTCGCTTTTTTGTAGTCTTAGGGGCAGTGATTACCTCTTTCTTTGGTAAAAGCAAGGTAAAACCGTTTGGAATTCTTAGGAAACATGTTTAATTCCAACAGCTATTAGCATTGAAACACAAACGATGACACAAGAATCAATCGGGGTCAAATAACTCGATTTAGAATTTTTTAAGTGAAATTTTGAAATTTGTCTGCTCAGCGAACCCGACTTGGTATGAATGGCAGAGTAGGTTTTTTTTGGTACCTCCATAACACCAATTTTGAGAAGACACAAGAATCAATCGGATCAAATAACTCGATTTTGCGGGTTTTGGGCTCAACTTTGGATTAATCCCTCAGGTTAAGTCTGAAAACCAAGTCATGATCTCATATGAGGAAAGCTGGGAAAAGCATTGTTTATCAGCAACAGGAATAAAAGCATGCCGATGTGTGAACCTTGAGGGACACCCTATGTTGCAGGATAGGGCCCAGAAACCTCAAGCCGAACTCTCTTAAACCTGTCAGTCAGAAAACTCTCGATCTAGGTTAGGAAAGCTTCGTTGACACCCAAAGAATATAACAATGTGCTTGTGAGAGACCCTGTTGAAAGCTTTTGCATAATCCACCGAGACTAATCCCGTATGGCTACCACCGGTACACTATTCTCATATCCAGAGAACACGAGATCAGTGAACGATTGTGAGAGATTTGTTACCAGTTTTATGGATTGGGGTAATACATTTCGACATAAGAGCGAATATGCCACTGGCTAGTGATTTGTTGAAAAGAATTTACAAAGGGTTAGCTAGCCGGTACCCATTCCGGCTCAATACTTTTATGTGGGTCTAATGACTGGAGTGCGCGACGGACTTCCTCTTCAGTCAACCCGATGTACCAATAGAAACAATATCACTACAAGGGCAGCATGGTTCTGTAGAAACAGGCGCTTTACGTACGCTAGCGAAGAAAGCGGCAAAAAGCTCAGAGCATTCCGAAGTTGTTTTTGCATAATCATTACCGAGGAAAATAATGTCTGGAAGAGAGTTGACACCGTCCTTATAATTAATATAGTTCCAGAACTCTTTTATGTTCGAGCGTAATGAGCGTTGAATTGTGTCTGCGTCTGAATTGTCGTCACTTTTTGAGAGGATGTCGTACATGTTCCGTGAGCTAGCAAATGAAGAGTAATCATGATTGTTTCCAGAAATCTTCCAGCGACCATGAGCTAGCTTTTTGTGTGCTCGAAATCAATTAGGAAACTCATGGGTGAAGGATATGGGTGCGAATGTGCTGATTGCTGAGAAGAGTATCTCGTAAAATTGATCGATCGACTCATCCAAAGGCTCATCAGTTATAAAACACCAAAGAATCTTAGAGAAATAATTCTTCATTGCTTCATAGTCACCCTTCTTGGAATTAATTATTGTGAATATGTGAGATGCGAAAAATTCATCATTTGTAGAGGGAACCGAAATAAAAAATTCGACTGGAGGTCGTGTAGTGTCCCTGTCGTCAAAAGGTGCTGATTAGCTTAGGTTTATTTGTTCGAAATCAGTCAACACCGAATTCACAGCATGCAGAACATTATAATATTGGGGAAGCTTATGGAGACGATCGAATCATATATCACTCCGTCCCTTGGGCGCATATGGCTGAAACTGACATCAGCATTCCAAGCATCCTACAAGATGTTAGGTGTATTATATTCGCCAGCAATGATAACTCTAAAATATGGGAAATGTGTGGCGACTGCTTCTAGATCACTGAAGTGCTCTTCTAATAATTCGGGTGGTTCTGGGAAAAACACACAAATCAGAATTACCTTGATTTTGGGTAAAATTACAAAAAGATGCTTAACAGGGTTCGACGCAGACCAGTTGGTAGAACGAATGACCTTGGAGACAGGTATCAAAATTCGTAATGTAGATAATTCAAGTTCTATCGAACAAGCAAGTGCGACACTTGGGGTGTTGGACTGCAGTTTCATCTTTCTGCGGCTTACAACTAGCTACTATTTGTTCATACATGTACTTAGGATTTTTAATATGAGAGACAATATTTTCCGATGTGTTTTTCCACTTTGGGTTTTTCGGCAATTTTCGAAGTCATCTGCCCTGCTCCACTTGGTGGACGGTAAGAAAACTGAATATAGCCCCGGAACAAATCTTACATGGTTTATTGAAGATCTCAAGTATGATTAGGCGCTGAATTAGGCGTGTTGGAATGCCAAATCGTTGCTCGGTAATGAGGAACATTTGATGTTGTTGGGTGGGAGGAGGGGGAGGGGGGTCGACTTGAGCGGTGATTTATTTAAGAGGAGCTCTGGAGCTGATGATGAGAAGGATACGTGTCGTAATGAATGGGAGTGATTAATGGGGGAAGCCCTCATGTTAATTGCGGATTAGGGAGTGGGGGAGCCCGAGCTGGAGGGATGTTGACATAACCTGCCTGTATTGCTTTAAGGATTAGGTAATGAGCATGTGCTCCTCCACGTACGGCGCAAATCCGATAATCCGAACCCCTTTCATGTATCGACCTCGGGGGTAACAGTCGGGAGGTGAATTCTTTTCCCTCCGCACATTGGAAAATATGAACGACTTGGGTGGACAAACTTATTTCGTGTACGAAATTCGATTTTGATTCCCAACGTACCCCATGTTCCATACTTGAGCAAAAATTTTCACCCTTTTTCGCAAAAAACTTAAAATTACTTATTTGGCATATTTTCCTTATTGACCCTCTAAAACCGTCGAAAAAATTTGTTGTGTGGAAAGGCATGTTGTAGAAAATTGAATTTTACTTCGATTGATCACGACAAAAAGCAAAATACGTAGTGAGCTAAGGATTTTATTGATTTTTAAAGTTTTCCATCAACGGAAAATGCCGTTTTTCGAATTTTAGAGGTTAAAGATGATATTTAATCGAGTTTCTAAAACAAGAAAGGCTTTCGATCGTCAAAGTTTCTCGAAACACCACAGATAGTCTCAAGGTTTAAAGAGAGGAAGCAGCACGAAAATAGAGGAAAATAAAATAGTTCAATTTCATCTTGTAAAAATTTAAATGAAGAAGTTATCATGGCTTCAAATAGGAACAAGCATTACTAGGGAAATCTAAGATAAAATAACTCACCTGAAATAAGAGATAGAATTGGTGAATGAGGAATATCATCAGTATTATGAGAATCAGCAAGCAGGTACCTACATGCAAGCCGCAAAAAGACAGTAAAAGTTGAACACAGTATAACTTAATTCTTCAAATATTTAAATTAACTGCTTTAAATCGTTGTCTCTATTTTTCTAGCAGTATAAGCTGGCAGAAACAGTGAATTTGAACTTTCAGAAATTTGTGTCTAAACATTTGTTGAAAAATTTACTTTAATTTCATTATAATGTGCTAAAAATGGATTAAAACTGCCAAAATTGGTTTTAAAATCCTAAAACCTGTTTTGAGTCGTAGAATATATATATTTTTTTATACATTTACATGTTTTAAATACATATGAATAAGTATATATTATTTATATATTATGAATAAATATAATGTATTATTTATATTTATATAGGTAAATATATTTATGTATTTTATATTTTTTATATATTCATATTTTTTGAAATTCTTTTGTGTCATCAGTTTGATAGTAAACAATTTCTGTTCACACAAAGTACTCACTTTTCAAAAAACAAAGTCTGCCAGGTTGGGTGGGCAGTATAGCTTTCTCGCGTATTGTAACATGGACGTATCGAATTAGTTGAAGAACAAAGTACAAGTCGACGTTTTAACAAATTAATGTTCGCGCGTGCGCACAGCCTAATATTAATCCAAGGGCAATGAAATTTATAGGGGAACGTCTAGGAACTAAACCGCACATTCCTTAAAAATGTCATAAAATCGATCCATTAGTCTCGGAGTTTTGTCTGTGTCGATTAATTTTAATTCTGCGCATGCGCTATAGTTATTACTCTACTAATAGCGATATAATTCATAAAGAATTTTCATGGAACATATATCCATCCAAAATCCGAGTTTGAATGAAATCGGACCAATAGATTATGTTATAATAAACTAACGTTTGCACATGCGCGTAGACTACTATTTATGTGACGGCAGTTAAAGTTATAGGGGATAGTCCAGAGGCTATCCCGTACAATCCTTGAAAATTTCATCAAAATCGTTCCATTAGATTCGGAGTTTTGCCTGTGCAAATCGATATTAGTTTCGCGCATGCGCAACGGTTATTACTCTACCAATTGCGATATAAATTATAGGGCATTATTTTAAAACATATACCATTCCGTGCCGAGTTTGAACGAGATAGGACAATAGATGATGAGAAATCGACGTTATGAGAAAATCACGTTTGCGCATGCGCACAGGCTACTGTTGAATCGACGGTATTGAAAATTACAGTAGACCGTCTCGGAGCTAATCCGCACAATCCCTGAAAGTTTTATCGGAATCGGACTCAAACTTAGTATAGTTTTGGGAGTGACAAGGATTTACCACTGACAGACAGAAAGACACGGAACCAAAATTGATCAGCAAGCTCTGAAACGCAAAAAGCAAGTAGAAATTTCAATTCTGGAGGACACAATTTTTTTCCGACTTCAGTCACGATCACATAGCTTTCCTACTTAGTGTTAGAAGGTAGTGAGGAAGGAAGAAAGGAAGACAGAAAGAAAGAAAGATAGACCCCCCCGACCACTAATTATAATGCCTGAAATCACCAAGAGTCTTATTTTCCTCCTCGAGAGATTCTAGCTGTACTCCTACGATGGCAGGGTGCGTTCATTACCAGTTTTCCATGTTACTGTTCTGGGGTGTTATCCCATAGCCGTTTGTGTTCCTTCCTTATCCATTCCCACAAAGCGGTTTTTACCGAACATTTTGCTATACCCAGGACGGGTCGTAGGTGTATATAAAGCGCCTGTTTCTATAGAACCATGCTGCCCTTGTAGTGATATTGTTTCTATTGGTAACATCGAGTTGACTGAAGAGGAAGTCCATCACGCAAGACTGTCCCACGGTCATTATAGGTACTTGGTTCCGCTGCGTTACGTTTTCTGATGGTGTGTCGCACACAGCGTAACCTAAGTCATCTGCATACTTAGCCGCAAAGTCTGGTGAAGTAGGAAGAGGGGTACCGTGGCAGTCTGCCAGATGCACAGATTACTTTATAATTTATTTATCTTACTGAAATCGGGTAGTTGGTTAGAGAAAAGCAAATGATTTTCCATTGTTATTTTGTTTTTATTGTTATGTACAAGTATTCGACTACAGTAGCTGCCCCAAAGAACGATGATCCCGCTAAAACCTGCTCAAATTTCAATGAATTGTGCTATAGGAATAATCGCTAAAATGGACTGATGAGGTTGAAATTATTTACCAATGTAGTGGATACTCCATCCTTACAGTAGAGAAAGAATGGGGAGGAGGTAGAGAGACTAAGAACTCGAAGGCAAGGGAACCAGAAATGGTGCGAAGACCTGTTCAAATATCAACGAATCTTGTTCTAACTAGCTGTGAATACGAACTAAATCACTCGCAACGAAGTTTTGGAAACCCATTTCAATGAAAAACGGAAGTAAAAGGAGAACGTTGTCTAATTCCACGAAAATATTTTCTTGAAATTAGGTAACGTTCTTCTTTAACTTCCTTTCTTTTTACTGCAGAGAATGCTGCTGAAAATGCGCTCAACTCTCTCCCTCTCGCTCCCACATGGAACCCTTATACATCCTTCAGGGACCTCTCACTAATTTGCGTTAATGATCTGTCAACTTAACCAAATGGTAACAGAGGAATGGTAATGGTTGCCGAGGATTAAGAGTGACGATAAGAATTTATGTTTCGCTAATTCAGACGTCAAAGTTCTCACCCCCGGAGATGGTAAAGGTTCGGTTAAGTTTACGCCATAAAGTATCAATGTGTCCAAGAATCTCAAACAACGTGACCATGTTAGACACAACGTCGTGGGAAATATTTTCTAAACAACAACAGGGGTTTCTGATCTATTTATTATAGTAATCTCTATCTCTTATTTCTACCTATTGCTAGATGAAATTAGAACAACCTTATATTTCTCTTGATAAAAACAAAATAAACGCATACTTCACTCAAAACAAATCAAAAGCAGTAACTGATGAGTTAGGTAACTCATTATCAAATCGCTGCAATTTAATACACAAAGTGTCGCGTACGTTTAGTTTCTCCAATAAACAAGGTTTAGAGCGTGACCAGTGAGCAGAACTTTGAGAGGGGAGAGCGATGCAAGGAAAGGGAGAAACACCAATGGGGGTAACCACATAAATACTTCTACTCACTAGCCAGATCCTCATTCTGATTATCAACCAACAAACAGCCTGTCTTTTCTATACACATTCCCCAAACCTCATTCTCAAGTTTGCCATTAGTACTTTTACAGAAACTCCTGTAAATATTTCATTGAGATTGGCGTAGGACTTACCGCACACCTTCCCTTGTTAGTCTATGCTGATAAACTGTCATTTTCATCATCACTCGTGCTGGAGATCATCCTGCTTTCGGTTCTTGAACTCAACTGAAAATAAATTCAAATCCACGAAAAGGGGAGGGAGAACACCCATGGAGAACTGAGTCATTATAAACACTCATCAATGGTTCATCATCGAGGCAAGGTGCTATCATCTATCGGCAAAAACCCTCAGGGTGCGATCATCAATGGTGAGCTGTGATGGTGCTATACATTATCCTGCTGTTATAATACGCAGAACACTATGTTATCTATATTCATTATACGAAATCTACTATACAGTATCTAAATTTAACTGCATAGATGTAGACGCCTACCGAAGAGTCATTAATTGAATTAAATACAACATCTACACTTTTCTAGTCTTTCTGTATTTAACAAGAGCTGACCTGCCAACTGAAAATTAATGAGGTAAAATAAATCACTTCCCTCTAGGTATAAGTTTCTAATTTTCTATTCTAATAGTCTAAGTATAAGTGACAAAAGTCATAATAAACTCGATTTCGTGAAGTGAGAATTCCATTGGAATTATGTCAGCTGATACGATCCTCGTAGTTTATACCTATGGCGATTTTTAATGTTTCACCAGTTGCGATTCACTCTCGTGTTCATGTTCTTTTGTCCTGTCAATGTTCTAGCCCTTAGAGTGAGCAAATGGATGAACGTTCAGTGACGCTTGAGGTTTCATTCGTTTCTTCGGGATGATATCTTTGAATTACACACGAAAACAAAAAGGTTTATTCGATTTTTGGATTCTACGCATCTTGGAATTTAAAGTAACACAATTTGAGGAAGGGCGGGGGGTTATTGGTTCATTATTTTCAATAATAAGCCTATGTGATCGTATAGCAAAAAATTTTTATAACCCCCCCCCCCCCCCCCTCAAACTTTGTCATTTTACGTTTCAAAGTGCGTAGAATCCAAATTTGCAATGTCCGTTCGTCGTTCGCCGTCCGGGCCATAAAAGGCCTTAGAATTGACTTAAAAAATCCGTTCTTTCGCACATAGACTCCACTTGGGGTCTAGTTGGTCCTAACTTCTCGCCAGCTCGATCGCTCCACACCCATGGGTGCTATGAGCCAAAAATAGGTGAAAACGTGTCTTTTTCGATTCTTCGAGTGTTAGACCGACGTACGCGCGCACGCCTGGCACGCTTAGTGGAATGATGAAAATATAGGTTGAGGGTCATGAGGGGGGAGTTGGAGGAGGCGCGGCGCCTTGTAGGGGCATAGCGGCACGTCACAGGGGCGTAGCAGAACTGTGCCAGGGGCGTAGGATAACGGATGTATATTACTTTTACAAGTAACACCCATATAATACACCGCGGCACCATGAGGTGGGTACGGCGTTATGGGCAAAGCGGGACGGCGCCAGGGGCGCGGAGTATATTACTTATACTTGTAATACCCATAAACATATTATACCTTAAACAAGCCATAGTATAACGGTTAGGATAACAATGGGAGTAAGAATTCGCAACAGAACACTTTAGGACCAGATCATGCACGACCACAACTGCACGACCTAATAATTATTATTCTCATGTTAGGACAAAATTCACTCATCTCAAAATGCACAACTTTCAAATGAATGTTGATGGAAAAATATGAGTGATATGATAGTGTAAGCGTAATAGGGCGGTGAACCTCCGGTTGTGAGGTAACGAGACCTAGGGCGTGGAAAACTTCCTACACTTGTATTGCTTTCGAATTTCATGTTCCTTGTTCCTTCGAGGCATGAATATATGTTTTTTTCTAGGTCATATTTGTGTATTAATAGCAATGCTTTTCCTACGCATATTTAATAACATATCCTCTCGACTTTTCGTACGTACTTAGATAATGATATTATTAAGGCAATAATTATTTGAATAGATAGGAGCTCAAATCGAGAATATAAACATGCGTATATAATTATAGAAGCAGAGGATGTGGCAACTCGAAATAGGACACACCGAGGAGTCTGGACGGGCCTTATGACGTTCGCAAGCCAACTAAAACTACGATCATACCCAATTGAAAAAAATAATAAACCTATGTGAAATAATTTTCAGCGTTTTTTTTTTCTTGGTCGATCGCAAAGGTTCATTACCATTGAAAATAATAAACCCAAATTATTTGTTCCGCTCAGGTCTCTAGATTAGAGTACAAGATCCTTGCCTCAAAAATAAATATTGGTAAATAGGAAAGTCATAATCCATTCTATTTTGGCATAACGGGCTTATGCCAAACTTTTTTAACCAGACATAAATATCAAGTTGTAGTGTACAATCATCCGTAAACCTAAGTAACCGTTAATTCGTCGAGGGTCCGGTAATTAAGCCAATGAGCTTTGGTGATGGAACGTCTAGTTTTAGCGATCAATCTGACCAATGATGGGTGTTGGCGAAAGATAATTCGTCCTAATGCCTGATTAAGACCAGACGTAATGCCAGGTTAGCACTAATCAAATGGTGAAAGGGGCAGTTCGTATGTTAATATCATTCATAACTGTGAGCTCACTCATCGCTTGATCACAATAATTTACCTACGAGTTATGCGACGGGATTCGCGTGGGAACTTGCGGCTCACAAGTAAGACGTAAACAGCCCGCATGTCATCCGACGCTCAGCTTCCTTTGGCTGTAGGCGTCTCCTCCCTCTGACGTATCTCAAAAGGGTAACGCATCGACAAACAAATATACTGTTGGACTGCAAGGGTTGTTCCCTATTGTATTTTAGTGAATGGTTACAAAACCTACATGAGTGACTCAAGCAGCATGAAAGATATACTAGTACAAAGATTCAGTCATGCAGCATGATCGTATGAGCGAATTTTCTTAAGTTATCATATATATTATATTATGCTAAATTGTTAGAAAATTTGAGCTTTTTGAGAGCAAAGAAAATGTTAGCTATTAATTTTATTACAAAAACGTATTCTAAATAGTAATCTGCTATTCAACTAAAGCTTTTGGATTTTTCGCTTCTTTTGAAAATGTTATCGATTGAATAGCAAATTTTAATGAAATTTAAGTACATTTTTCGGCATAATTGTGTACATACATTTTTTAATGTTCTATTTTATATTTGATAAACTTTGAACTATGAGAACTAATATTTTTTCAAGACCCAGGAACGGTATAAACTGCGCCAAAATCTCCCCTTTTCAACGTTGTAGTCACTTTCATTTTTACTTTGCTAATTAGGGAATAGAACTATGTTTTAATGTTGAAAAACACTGTTTTTCAATGAAATCGAGGGTTTTGTGAAAAGCTATCTTCTTTGAAAATACGAGTTTGGGGTCGGTTTCTATGTATTATTTTACGTTGAATCGAATGATAATACTTGTGTATCTACCCAACCCCTTTATAACAGAGTTTTACACATTAGCCTATTAGTTTTACCCCTATAAACACGTAAAATTTATCATACCAAATGAACTCGAATATTTCTGAGTTAAAGTGTAAAATTTGGTGTGCGGTATTAAATAAGTGGACTGTATGTAAGTTAAGACAATTGCACATAGATTTCCCTGAAGCGTTTCAGGAACGCAAGAAAAGGAGCAAGTATATAAAGACAACCCTGCAAGAAAAATATTATTAGGGGTAAGGAAGCAAAAGGATTGAAAATAGATAGGTACCTTGCGAAGAACGTTCTCGTGGCTTCCCAGGGCCCTGGGATTGTCTTCAGCAGCAGTTTCCGGATCGAGATGTTGATAGTTTTATTGGAAAACAGGCAGATTACAGGTAGGTAACTTGGAAAACTCAAAATAGAGAACGACAACAAATTTAGCGCTGTAGTTCGGATTGGAGGATGGGAAAGTATTGCGGGTTGCCTAACTGTATACTACTTACCGATACGACAGGATGGGTCCCCCTAACAACTATAACTAGTTTAACTCGAATTAATGGCTGTGGCAAGGAGATATAGCAAGTGTTACGCATTCGAATGCTCACAGCGTACCGCTGATTCGCAGATGATGAATGTCGTAAGGGACCTCAAGAGACCTCCTCGCATCGTCCCTGAAAACCTGACTAAAATCTGTTCGACATTGACGGACTTATGGCTATCACAAGAAAATTACGTTCACGCATGCTCAGCGCTGTAGTTCGGATTGGAGGATGATGAAAACGATTGGGGGCCATCTAACTGTAAACTTACCTATTCCTGAAAATTTCATTGAAATCCAATCGAAATTATGGAAGTTATGGCTATGGGGAATTATAGACAGACAAACCCCAATGAGCTCTATTTATTTATTTATTATTTATTTATTTAGTAAAACTTCAATTCGACTTCAACTTCATTTCAATTTAGGAGCAAACATTTTTTTTTTTTTTCTCATTTCGAAAGTGAAACTCGCGACGAAGTTGTGGAAACCCATTTCAAAACGGAAGTTAGTGAAAAAACGTTGTCTATTTCCACGAAAAATAAAGAGTTACAATGATTCAGCGTAAAAACCTATCAGAGGTGAAATATATTGAGGTATATCCTCATTTAAACATTTACCAGATCTGTTACTTATGATAATTTCGAATTTTTCAAGTACATTCAACATACCTCCCTTTGGACAAAAATGAAGAAATTCTACAAACCTGTATAATCAAAATTATAACTATGATTGGATTCCTTAAGATGTTTCGAAAATGTAGACTTACACTTATTTTCCCTGAAATCCCCCTGATGCTCGTCTATTATTCCCTAAATTTCCCATTTAATTTTTCATTTAACTTTCCTTAACATTTAACTTAATTAAACCTTAACTTAACCTTAACTTAACCTTAACTTAACCTTAACTTAACCTTAACCTCCTTAACATTTAACTTAACTTAACCTTAACTTAATTTAACATTTAACCTAACCTCCTTAAATTTCCCATTTCCAATTTTCCCTGAAATCCTCCTGATGCTCGTCTATTCTTTCCCTAAATTTCCCATTGTTTTTCTTCTTTCATCTGCCCGAGCCTGATTGGAAACTTTTTCCCAACTCTTTTTCCTAAGAACCTTATCTCATATGGTATTTAAACGAGATCTCCTCCATATCCGTTACTAGGCGCTATGCTTTTTTTTTTTTTTTTTTTTTTTTTTGTGGACAATTTTTCTTGCTGGGTTTTACTGCATTTAGCGAATTTCCGTTGAAAATGAAACTATTGCAGTAACTCCAATAATGTTTAAATTTAAATTTTCGAAAATTTTCTTCATTGAAATCCGTTTTGAGACATTCTGAAACGAATCCTAGAGTTTAAGAGGATGGAGTTAGGAATCCTAGAGTTAGTTGAGGATGGAGAATAGGCACTTGCTAGGGGTTAGTGCTGGGGAAATAAGACAAACAATGTCAATGTCCCTATGGTACATAGTTGCTACTTAGTATCATACCTGATGAAGCATTTACCTGGCGAAACTAGTTGTATACAAATTATAAATTGATACTGGAAGTGGCCTACAATATCTTCCACCCTTAGCCCACAAACTCATATTGAGAAGGCTACCACCATAGAAACTATAAAAATTCAGTTATTTCTACCAAAATTCATTGGTGAAGAATGAAGACGAGGGTTCTGGAGGCTTTCGCTGTCGTCAACGATATTCGCTCATATGTAGGTGATAGGATGCCTTCGCCCCTCCAATAAAATATTTTAAAAGCTAATTTGTTCACACTTGGAGCTAACGTATTAAAGCCTAATATTGAAATTGGTTTGTTTTTAATAGCATTTAAAAAATTATTAGATTGATCGCATGAGTTCTTTGACGTTTTGGGCAGTTGAGAATGTAAAACCCGATCTGTATTAGTTTAAAAATGTAGAATAGTAATTCGATTTTCACGCGTAGATGATGAGGTATTTTACATTTTCATTTTTATCCAAATGCTTCTTTATTAGCAGAAAGGAGGAAAAACAAGGAGGAAAAAAGACCTTGGAGGTGCAACATGAAGTTTCAAATAAATTAAAGGAGATTTTCTAGAACACAATGGGCAGGTTCAGGTGTTTATTTCTCGCCTTCTCAACAACATTGTTCCAAGGCCGTCTACGATGTTTTGTTTTTTGTTTTGTATGTTATTGAGGAGGAAATAACAGAAAAATGTAGGCAACAAGCCTCCGATTGACTTATTTTCCTTCCTTGGCAATCGAATTTCCGGCTACTACAGTTGTCCAAAGAGTAAAAACTGGATTTTGACAAGATGATCTGCTCTTAGCTGTTGTGTTCACTGCATTCGTCGAGTTATTTTACTGCTCCGTTTTCAGTTGCTTAAACAAATTAAGGGGAAAAACACTGTTAATTATTAGATATTTATTTTATCTATTCATTCGTTTTCTATAATTGTCGCTTCTCAACCGGAGGGGTCATTATCGGCATTGACTAAGGCGTCAAAGGGAACACGGTAAGGGGCTCGAAGCAAAGGAGAGCCATGTTGATCAGTCATCACTAGACGGAATTACTGGCAAGTCGGAGAAGCAATAAGTGAGAATTCCATCGGAATTATTTATTTATTTATAACTAACCGCTCCGGCTCATTTCGCTCGCCTCCACATCCATCCCGGGGGGCTTCGCCCCCTTGGACCCCCCCCCCCCCCCCCCCCGCCCGTTGAGGTTTATTACAATTGAAACATGTAGGGGATGTTGCTCGCTTCGCTCGCTCGCTGTGGCTGTATAGATACGATGGTATTTTACTGTTGAGTGGGACTTGTAGAATGATTGCCAACGGGAGATCACTAAGGGTAGGTGAAGGAATGTGTGAAGGAATCTTCCTCGCTTCGCTCGTTTGAAGTGGGTTGTCTCGCTCCATTCGCGCGCTCCTTTGGCTTGTATAGACGCAATGGGATAAAGTCCATCCCGAGTCCATAGGAAAAACCTCGTTGAAATCCGACGTGTGTAGGATATGTTGCTCGCTTCGCTCGCTTGGTGTGGGATGTATAGATGTGATGGGATATGATGGGATACCATCGAAACCTACAGCCCATGTTACAATATGTGAGGAAGTTATACTGCCCACCCAACTTGACAGACGTTTTTTTCTGTTGGAAATGACTGTCAAATGCGGCACCTTATGTGGAACCTCGAAAAGTATAGTTTTAAGAACATTTCAGTACTAACAGAACAGTCAGATGTTGAATGTTTTTACGTTTTTATTTTCCAGTTCTATTTTTCTAAAGGTGGGCCATTATTTTATGTGCGTAGAAGGTCAAACGGGAAACTTCCCGAGATCAAGAGGTTCGAAGGCAAAGATAATAACTACGTTTCGACGGATAAGCTCGAAAACCAACGTTTTTCCAAAAGGAGTTTCATGTCTCGAAACTCGCATGGGACCAAATTGGAACTTCATCAAACATTTAAGACCTACCCGAGCAAAAACCGTTGAAATTCACTGGCTCTAAGGCAGAAAAAACCGTAGCGCATTTTTTTTTCCCCTCATTTTCCGCATTCTTTCGCTGATTTCTCCGGGAAGATAGCTTCTTTAAGCGATTTTGACGGCACCATAATTTTATACGGATCCTGAAACGTAACTTTGCCGCTGACATCCGAAATTTTAATGTGGCAGTGGATAGAAGATCGAGCGCTCGGCGAAAAATCGCGCATTAAAAGTGGCTCCGACCCCCCTCCCGTCCTTCAGCCCATGAGATAGAGATAGAGATTGTGTACATAGGTGCTAAGCTCCCTTCTTCGCGTACGTTTAGGAAAAAATACATTATATTGTGGTGTGTAATAATTTGGTAAAATAATACCTAGATAAGAAAGGTATTATATATTTGTTGTCAAAAATTGTTTTTCCATACATTCTTGGTAGAGATAGTAATACAGTTATAAAAGAGGGAGAGGAAATAAAGAAAAAGTGTGTGCGCGCGCGTAGGAAAGAGAAAATAAATTTATGAGGAAAGAGACTGACTAACGATGTATTTTGAGACTTCTGATTTGAATGATTCCAGGGCAGGAAGCGTCCGCAAACTCAATGGCAGGCTGTTCCTTAGTTTAACACCCGCCACTCTGAATGAATTTTTTAAATTTGGCACAATTAGCCCTCATCAGTCGAACTGTGTGGAGCCGGGAAGATGGACCAAACTGAAGAAAAAAAAAGTTCCAGTCATGCAGCATGATCGTATGAGCGAATTTTCATAAACGGTCGTATTACATTTATGTTAAATTCTGTTGAAATTTGAGCACTTTGGGGACAAATAAAAATTTTATTATACATTTTATAGCAAATTAACTTTTTGTCAGTAATATTCCAATGAACAAACGATTTTGTGGATTTTTACAATTTTTTCAAGTACCTACTCCTATCGATTTTTAGCTTATTTTAATGAAATTTAAGTACATTTTTCAGTACAATTTTGTGCTTAAATTTTTAAATGTCCTAGTTCATGTTCGATTAATTTTTTTTTAGTAGCATTCTGCTAAAAAATATAAATTTGTTAATTTTTAGCGGTTTTTTGCCTTTTTTAGTGATTTTTTAAGTACATTTTTTGAAATTTGACCAATTTAATGTGCTCAAAAAGTGTTGTCCAACGAACTCATCCTTTCTTTTGAAATGCTTGATTTTTTGGCGAAAGAACGAAGTTTTTATAAGAGAATTCGCTAAAAGAAAGAAGGAGAAGAAAAAAAATTAGAATGGTACTGAGGGTGAGTGATAATGTTAACACGATTAAATAGCAGAGAAAGGTAACCCGTCTTATGCCACAATACATGGGGTACAGAAATTACCTCTCTGTATCTATTTCCAGCTCATAAAAATTACTACAACTACACCAAAATTACTACAAACTACAACCATGACAAAATTAAGCACACGGCGTATACAACCACATATTGATACTAAAGATATATAGTATATTATAAATCTACGTGGTACACGTAGCCCTGCATAGTGATGTGAGTCCGATAAATATCCGGAGGATATGATAGACAGGAAATCTAACCGATATTTATCATTTGCCCTAATAAATATCCAAAAATTGGGTATTCAAGATTTTGAATCAAATTATTTAAGGAAGGATAGTGTTGACGGGAAGGGCAGGAATCTGTCTACTATTTTAACTACTAGGCACGTTAAACTTAAAAATGGCATCACAGATGAAGAATCACGGATAATTAAAAGAGGTCTGAATCAACCTCCCATGGCCCACCCTAAGAGCGAGTGCCTGTGACCAGGCCTCTTGACGATTTTTGGAGCACCAGTGACGTCTTCTTCAACAGAAAGACCTTTCAGCACGTTTTGCTGAATTGGCAGCAAGTAACGGAATAGACTGACAACCGCAAGGCTTACATTGCTCACAACTAGCGTCTTTCTAATGAATCCAAAGGAGCAAACAAGCTTCTGAGCAAACAGAGAAGACTCTGAAGATCGGATTATTAACTTTCTTCCGTGTAATAGTTAATTTTTCGTGTATGAGTAAAGCCATAAATTCACATATCAACTATGCTTGTATAACATACTGATTCTCCCTCCCAATTATTATGATGATTATAGTGTCATTTTCACACAATAATCACCATTGCTTGTTCAGGGTAAAAGATTCGCAATATTGATGTATAATTTATCTAAAAATGAATCTTCGACAAAGGTATATACGTGGGTTGTTAAGCTGAAAAATAATACTCTTCGTCACCTGCATCCTAATATTGGGTCTGAGGGAGTGAAATTTATTAAAATTTAATCCCAATGCTACTCAAGCGTTGAATTAATACGCGTTCATTTTAAAAACAGATTTCTTATCAAAAAGTTGGTTAAAAGTGTAAATATCCACCCACATGGAATATTTACCCATGGTATTTATCTCGATATTTATCCCCAAACATAAATATCCGGGTCTTTTACATCACTAGCTCTGAAGCCCTCAGGCACAACAGTTGGGACTGGATCTTGTATGATCCTCTGTGGTCCATTAGGGCTCGACAAGCTTCCGGAAGGTTGCAGATAGACTGATCATCTCCACTTCTCCGTCTCACAACGAGCTACTGCACTAAGCAGGTCCGTGGGTAAGACGGGTATGGCCAGTCGCTAGCAGATTGACCACTATTTGGTGTAACGAAAGGGCCAACTGGGTTCAGGTCATGAAGGACGCCACCCTGACGAGTGACTTCACCCTCCCATTGCACATCCCAGATGGGATTCACTCTATGTATTAGGTTGGATATTTGATCTTATCATCCATGGCGTTCTTTGCAAGAGCATCAGCAGACTCTTCATCATTGTTACCCTCATGACTTGGTACCCACATGAAAGTTATGGTTGTGCTCAAGGTTGTGGTTTGGTGCGGCAATATACCTACTATTGATGCAGCTATTATCTGACGCTGTAGTTATCTACCCCTCCCACAAGAAGTAATGGATTTTGGAGAAATAACGGTATTTTTAGGGTTTAGAAGAGTGAAAATACAATATTTTCAGAACATTTGTACCGAAATTATTCCCACTCATTCCAATCGTATATATGTCCTCGTCATTCGATTCAGCGCGATTAAATACGTAAGAAGTCATACGAAATACATTTTAAAGGATTTCCACGAAATCAGCCATTTCGCACCACTGTGCTGCATGTCACTCGAATTGGAATACAAATGGAATTACAATCAATTAAATGGAACCGTAAGTCTACGCGAGCTATTCGATTTGAAAAAAAAAAAAAAAAATGCAGTTTACACGAATGGAAAAAAAAGAAAAAATCATATTTAATAAAAATAGTTTAGACACAACGGTTTTCGTTTTGATTCTGCCTGTCCTCTAATCCTTGTGAAGGGCAGAACAATGACGGGTGACGTTACCGTCCGATTTCGATACATTTGTGTGGGATTATGAGAGTTAAGGGCTAGACTATGAATTTCATTGCCACCAAACAATGTTTGCCTAACTCATTCGAAAACGTAATATTCTTGTACAATTTAACGTATTTAGTTTGCATCTGATTTCTATTAAATTTTCAGAGTTTGTGCGGGTTAAAACCTAATCAGTCCTTTATGAGTGTTGTCGCTATCAGATCAATAGAAGCCATTGCGCATGTGCTAACGTGTTATCAATTTTGTATCCAGCATAACATCTGCAGTTTCAATCCGATTTCTCTGGAATTATCAGAAATTGTGTTAGTTCAGATGATGTCCCTGTATGAATTTCCTGATCATTTTTAATCTCTGCGCATGCGCAAACGTACAATTCTTGTGGGTTGGGGTCGACACGGTTCTCTTTGAATTTCATTGGTAACAGTATCAAAGGTAGGTTCTGCGCAGCATACTCGTGAAACCGTGTGGAAACTTCTGCTTCTATTTTCTAGATAGTTGCTTTTCAATAATCATAATTTTTCCAGGTTATCCTCCTGTATAACAATCTATAAACTAATAATTTCCAAACCCTCTCCAATACGAATATATTTCAATTGTGTAATGGTTACGAGTCATACCTAACGTGCCAGTTTTATATCTTTTGTAGCGATCTTCCATTCATAAACAAAACAATTAAAATGCTCGGCGATATAATAATAACTTGATGTCTTGACAAAGAAGTTTCTAAGCTGTTTCGATAATTATTATTCACCTTTAATTACAGCTGTCCTCATTCACACTCGTCGTGGTTTTGCTTCCGAGTCTACCAAGGTTACGGATGCATTGTGTTCATTTTAGTGAAGTTAAAAATATGTTTGCGCCTAAATATACCTAAACATCCAAACACAGTTTTAAATTTTAGCATCTCCACTGATTTTGGTTCAGTCTGTACCTATGTACGTGTGTCTGTAGATTCTTCCTACACTCAGCACGCACAAAAATCGTGTGAATATGTATCCGAAATAGAGTAAAACGCTATCAGACACACTATTCTGATTTATTCCGTTTTTTAGGGTCTGATTTATCAGATCTCAGATAATATCTGATTCTTTGCATTAAAAACCGCATTTTCTCTATGTACAAATCGACCTAAAATATTCTGTTGAATTAGTGTTTTTATTTTTATTTATAGAAACCATTACCTTATTCCTATAGTGCAGACACTCAATTTATACCCTATTACTACCAAATCTACGTCGACTACCACACACACGGAAAACAAACGAAAAATTTGCATGTAGTTCTTTGTTAGAAATAATTCCAGAGAAAATAAATCCCAATTTAGGTACCCCGTCTTCTCATTTGGTGATTTTCCTGGTTTGGAATGACTTCCGCTACTTTCCACTGGGAAGGTACATGTCGTAACCTGAACGTGGCGTTGATGATATGAAGTAAATTTAAGAACTTCATTGAAATATTCTTTCTAGTTACAGTTTTGGTTTATTGGGGCTCTAACATTGACATAAATCTATGAGAGGAAGTCGCAGATAGCCGTGGTTAATCGCGAACCCCAGAAGGTAATAACAATATCAAAACGTTTTGATCAAGATCAAAACGGGGCTAACTTTTTTCTTTTGAGTGCTTTTATTTCGTCCGAAATATCTATACACACGTTTTACGTTTTAGAGCATTTTCAACAACTTTCGTTTAGTGTCTGTCAATTTAGGTAATGCAAATTTAAGAACTTCATTGAAATATTCTTTCTTCGGCAATAAAGCTCTAACATTGACATAAATCTACAGATCAATAACAATATCAAAACGTTTTGATCAAGATCAAAACGGGGCTAACTTTTTTCTTTTGAGTGCTTTCATTTCGTCCGAAATATCTATACACGCGTTTTACGTTTTAGAGCATTTTCAACAACTTTCGTTTAGTGTCTGTGTGTGTGTTCGTATGTCCACAAACAAGCTTAGTTCTACAGTATTCATTCGATTTTGATGAAAATTCGTGGTACTGCGGTTCAGGACGAGGATGGCCCTCTATCAGTTTCATTTGTAAAATACGCTGCAAATTATTACGCAAAGGTTTATTATTTCTGTGTTAGATAGCGCTTCTACAAAGATCACTGTTTCGAAGAAAATTACCTCACAAATTGAGTTAATTGTACATTATCGAAATATAGATGGTTGATGTCACCGTGAGAAAATGAATGAATGACTAAAAGTTGAAAAAATATAAAAAAAATGAATAAAAAATAAAATAATAATAATAATACTTTAAAAGAAGAAATAAATAAAAGAATGAAAAAAATAAAATAAATAAATGAATAAATAAAATACCAGCACAAGTAAGGGGGGGCTCTTTCTATGTAAGAACTCATCAGGCCTTCGGAACAGTACTGTACAGTTTTCATCAGATTTCGATTGAATTTTAAGGGACTGCACGATTTTGGCTATAGATGGTCTCCAATGAACTTCACTTCCGACCCATTGGAATGCGCGAACTTAACATCTATTAAGCGAAATTATCTCATTGCTCAATTGACCGGTTTTGACATTTTACGCTCCATCTCAATTTCCTATTTCTTACAACCATAGGAACCCGCTATATATTCTTTTAACATAATTCCAAACATCTCACTGATCTTTACATTAACGTTACGGATACGAGGAAGCTGGGCCACACCCAACTTGCCAGAACTGTTTTTAAACTTATGTAATTTTCATTCTTAGTTAGCCTTTTTTATGTTTCCAGTATTTAGTTTTAGAAGTTGTCTGGGTCTTCTTTAAGGATATCTTTTAGCTGGAAGTTTCAATTAGCGAATTTCCGTAAAAAATGAACTATTGCAATGACTTGGACAATTTTAAAATAAAAACTTTTGAAAATTTCTTAATTGAAATCCGTTTTGAGGCATTCTGAAACGAATCCTAGAGTTTAACGTTTTTTCATATGTAAATATATGTATATAGGTTTATATATGTATGTATGTATGCGTCATTCCAGACTATAACTCTCCTTGGGTTTGGGATGAAAATTTCGTTCTCGCACCGAAAAATAAAAATCAAGCTTTCCAAGCAAAAGGATGAGTTCGTTTGACAGCGGTTTTTTAGCTTATTAGATTGGTCAAATTTCAAAAAAATGTACTAAAAAAAATCAATAAAAATGACTAAAAACGGCTAAAATTTGTTAAATTTATATGTATATATATATATATATATATATATATATTTTTTTTTTTTTTGCAGAATGTTGCTCAAATAAAGTTTATTAACTATTTAATAGAACATTTACAAATTTATGTACAAAATTATGCTGAAAAGTGTACTTAAAATTCATTAAAATTTTCTAAAAAACCGATGCAAACTGCAAAAAGCTAAAAATTCAAAACCTCTATTTGAATAGAAAATTATTAGTTAGAATACCTTTTTTGCCATGAAATTAATAGTCAACAATTTCCTTGCACTCAAAAAGCTCAAATTTCAAAACAATCTAACATTATACAATACGATAATTTACGAAAATTCGCTCATGCGATCATACTGCATGGCTGGAACTTTTTTATGTATAGAGCCATAATAGTCTCAGGGGAAATTGAAATTCTTCTGCACTCTTTCTGTTAGAATCTATTTCAAGAAACCATAATTCATACCTAATATCTTCGACATAAATAGCAAATTTCCAGTCATTTGAGATGAATATTTAAAAAAAATCGTTATAACGTAATGTCCCATCGCCCCTGGTCTTCCATAAGCTACATGTTTTTGTTAGATTTCGTAAATTTGAAGAAACTGTCTGGAGGAGTTTATTAATCATAAAATTATGATGAATAGACATCAGTTATATTTTTGAATTTACTAACTTTAACAACTTCAACAAGGTTGATATGGAGAGAGCTAATTCTACAAAATCATCTCGATTGAACAAAATTATTGTTGACAACATACATTTTTATGTTGCTCCATACAGGAAGGCAATACGTCGGAGTATAATGTGCGTATTAAATTCTTCGGGGGAAATCTGTGGAAGTCATGGCGCAGCAGCTGCAAATGATATGATTGCGATGAAACTCATATTTATGGAGTAGTCAAATTGGCATTTCCCTTCTTCTCACCGAATTCGAGTGACGAATAGGCCTTGTCAAAATGACACTTGTTGGATTATTTTTTAGTTTGCGCATGCGCAATGAAAACGATTGATTTTAGAGTGATAAAATTTATAGGGTACCTTCGTCAGTCTAACCCACACATTTCCAAAAATTTCATCGACATCGAATGAATGCTTAGAAGTAATGCCTGGTACGAGGTTTCCTCATACGCACATGCTAAGTAGTTACTAATGATGGGATCGTGGTGAAATTGATATGGGATGATTAAATCAAATTTTGTTTCCTGACTACTCTCGGACAACTAGGCAGTCAGACTATGACGCTTGATATATTTCTAGGTTTGCGCATGCATAATGAAACTTGATTTGGGACCGTCTACCTCCTAACACGCACATTTCCTAAAAACTTAATCAAAATTTGATACAAACTGTAGAAATTAAGCTTGTATTGAAGTTTTTTAAACTTTCTTCATATTTAGCAGCATTGATTGTTGATTTTGTTAAAAATGCTTTGGAAAGCTGCAGAAGCCCTTGAAATACTGTTTTTTAGTTTTATACAACAGTAGCACCCATGTAAATAAAAACGCCTCAACATGGATTTTCACGATGGAAAACTTCAAAAGTAGGTACCACTAAACCAGATGGAGAAATGGACGTTTTGATTCAAAGATTCCGTCAATAGGTCATGTAACAGGGCTATAATGTAATCCCGTAGTGTGACCGGTCACGGAAGTCCTGTTCATAGGAAAGGAATACCCATCTAGATGGGATTATGCTCAGGAGGGATTTGTTTGGTAGAATGTCAACTGGGGAGTTATATAAGGCGTGGTGGGATCGTGGTGAATGTGAAAACTGACCTTGGTCATCCCTACCGATTAATTTGCCTTCCTGGGTCGAGCTACGTGCTCCAGGCTCCGTTTCGCTCTCCTTGTTTTCTGTTGCTTCTCCGACTCCTTAACAGCTTGACGGGTTGTGATGCCTTGTCGCCTCGTTTGTTTTGTCAACTGTAGGATCTCGAAAATCCGCCTTTTCCTGGTATCCGACTGACGTCAAATGTCGACGGTAGACGACGTAAATCGTCAAAGGTCAGCCCGGAAGCTGCGCGCCTTATCTGCTTCTGTTTGCGATATTTGGATTGACGTAGTGTCGTGATACGAGCTCTCAGAGGGGCGAGTGTATGGAAAAGTTGGAAATTCGGGGAAAAACCCTCTGCCAGTTAGGGTGGGCAGTATAGCTTCCACACTTATTATAACTTGGACGTATAGAGTTAGTTGAAGAACGAAGTACGAGTCAGAAAAGAGTGAATGCATGAATGTATGTGTAAACATGCAAATATTATGCAAAATGAGGCTACACTTCATGTTCGCGTATGCTCACAAGCTACCATCACTCTAACGGTATTCACCATCTAAACCATAAAGAGGGTCAACTAAGAGAAATCCGGCACAATCCCTGACCATTTCATCAAAATCGGTCTAATTTACAAAAGGAAAAATACACTATCATTGGAAAGAAACAATGAAATTTGGTGGTGACCAACGCTACATTATGGATGTTACCCTCCGTTTGATTAATACCTTTTGCTAAGGGGAGGAGTTTCACTTCTTCATCGTTGTCGTAGGTATAAAACATCGTAATAAATGTAAATTACAAAGGTTTTTAGACAGTTAGAAAGTTGAGTTACATACTTATTTAAGGCCATTTCTCTGTAGCTAAAAGTTTATATTAGTAATTATTTGAGTAATAGTTTATAATTATTTTTACCACTATAATGTCATAATTTTTTTTAATTTTTTTTTTTTTATATATATATATTTTTTTTTTTTTCAACTATGCCACGGCGCGGTTACGGCAATTGTGCCATTGCCGTAATCGTAATACGGTAATTGTTTATAATTAGAAGCTACTTATTAATTTCATCTCATAATGTTTTCACCAACCGTTTAAAGGAGTATGATGCCATGGCATCTCTAAAGCTGCATCCACACTATGTGGCTATATATATATATATATATATATATATATATATATATATATATATATATATATATATATATATATATATATAAATTTATATATGTATATATATAATTTTTGTTGACGACAGTAGGAAGAAAGAAAAAACTGTGGCTGTTTTCATTCTAAATAGCTTTATCAAAGTCATTTGTATCATTGTTGCTAAAGTTTTTTTATGTTCACTCAGTTGTTTTGTATTAAATAACATTCACGCTTGCGTTGGTGAATAGAATTTCCGAAGATCTATGAGGAATCGGTAACTTTAGTGCCATCTAAACTCGGTATCACATACCTATATATCGTACAGCAAGTGGTAACACCCCTCTGTTTTGCCCAGCTGTCGCTTCCGAGCGCAGTGATCGAGTTGCGCAAGGCCCATAGTTATATGTAGATCAGGACGTACTACAGGCCCTGGTTAATAATTATCTATACAATAAAAAGCGATATATAACACAAATGATAAACCTCAGTCTGGTAATTTAGAGCGTTTTCAAATATGTTGGCTGCCCTTAGTCTCGGCTATGTCCAAACTTGTTGCCCAGGGGCCTTACCTCCTGATCCAAACTGGACCAGAGAACTGGTCCAAAATGGTCGCGATTTCAAACAACTGCTCCAAAGCGGATTCCCCAATTAACACAGTGTACGTCCCGTGTCATAAGTTGGTCCACATTCTCTGTTTGTTTTGGATCCATTTCAGCCTGAATAAATCTAGTAAAATAGAACCGTTGTTTCTGGACCGATACCACCATTGTGTTCCTCGTTTGGTAGAGAAGGTGAGAGGGAACGTGTTGTATCGCTCGCTCGTTGTCAGTTCTCGGGGATTGAGTTTTCTATACCCGTTAACAATGTCTTTTTCTCTGGGTCATTAGGGGAGCAGTAAGATGAGTCTCTCGGGTTGGATTTCTCAAGTTATGATTATAACTCCTCCTATTATCCTCTTCGTCCTATTATTTGTTATTTTCGAAGCGGTATACCGGATAAATTCCGACCAAATAAGGATCACTTCCTAATAGTTTCGGTAGCTCTAATTTGTGGTTATCTAAATTGTGCTCATCTATCTTACTAAATTTGGTTAGCTAATTAAGACAGGGTATAGGTACACAGTAGACTGACAACGAAAAAAACGAAAGTTCGAATTTTTGAGGGGCTCAAAGCTCAGATGATTGCATCAGATGCTAGGAACAACTCCTGAAAATTTCAGTCCGAACCGATAACCCCTTGAGGTCTCCTAAACCCGTTTTTTGGTAATTGAATTATCGATTTTAGAACACTGGACGCTTAGGACAAAAAGACGATTAGGACATGAAAGATCCATGCATCTGGACACTTTTTATACTCTATTCCTATGTTTTCGGTGTCGCGGAACACGATGCCGCCATTATTGCAAGCGCAGAAGCTGTATTTCTTTTGATATTCAAGAAATCAGTCCAAATAAGTGATGGAAAAAAGGCATTTTTTGCCGTTTTTACCTAGTTTGACTGGGAAAAAAATTGTTTGCGGGTCTTTTCTGCTTCGGACCTTGTTTCCTGGCTTGTTCCGAATGTAACAAGACCAATTTCGCCCAATTTCGCCCGTGCTAGTAGTGGAGGCGTAGGACTCGTATTTCGGTTAATAATCAAAATCAGTGAATAGAGTGGATTTTTCTTGATGTTCAAAAAATCAGTGGACAAAATTAATAGAAATAAGGGATTTTTCGCCGGTTACACCTAGTTTTGATTGGGAAAAACTATTTATGAGTGTCTCCTCTGCCTTGGACTTTGTTCTGTGGCTTATTCTGAATATGACAGGACTAAGTTTGCCCCATAATACATTTTTCTTCTCGAAATATCAGCTCAAGAGCCAAGTCGACTTATTTAATGGTAACCGTTCTATATTCAATAGTGGCACTACTAGTTGCACGTAATGTTCAACGAGCCCAAAAAAGGGCTTCAGGGCGTTAAATTTTGATTTCGCAGCTACTGGTAAGTATAGAGCGGTTACCATTAAGAAAGCTAACTCGGCTCTTGAGCAGATATTTCCAAAAGGACAATAAATTATAGGACGAAATTGGTCTTGTTACATTCGGAACAAGCCAGGAAACAAGGTCCGAAGCAGAAAAGACCCGCAAACAATTTTTTTCCCAGTCAAAACTAGGTAAAAACGGCAAAAATGCCTTTTTTCCATCACTTATTTGGACTGATTTCTTGAATATCAAAATAAATACAGCTTCTGCGCTTGCAATAATGGCGGCATCGTGTTCCGCGACACCGAAAACATAGGAATAGAGTATAAAAAGTGTCTAGACGCATGGATCTTTCATGTCCTAACCGTCTTTTTGTCCTAAGCGTCTAGTGTTCTAAAATCGATAATTCAATTACCAAAAAACGGTTTTAGGAGACCTCAAGGGGTTATCGGTTCGGACTGAAATTTTCAGGAGTTGTTCCTAGCATCTGATGCAATCATCTGAGCTTTGAGCCCCTCAAAATTTCGAACTTTCGTTTTTTTCGTTGTCAGTCTAGTACAAAGGGTAAACGAGTATACAGTTATACAGGGTATCCCACTTACATTTCACAACCATATTTATTCAAAAAATAACCTACATTTATCGAAAAACAAAAAATACGAGTCTGTTAGTATTTGAATTACTTCAAAATGGGACGAATGAGCATCTTTTTTGAGCTTGCACAACATGTACAATCCACTTCAATCAGTTTCTTCAAAGGGGTACCTTCTTTATTCCTTGAAGATTCGAAATCTACGGGAAATTTTATGGAAAACCACCAATTCCTCGAATTATTGAGATTTCGAAAAAATTGGTGTAAAATGCAAATTATCGTTTTTTTTGTAGGTATGTAATCAATTGCAACATGTGATATTTCCAAAGTTTTGCGCTGTCTTGTCACATTGTGTCGCTTAATGATGCTCATTTATTGATATTCGAACTTACCGACTTGGAAAAACATCGAAAAAGAAATGTAAGTGCATATCTAAATCAAATAAACTGATCGTCAAACTTAGGTTAACGTCAGATATCTACTCCATTTTCTTTCTAGTTTCAACCAATTGTCTATTTAACAATCTGAACGGACCACACGATATACAGAGTGTCCCAAAAGTAACCCCCTCCCCCCTCCCCGCCCATAACGTTGTCCCTGAATTTATTAGATATCGAAGAAGTGAAACTTGGAGAGCGTTGTTTGGGTGTCTGATACTAAGTTTTAAGCTAATAAATATCAAACAAAAAAATCCAAAAGTTTTCGGAGTACCCGAAGGGTAATATTAGGTACTCCAGAAAAAAGTTTTCCATTTTCGCTGAGTCACACCTTATTTTAAAGATTTTTCAGTGCTGAACACGATGCTGAAACCAGAATCGTGATATCTTATTCCGTTCTTGGATTGGACCTGATGAACCAAGAAGAAACGCAATTATTTCTAAAATTACCTATTATTAGAAAAAAGGAACCCATAAAAACAAGTTTTTAATGTAACTCTTTCTTTTTCTCATGTTCTCGGTTAATTTTATTGTTGTTTCAATATTTGGTAGTTTCTTGGCAACAGTAAATTGAAACAAAATCACATTGTTTCAAAATCACATTGATAATAACTTAAATTAAATTGACAAGGAAAATCATTTAATATTTTATTGACCCTGGATTCGTTGTCATTTTATGCAGACGTTCAATAGTATATAGTATATTTAGTGGGATATAAGATAAGACATGTATTCATTGTTGAACATTCAATTTCGATTATCACATTTGTAGTTAACTTAATTTAATCAGGAACATCGTTTTACTCAGTCTTTTATTCACGTGGCTAATTTGTATTTGGCATTTTCATTAAGATTAAAAAAATTAAGGAACATTTTTTCATTCAGTATTCAGTCTTTTCATTCGGCATTAATCAATATTGTAATTAATTAATTATTAATTAATTAAATAATTAATTATTAATTAAATAATTAATTAATATTAATCAAAACTTGTAAGGTTTCCCATATTAAATTTCAAATTTTCGAAAATTTATAGTGCAACTAACTTTTTCTTCGCGAAAATTTGATAAATTAAAATGTACGCCAGCATGAACTCGTGTGCAAAATTTCAGATCGATTGGATATCGGGAAGTGGGTTAAAAATCGATCTGAAATTTTGTCTCAAGAAAGAAAGCAAGAGCTCAAGAAGAGAATCGAAGTTAAAAGAAAGAGTTAAAAAATTGAGCTTCTTCGTGGTTCATCAGCTCCAATCCAAGAACGGAATAAGATATCGCAATTTTGGTTTCACAATCATGTTCAGCACTGAAAAATCTATAAAATGAAGAGTCACTCGGCAAAAAATGCAAAATTTTTTCCGAAGTACCCAGTACCCATCCTCTTGGTAGTCTAAAAATTTTGGGATTTTTCCTGATTTTTATTCACTTAAAAGTTGTATGAGGCATTGAGGCACCCCAAAACGCTCTCCACGTTAAACATTGATATTTCAAAAATTGTGGAAAAAAATGAAGGGGGGGGGGAGGGGTTACTTTTGGGACACCCTCCATATAGACTACCAACAACGTAATAATCTATATCTAATCATCTAATTATAATATATGGATCAGTGTTGAAATCCGTTTTAGAATGCCATCAAACGGATTTCCATGTGATAATTTCTTGGTGTCTTAATTTTACAATGTTTGACACCATTGCAATATATTATTTTTCTTTGAGAATTCGCGGACAAATATACCTATATTTTAACAAAATTTAGAGAGGTAGTCTATTTATCCTTGAAAATTTCAGCTTCTTACTCATTGTATGTTCAATCAGGTCTGAACGATTCTGCAAGCGCAGTTGAGTCTTGTGTTTCGCAGTGTATGAATCCACAGTTTTATAGTTCGAGATCGCAGCGAACGGTTCTGGCAGTCAATTTTTCCGGAACAGTGAGAACTTGAACGGAACGTGAGGACGGCGTTCCATAAAGATCAGGGAACGTTCGCTGTGTTGAAATCGTTTTCAGTAGTTCCGAAACGACGCGTCACATTTCTCAAGAGTCCGTGTTCGTCAGAACTGCTTCTGAGAACGAACCTTTCATCAAAATGTGCTGAATAGTTTGGAAGTTCAGTCTCTGACAGAGCTAATTTTACTTTCACGCAAGCGAAGTAGCCATACTTGATCTAGGCTTGATTAAATTCGTTGTTAGGGAAACACTCGAGAGTCTCTATACTTGTACTGTACTCTCACTTAAACTTTCAACACTTACACTCACTCAACTTGGCCTATTGGAAATATATCAACGCTTGTTTTCGTTTTCAGTCAAAGCTAGAATGATATTTTTATTAATTATCCGAAACTATAACAATCATCAACACCTGGTAATTACAAAACATGCGTATTCAAAACTAATAATAAACTGGCTTTTGATTCTCCGTCACATTCGTGATGAGAGATCTCTTCAAGTCCAACTTCCTACTATATACCCTTAAAAAAAAAAGAAAAAAAAAGTCATACAGCATGATTGTATGAGTGAATTTTCTTAAATTAACTATCGATTAATAATATGTTGTATTGCTTTGAAATTTGAGCAATTTCAGTAGAAAGAAATTATTAAAAACCAATTATATGTAAACAACTCAATATTAAATAAAATTCGACAATTCAAAAAATATTTTGAATTTTTAGAATTTTTGTGTGCAGTTTCTATTGATTTTTCAGCAAATAAAAATGAAATCTGAGTAGTTACTTTTTCAGCATAATTTTGTGCAAAAACTTTTAATGTCCTATCATTGATAATTTTGTTTCAGAATGCCTCAACTCGAACTTCAATGAAGAAATTTTTCAAAAATTTTGATTTTTAAATTTTTCGTGCCATTGCAATAGTTTCATTTTCTACAAAAATTCGCTAAATGATGTTGTTCTCACCGAAGGGAAGCTGTTCATTCGTGTAGGACATTTACTAATTATAATCAAAAATTTAAGTCCCCATTTGCTTTCTGCATTTCATATCTTGCCGAACTATGTTCATTCCCTCTCTGTCTGTGGGAACTCCTCATCTCGGACAAAACTATTCTGCATTCGCCATTCTATTTTGATGACATTTTCTTATATTGTGCGTATTAGCTCGCAGACGATCATCTTTAGTTTTGGTTATCGTCTAAAAGTTAGTAACAATCCCTTAATGACCTTTTATCTAGATTTTTTTTTTTTTTTTTTTTTTGGAGCTGACGATACGATTTTTATTTAAAAAAAAAAAAAAAAAATTATGCATAAAAGGTAATATTGAAAAAAGTTAGAGATTTACAACAGTATTCAGAACTCAGTCAGCCCAATACCTAAAGGACGCAGCGGCGGGTGTAAAAGAGTGTATATTGTTTGCGTCACGTGTATTGTTTTGTTTGAGCGTCTTTTCTCCGTGACAAAATGCGTGGATTGTGCCGGTTTGCTCTCAGTTCTCTTCTTTTCAGCTTACAGAGAGAAGAAGCATGCATTTATTGTAAACAATGTATGACATTATCGAATGAATTAAATGTATATGCATATAGGGTATCCCGCAAGTAACCCCCCCCCCCCCCCCCCAACATTCCCCCACAATTTTTGAGATATCGAGGTGAAACGTGGAGAGCGGTTTTGGGGTGCCCAATATTAAGTTTGAAGCTTAAAAATAAGAAAAAATGCAACATTTTTCGGACTATTCGGTGGATAGGAAACATTTTCCCCATTTTTTCCCAGGGTGGCACCTTATTTTAAAGAGTTTTTAGTGAGTGAGGCTAAACTTCGAATGGTTCCATTGGCTGCTGCGAGTTTGGAATGGAGGGTGCAAACAGTCAGAAAGTGGTCAGCTGAAATAAGCTCTGACCGACTTGATGATCCGCACTCGGATGGAAACCAGTTTGGAAACCTCTGCGAACAGACCGTGACCGATGGTATGGGGAGCTCTAATGATCAGAGAACTCAGCGAACGCCTCAAGTGGGTTGCAAACTGATTTGGTGGCTTCAGCAAACAAACCTATTATCACGAGCTTCTGCGCTAAGCAGGTATCTGTGAGTAAGACTGGTATTGCCAGTGGCTACCCGATCTACCACTAACAACTATGAACCTCCCAATTGATCCCGATCAACCTCCTTGGAAGTTGGGTTAAGAAATGCTTATCGGATCGGGCCTGGTTTTATTTCTTTTAAACCTTTGGCGTTATGCGCTTCTTATATATATACAGGGTGATTCCCTCGCAGATTCAAAAACAATTTTGGGTGAAACTACATCAAAAATGGAGTAAAATGCCGCCAACTGCATATTTTTATCTCAATCCGTACTCGAGATATGATTTTTTAAAGGTTTTTTCAGGAAAACCGTGTTTTTTTCCTTTTAAACTCAAATTTCTCCACTTTACTTCATTCAATTTTAACTTTTGATCACATTTTTGGAATCAACATTAAATTTACTATAAGAATAGTGTACTTGGGTTCTTAAAAAGTACCATCCGAAGACCATCACATCAGCTCAAACATTGACGATTTTGAAAAAATAATATTTCTGAAAATCTTTAAAACTTCACTACTCTTTTTAAAAGAATCCTGGAAACTGGCAAATCTCATGAAAACTGCTTCATCTAATATGCTTTCCAACGGTATTATCAATTTTACATTTATTTTGTTATTTAAGGGAGAAAATAATGTTTTAATGTTAAAAAATGTGGGTTTTTCAATGAAATTGTTGGTTTTCTCGAAAGATGACCCTCCATGAACCGACGAGTATGGGGTCGGTTTCTATGTATTTTTTCTCGCTGGATCGAATGGAAACTCCTGCAGATCTCTCAACTACGTTATAATCGAGTTTTACACTTTAATTAACTAGTTTTACCCCATAACACACATACATTTAATCGTAACAAACAGACTAAACATTTTCGATTTTAAGTGTAAAACTCGGTTATAACGGAGTTGGAGAGATCTGCTAATGTTACCATTCGATACAGCGTAAAACCGACCCCATACTCGTAGGTTCATGGAGGGTCATCTTTCGAGAAAACCAACAATTTCATTGAAAAACCCACATTTTTTAACATTAAAACATTATTTTCTCCCTTAAATAACAAAATAAATGTAAAATTGATAATACCGTTGGAAAGCATATTAGATGAAGCAGTTTTCATGAGATTTGCCAGTTTCCAGGATTCTTTTAAAAAGAGTAGTGAAGTTTTAAAGATTTTCAGAAATATTATTTTTTCAAAATCGTCAATGTTTGAGCTGATGTGATGGTCTTCGGATGGTACTTTTTAAGAACCCAAGTACACTATTCTTATAGTAAATTTAATGTTGATTCCAAAAATGTGATCAAAAGTTAAAATTGAATGAAGTAAAGTGGAGAAATTTGAGTTTAAAAGGAAAAAAACACGGTATTCCTGAAAAAACCTTTAAAAAATCATATCTCGAGTACGGATTGAGATAAAAATATGCGGTTGGCGGCATTTTACTCCATTTTTGATGTAGTTTCACCCAATTTTTTTTTTTTTTTTTTTTTTGCATCTGCGAGGGAATCACCCTGTATATTGGAGTAATTAGTTTTCCTTTTGTATTTCATTTTAGGTATTAAGGCTGCCCGTATTTGAGTAAATAAATTATTAAAAACATTATTCAACTATGCGTCCTATCTGCACGCCCATGTTGTAATAAGTGAGGAAACTATACTGCTCATCCATGTTGGCACACCTTTTTTTCACAGTCACTTGAATCCTCCTTGTATGGTAGATAGTATGTTTCATATTATATTTCCAAATTTTCCTTCAATTCTTTCTCTTTTTCTTCAGAATTTAGCGAATGTTGATTTTCGAGTGTTGAACGTTTGTTCAAGTAGGCGTAACTTGATGCCGAACGTGCGGTCGCAAGCTGGTCATAAAACGCTGAAGACGGAGATCACGAGGACGACTTTCGGTTCTTTGTGACGTTACGAGCGGGACCCCCGGAAACTCCAGCGCCGGGAGGCTCCGGGGCGGATTTTTCGCCGACTGTGCTGCGATGAGTCGGAGCACGTCCCCCCCCCCCCTCCCCCACTCCACTCCACTCCATCATCCTACGGAGACTCCGCTTGCTGACGAGGTGTCTGCGGGACGCAAGTTGGCCGCAGGTGCCGCGACGAATCGGTGACCAATCGGCCGATGGCCTCCATCTCTCGCTCTTGGCCTCCGGACAGGGGACCCCCCCCCTCACCCCACCACCCTCCCACATCCTCCGTCTGGACCCTCCTAAGAGGCTTCTCCAGCTTCCAAAAGTTGGAAAGCTCTGCGTTTTGTTGTGCTCCGTCCACCCTCAATAATTATCATAGGAAATGTTGAAATTTTTATTTAACTAAAAATTATAACTAGGGAATTATTTAAAGCTAGGTCTTGAATTTAGGAAATCGGAATGGGGGCGCTTCTGGGGTACCTATATCTATACAGGGTGATTCCCTCGCAGATGCGAAAAAAAATTTGGGTGAAACTACATCAAAAATGGAGTAAAATGCCGCCAACCGCATATTTTTATCTCAATCCGTACTCGAGATATGATTTTTTAAAGGCTTTTCCAGGAATACCGTGTATTTTTCATTTTAAACTCGGATTTCTCCACTTTGCCTCATTTAATTTTAACTTTCAACCTCATTTTCGGTATCAGCATTAAATTTCCTATAAGAATAGTGTACTTTGGTTCTTAAAAAGTACCATCCGAAGACCCTCACATCAGCTCAAACATTGACGATTTTGAAAAAAGAATATTTCTGAAAATCTTTAAAACTTTACTACTCTTTTAAAAAGAATTCTGGAAACTGGATGCTTTCCAACGGTATTATCAATTTTACATTTATTTTGTTATTTAGGGGAGAAAATAATGTTTTGATGTTAAAAAATGTGTGTTTTTCAATGAAATTGTTGGTTTTCT
This sequence comes from Adelphocoris suturalis, assembly GCA_030762985.1. Taxonomy (NCBI): domain Eukaryota; kingdom Metazoa; phylum Arthropoda; class Insecta; order Hemiptera; family Miridae; genus Adelphocoris; species Adelphocoris suturalis. Next base: position 57,726,932 of record CM061045.1, read on the forward strand.
CGAAAGATGACCCTCCATGAACTAACGAGTATGGGGTCGGTTTCTATGTATTTTATCTCGCCGGATCGAATGGAAACTCTTACAGATCTCTCAACTACGTTATAATCGAGTTTTACACTTTAATTAGCTAGTTTTACCCCATAACACACATACATTTAATCGTAACAAATAAACTAAACATTTGCGAATTTAAGTGTAAAACTCGGTTATAACGTAGTTGGAGGGATCTACAAATGTTACCATTCGATACAGCGTGAAAAAATTCATAGAAACCGACCCCATACTCGTAGGTTCATGGAGGGTCATCTTTCGAGAAAACCAACAATTCCATTGAAAAACCCACATTTTTTAACATTAAAACATTATTTTCTTCACTAAATAACAAAATAAAAGTAAACTTGATTATACCGTTGGAAAGAGTATTAGACGAAGCAGTTTTCATGAGATTTGCCAGTTTCCAGGATTCGTTTTGGAAGAGTAGTAAAGTTTTAAAGATTTTCAGAAATATTCTTTTTTCAAAATCGTCAATGTTTGAGCTGATGTGGGGGAATTTGGATGGATTTTTTTATGAACCAAAGTATACTATTCTTATAGTAAATTTAATGCTGATTCCGAAAATGTGGTCAAAAGTTAAAATTGAAAGAAGTAAAGTGGAGAAATTGGAGTTTAAAAGGAAAAAAACACGGTTTTCCTGAAAAAACCTTTAAAAAATCATATCTCAAGAACGGATTGAGATAAAAATATGCAATTGGCGGCATTTTACTCCATTTTTTTTGTAGTTTCACCCAAATTTTTTTTTGCATCTGCGAGGGAATCACCCTGTATATATAAAAATCAATCGCTGTTCGTTAGTCTCGCTAATTCTCGAGAACGTGAGAAAGTGATGTTTTTGTTACGATCACAGCTTAGTTATTTTTATCGGATTTTGTTCAAATTTTCAGAGATGATCCCAATAGAGTCCCTTGAGGTGCCATACGAATTTAATGGTGACGTACTGTGAAGGTCAAGAGGAAGCTCATGTGCCATTTCCTTGGCAGTGTATTATTATTATATTCACGGAGGTACTGGTATATAGTAGAGCTTTTGTCGTTTATTTTGTTTGGAGTCTATTTAAATTAATCGTTACATTTCGAAGATTTGAATAAATGGTTGGCAATGGACTCAAAGAATCAAATAATCATATTCAAGAACAGCTGCACATGAGAGTAGGTGCCTAAATGGTAGGTTGTTGGTAAATATGTGACCGACAGATCCCATTCGAATGTTTTACAATCAACAAAGAAATATTTCGCCGATTTGGGAAAGAGACAGTCATGGACAGCATGCGTGGCCTGTGTGTTCCGGCCGGCCTGGGGGCGGCCCCCTTGGCGTTTTTTCCGGGTCAGAGTGACCTTTATCACTTTTTAGGGCTGCCTGGGAGCCGCCATGGTGGGTGGTTCCGGGCCGGTCGAGGCGCTCTGGCCCCGGCCGGCTACACTCGGGAGCTTTGTACCTCCCCCCTTTTCTTCCTCCCTCCTAACCCTTTAGTCCTACTGCCCACAGACATTTATCTATTTATTCTTAAAATTACGTTGTTATTGAAGTTTATTACCTATAAAATAGAACATTTAAAAATTTATTTACCAAATGATGCTGAAAAATGTACTTAAATTTCATTGCAATTTACTAAAACAATCGATAAAAACTGCAAAAAAAGCTAAAAATCCAAAACCTCTTTTTGAATAGCAGGTTATTATTTAGAATACGTTTTTTGCCATAAAATTAATAGTTAACAATTTCCTTGCACTCAATAAGCTCTAATTTGAAAACAATTTAACATTATACAATACGATAATTTACGACAATTCGCTCATACGATCATGCTGCATGACTGGAACTTTTCTTCTGTTACGGCGAGGATCGTTCTGACTTTCGGAAACTGCAGTCGGTTTATCCACCCATCCGGCCTTGTTCTGACGATATCGATGCGACAAATTCGTCAAAACATGAGATCGTCAGAGTACACATCCGTAATTACAGTAGGGATAGTCATAACGGTCGCATCCCTTCATGTTGTTTCATCTCACACACACTTCATGGACCTGCTGACAATCGGGGAAATATAGATCCCTGATCAGTTACTTTATGGTTGCCTATCTATCGGCTGATTCTTGTAATAGTTTCAGGTCTCTGATTCTCCTCGGGGGCTCGAGGACCACCCGAGGTAGCGGTCACCACATCGCTGACGGAGGAGAAGGAAATGATATCACAACGTCGCGTTCCCGTTAAGCCTTTGTACGCGTGTGGCAGTCCTCTCTCTTCTCTCCTCACTCGTCCTTCGTCCTCTAAAGCTAATCCCGTCGTTGCACCTCACGGTCCTCAGAAATCCAATTTTAGCGGAAAACGGCCACCAAACTGGGTACCAAACCACATTTTCCACACCTGATATTGGACGTCATTATTTCAGTATTCATTTATATGTGTTGAAATCCATGTACGTAAAATTTATATATATGCGTATCGACTTTTGTTATGCCAGTTCTGGCGACAGCAAATAAAAAGATTTGATTTGATTTCAGTTTGCAATGCAGCTTCCTTGATCAAAACACTTTCGTGTGCAGCGTGGCTGCACCCCATGATTCGCTCTTTGTGTATCTTATATATTGAAAACATTTACGAAATCTTATGGCAGTTAGTACGGCCGTTCTATCTAGCCGATTTTTTTTTTTTACTGAAAGGTATTTATGCATAAATTTGTCATCAAGCATGAAAAATCAAATAAGTCAAATTTTTATAGCTTTGTCCTTTGATATCTCAGGTTCTAATTGAGACACCTTGTTCATTTTGGTCTAAGAACACTCAGTGAATCATGCCCTTGCATTTGTTCGAGTTTCTACTTAATTGGTAGAGTTTGAATGGATTTATGTGTAGAAAACCTATTTGTTTAAATTGCGAAAGTGAGTCAAAAAAAATTCCAGTCGTGCAGCACGATCATATGAGCGAATTTTTGAAAAATTATCATACATTATAACTTTACATTGTTTTGAAATTTCAGCACTTCAAGTATAAACAATTTTTTAACTACCTACCTATTTATGGCCGAAAAATATTTAAAAAATTATTTTATGCTGCAATTTAAAAATTTTTCATGCAAATATTACCGATTTTTACAACTAGCGAACGGCATTATTTCGATTTTTGACTGATTTTTCAACTTTGAAATTTTGAAAACGTGATACGTATTCTTATAGGAAATTTTACGCTGATTCCGAATATACCACATGTTAGTATGCTGAAAAAATTATTTCGCACAACAAATCGCAAAAAACAGGATATTTTGAAATTATGGACTACATTTTTGAAAATTTCAACCCGAAGATGTAATCCGATCAAGCTGGCCAACGAACTTGAACATTCGTTTTGTGTCCTTAACATTTTAAAATTTGTTTGAAGTTTCTAGCACAATTCTACGGACAGTTATCGTCTGGATTACACATACATACATACATATTATATACATACATACATACATACGTAAAAAAATGCGTTGAACTTCAGAATAGCCTGAAACGGATATCTGCATAAAATGTTTTCAAAAATTCACATTCTACAAATTTTGAGGCGAGAGCAATAGCTTAATTTTCTTCAAAAATTCGCTAAAACGTGGTTAGATATAAAAAAAAAGTCCAGTCGTGCAGCATGACCCTATGAGCGAATTTTTGAAGAAATCTTCGACATTTCAGTCGCTATTGATCGTGTAGAGAAATTTTAGTTTATGATTTTGATGGACAAACATGGAATCAAATTATTAAAAATAATTAGGAGGTACTCTTACTTCCATATGAGTAGTTCAATCTGAATTTGGACAATGTTTCATGCAAATATTACCGATTTTTACAACTAGCGAACGGCATTATTTCGATTTTTGACTGATTTTTCAACTTTGAAATTTTGAAAACTTGATAGGTACGTATTCTTATAGGAAATTTTACGTTGATTCCGAATATACCACATGTTAGTATGCTGAAAAAATTATTTCGCACAACAAATCGCAAGAAACAGGCTATTTTGAAATTTTTGACTACATTTTTGAAAATTTCAACCCGAAGATGTAATCCGATCATGCTGGCCAACGAACTTGAACTTTCGTTTTGTGTCGTTAACATTTTAAAATTTGTTTGAAGTTTCTAGCACAATTCTACGGACAGTTATCGTCTGGAATGACACATACATACATATATACATACATACATACATAAAAAAAATGCGTTAAACTTCAGAATATGATTCAGAATAGCCTGAAACGGATTTCTGCATAAAATGTTTTCAAAAATTCACATTCTACAAATTTTGAGGCGAGAGCAATAGCTTAATTTTCTTCAAAAATTCGCTAAAACGTGGTTAGATTTAAAAAAAAAAAAAAAAAAAAAAAAAAACAAATGGTGGCCCCCTTCGTTTGAAGAGAGGGATTTTCGCGACCTTCTCCGCCCGCTTCCTACTTCCAAGGTGTGTTCGGTTCCCGTCTTTGCCTACGCCCACCTCCGGCCCGTCAGGCCACAATGGTCGGCCTGTCAGGCAGCAATGGTGGGGGTTGGCAGGCAAAGCCGGCAAGGGATGGCCCCCTAGTCATAGATATGTTATGGGGTCGGCTAGAAAATATTCATTTGTTGTTATTAAAAATCCTTCAACTACTCATCTAGTGGCTAATTAGTACAAATGTTGAAGGTTTCATAAAAATCCGAGTGTCATTTAGTATAGTTTTGCCCTGGCCAAGAATTGACCCAAGATATGGAACCAAAATTGATTAATAACCTGTGGGGGAGAAAAAAATAAAATAAAATAAGATTGAGTGCATTAAAGGGGCTCGTATAAGGCGTGGGCCTTATCAGGCTTAGACGAAAATCACTGGTTCTCTCAACTGAATCGGGCTCCCTCAATTGAATTGAAATTAACATTTTCGAGCTTTAGATTTTAAATGAATCTAGAGAATCTGCAGTAAAGATGATACATAATATACAGGAGTTACTCTTGTTGTGGGTAAATATGATATTAGATACCCCTCTTGCTTCGAAAATATTCTAAGGGATATATTTAGCAAAATACTTCCAAAAATAGGTTAAAAAAACGTTGTTTTTAAGCACCTTTTTGGTCTTTCTTTCAATATAGCTCGAAGGATATTGATGAAATTCACAGGAGTTACTTTTCTTATGGATACAAATGATATTCGATACCTGTCATGGCCAGGAAGATGCCCTAAGGACAGTAATAAGCTAAATAATAAATGTAAAAACATAATTTTTAGCACTCTTCTAGAATAAATTTAAAAAAGCAGTAATTAGCAAAAAACTTCCCGAAATAGATGAAAAACGTAGTTTCCGTCATAATGGCTCAAGAGATTCTTCCATAGATGAAAATTATACCCTTTCCAAATATATGTCCAGAAAAATACTGTATATGCGATTATAAGCCGATAACTACCGAAAAATGGCCATTTAGGGCAGGTTTAAAAACGATTTCTTATATAAGTACTTATCTGTGTTAACTGTTTCGCTTTTGCTGACATTTAAAAAAGCTTTCAAGTAGGATGAATGAAATCAAGACAGTACAAGTTGTTTAGATAATGAAATCAATATTTTGCGGAGAAATAGGCATGGACAACTGCAGCATTTCATTTATGCATTAATATATCTCTTCGGTTCGTATAATGTGTGTTCAGATAAGGTCCAGCTATACTCATGTATTGTGGAGTCGCAGAATATTTATTTAAGACTTTCTTATATTACGCTTTGGACGGGTTGGAAAGTAGTAACCACTTACTGCAGCAAACATTTAAAATGAAGCATAACTTAACGAGTTTTTGTACGACAAAACAGTAATTGAGCTGTCTTTTCAAGCTGATTCGAACTTCAACACATCAGGCTAGCAAGAGTTTTCAATGTTGAATTTACTCTATTTATGTTTAATATTCTGCCAAAACCAGGAGTTTGTTGCAATTTTTAGGGATGTTTAGAAGACAGTTATCTACTCACAGATTCAGACGATCAGACAGTTTCCTACTCGCCCGGAAAGTAAATACAGGAAGTTCATCGATTCTCTCGATCGAAGTTCATCGGTACCTTACTGACAGCCACCTGAAGAAACTTCTGGACTAATGCAATGACAAAACAACCCCATCCCTCTATGATGTGATTCATCATGATAGCATCCATGTAAAATGAATTTAAGTGAGGGAAGTAGTGTGAAGCCTCGCGCCAGATGTTTTGTCATTGCGTGAAACTGGTGGAGAATCTCTGTTAGATGCCTTCGCCTTATGCAGCCTTGATGGGCATGTAAATTTGACTGTCACACTTTTAGCGAATTTTTGAAGAAAATTAAGCTATTGCTCTTGCCTCAAAATTTGTAGAATGTGAATTTTTGAAAAAATTTTATGCAGAAATCCGTTTCAGGCTATTCTGAATCATATTCTGAAGTTTAACGCATTTTTTTATGTATGTATGTATGTATGTATGTATGTATGTATGTATACATGTATATATGTATGTGTCATTCCAGACGATAACTGTCCGTAGAATTGTGCTACAAACTTCAAACAAATTTTAAAATGTTAAGGACACAAAACGAAAGTTCAAGTTCGTTGGCCAGCATGATCGGATTACATCTTCCGGTTGAAATTTTCAAAAATGTAGTCAAAAATTTCAAAATAGCCTGTTTTTTGCGATTTGTTGTGCGAAATAATTTATTCAGCATACTAACATGTGGTATATTCGGAATCAGCGTAAAATTTCCTATAAGAATATGTATCAAGTTTTCAAAAATTTCAAAGTTGAAAAATCAGTCAAAAATCGAAATAATGCCGTTCGCTAGTTGTAAAAATCGGTAATATTTGCATGAAACATTGTCCAAATTCAGATTGAACTACTCTTATGGAAGTATCCCTGTATAACCAATCCTAGAACCATGCTATTTAAAACGTAGGTAGTAGGTGCTTGTTAAAAAAAAAAAATGTAATCACAACTGATGAGTTTACTCTGTGAAATATTCCGTCCTCCGATTCTCTCGGTCGCTCTCTTTAATGTTTTACGCTCAACTGTTTTAGGACTTGATGTAGCTTTAATACTGACTGTGGCTTAGAAAATATCAGCCATGAAATTATGAAGTTCTATTTGTGTACGTACTAGTACGCAGACCCAAGGTTTGATGATGTTATGATAGGATACTGTTAAGATTTCAACTGCCTTCAATACTGACCACATTGGACATCGAAATTTATGAATATTTACCTACATTTGTCTTTAAATCTACAAGATTAGTTTAATAATATTAAAGTATGAGTACCTCCTAATTATTTTTAATAATTTGATTCCATGTTTGTCTAATAAAATCATAAACTAAAATTTCTCTACACGATCAATAGCGACTGAAATGTCAAAGATTTCTTCATAAATTCGCTCATGGGGTCATGCTGCATGACTGGACTTTTTTACTTTGTAAAGATTTTGACTATTTACTCCCAGGTGAGGCTACAGCTCCGTATAGGCTCGCACATTTTCGTGCTTGTTTTGTGTCCAGACGTATAATTTGTGGTTGGTCGAAAGCGATCGTTTAAACGGGACGTACCGTGGAGGAAGGAGGGCGGTTCCGTCCATTTTATAACGATCGGTGTCGGGTAGGTATACACCTACCTTATGTAGGTAACCTAACCTAACCTACCTGCCTTTCAACCTACAAGGGTGTATATAAATCAACTCACTCCCCCTCACGCCTTCTACAACTTTTTTTCCCCTCCATTCATCAGTAAAAATGCCCTTGTGTCCGGGGCGGAGAAGGACCGCTAGTTATGAAGGGGTTTTTGTCAACCGACTTCCACAGGCAGTCTCCCTTCATCCAGGAGGTATAGGGCACCTTCCTGTAGACTGCTTGGTTCCCCGGTGACATCACTCCTTCTGCCCTAATGACTGTCCTCCCTTTTGTGTCTTCTATGAAAGGTTAAGAAGTTCGAGCATAAAAAGCGAGTAGAGAAGATTCGAAACTAAATACGATTCCAAGCCCTTGTCATCGACGTCATACATTATCGTCCAACGCAGTGATGCCGGCAAGATCAGAGGTAGGTATCGTTTAATCCATGGGTACTGCATTACAGTATAAGAAGCGTTTTTATGATGTCTGATACTATGTTTCAAGCTAAAAACAATCAGAAAAATATCAAAAAGTTTTTAGTTTCTTGGACATTTTTTTTATCCATTTTTTGCCGAGTGCACCTTATTTTTAAAATTTTTTATTGCTGAATAGAATACGATGTTGAAGCCAGAACTACGATGTCTTATTAAGTTCTCGGATTGGAGCTAATCTTAAAGAGCCGCGATTTATTCTACGTCAAGATAGGTATTTTTAGCGCTTGCCCATGGTTTATCAACTCCGATCTGAGAATACCATCGTATTCAGCATTAAAACCCTTTGAACTGAAGTGTCACTAAACAGAAAATGGAAAAAATCAAAGTAGCCAATACCTCCGTTTGTGTTGTCTAAAAACTTCAAATTTTTAGCTATGGGGGGGGGGGGGGTTTACTTTATGCCACAATTTTTGAGATATTCAAGTGATACTTGGAGGGCGTTTTCGGGGAGCCTAATACTAATTTTTAAGCAAATAAATATCAGGACATAATCAGAAAGAATCCTAAAGTTTTTGGACTACCCGGGGGGTTATTGAGTATTAAGATTTCTCAAAATAGGTACGAAATAGGATAGGTGCCGGTGTGATGAACTGGATTGAAATATTGAACATTGAGCGTCGAAAAACTATTCTTACAAATGTTTTGTGAGCTAAGAAATAACAGCAACTATGTGAGGGTATGGAGTACAATGCTAACTTCTTTGCCGCTATTTCTTCTCCAACACTTCTAGCAACGTAAGAGAAAAATTCGCTTTATGAATTCAACAGTGTATTTCGGCGGGAGGAGGCATTTTCAAACATTTACAATGAGATGATTGACACTTTTTTTTTCGTTTTGGAACTTAGTATTAGGCTCCCTAAAAACGCTCTGGAGGTTTCACTAAGATATCTCAAAAATTGTGGTAAACCGATTTCTGCCGTTTGTCATGACTCCAGCCAGTATAGCAGGCGTTATGTTGGCAATTTCTTCCTGGATGTTGTTCTTCAAATCTTGTAGGGTCCTTGGACGGTTCACATAAACACGAGGACCCTACAAGATTTGAAGAACAACATCCAGGAAGAAATTGCCAACATAGCGCCTGGCTATACTGGCTGGAGTCATGACAAACGGCAGAAATCGGTTTACTCTGTGTATGGAGAATGGGGGACGTCACCTACCTGATTTGATCTTCAAAACTGGGTAAAACAAAACTTTATGTATGTGCCTATATTATAAAAAACGAATAAAAATTTTCTGATTCATACAATGCGTTTTATTAAGTTTTAAAAAAAGGAAGTTATGCTGCCGCACCCTGTACATACATACATACATACATATATACATACATACATATATACATACATAAACAAATGCGTTAAACTTCAGAATATGATTCAGAATAGCCTGAAACGGATTTCTGCATAATTTTTTTTCAAAAATTCACATTCTACAAATTTTGAGACGAGAGCAATAGCTTAATTTTCTTCAAAAATTCGCTAAAATGTTGATAAATTGTTGTTCTACTGAAGTGTACTCTATGTTTTTAGATAGAATTTTACGTTTAAATTGAGAGAAGAAAAAATCTCGTGTTTGACTTTAAAATTCTTTATCACAGAAATTATAGAAATGGTTCTTGACGTCCTGGTTTCTTGCTTATATCAACAGCTTCTGTGGTATTGCGGAACGAAAGACCACAGATGACCTTTGATGATTCCAAGATATCATTTAACCACCATATCTCAAGATGTCTGCGGAATCCCGCTGCGGAATTCCGCTTTGGGCCAATGTTATGGAGTTCAGGTGTTGGAGAAGATGCCAAAAAAATGCAAATAACAGAGAACTACATCAATTCGAAAGAGGTCCTTCAAAATCAGCAAACTCCTCATTCTTTCGTCTCACGAGACTACGCACTTTGGGATGAAATTCTCAATTGTCTCACGGGACCTCGCAATCTGAGACAAATTCTTCCTCGCCTCACGGGAACACGCGCTCCGAGGAGAACCACCCCTCATTTTCATCCACATCCTATCTTATCATATATGGGGTTGTTAAGGATTGAACAAAAAGAGGGGGAAAAAAGAAAGATTTTTAACGCTTAAACCATTTTTTGAGATTGATTTTGAGGGAGTGGCTAATTTTTAAAAGTTTTTTAAAATTGCAAATTTCTAAAAGAATTATGGATTTTTTAAATTAAATGAGTCTTAATGGTGTTAAATAAATATGAAAATCGTCTGTTCTTGAAGAACATTTAACGCTGATTACAAAATTGTGGTCAAAGGTTGGAAAAAGTTGATTTATGACGGAGGAATATGGGTTCTTGTGTCAAAAATGTGATTTTCCTCAAGGAAAAACGTTAAAAAAATCATATATTTTCAGCGGATTGAGATATAAGAACCGACTCCATTTTCCGTCTAGTCTCACCCATTGAGCGTTCCCATGGGTGCAAAAGAGGTTTTTTAAAACTATTTTTAAATGGAAGAAGATTCCATCCTATGAAGTTTGGCATCAACCGCACTCTCCTACGATAAGAGTTTTCTTTCTATGATTTTTCAAAATTTTGCGCACTGGTGACGTCAAATCTGGCCCCTGCCACCCAGTTTGGTGTGATCAGTGCAAACTTTGACAAAAACTTGTCGGTAATCATAGAAAGAAAACTGCACAACGTAGGAGAGTGGGGATGGTATCGCATTTCTTGGAATGTAAACTATTTTCATTTAAAAATATAAAATGAATACGTGGGTAACGCTCTGAACCTACCCCTTTTTCTAGGATGCTTATCGAGCTTTTACACTAGCTATTACACTAGTAATTAAGTAGTAAATAATTCCCGTTCTTTATCATTAAATTATTTATATTTTTTCTGCGTCAAATCAGTGTAATCATTCCTGCTCAACGTTAACACTTCTCACAGCTCACAATGAGTCAGTTTACACTAGTAAGAGGGTGCTCTTCCAAAGGAACTCATAATTTGCTTTGATTGAAACTGAAACTAATTAGGTGCTTTATTTGTATACGAACCAGCAATCTTTAGGTTATCCATTAGTATTACCACCATTCACACACTTCCATAATGCAATTTGAAACGCCCCAAATATGTCCCAAAACTAGATAAAATTGTTGATCAAACAAAACATGTTTAAATGGTTTTGGAATGGTCTGAATTGGATTTGTATTCGGTTATTTAATTAATTTTTCGTGCTGGGTTGTCCCACACCCCCTGGATGAATTCTAATAAGCCGTCCCTCTTATATGTAAACAAAAGCCTTGCTGGTAAGATCTGGCTTCAGAGGGGCGTCCTAAAAAAACTGAAAAATGGGATCGGCACCAAAAACTATACAGCAAATTCAGTTCATTTAATGTGGATCCTACCTTCTGAATTTCAAGTCGATAGGTCCAAAATTACGGCGTGTGTCGCGTCACAAATAAGCAGACAGATACGAGTTTGACCAAGACAAAGATACTCACTGCGTTCGGCAAAACGTCCCAATCATGTGTAACATGACTATCTGACCAAATTTGTGTGCCTCATTCCTTTCCCTCAACAATGTCTTACAGTCCAGGAGCCTAGGCCGAAAATAGGTAGTAATTTCAGGAGAAGGTTTGAGATCAGATATTTAACATTTAGTCCGTTCTGAGTGAGAAAATGTTTGTCTGCCATCTCGTAATTGGTGGAATACAAAATGGCGGCCTCATGAAGATGGCTTAGTTTGCCCATGTTAAAGTGTATCTCTAATAATTCGTTGACCGTACATCCTACAAAAAGTTGTATACGCAGCAAAAATGTGGAGCATAAAAAATCAAAATGATTCGATCCCAAAACTCTGAACTACCTCTCAAAATTAGCGAATTACAAATTGAAAATCGAAATATTGAATATCGGGCTAATTTGGGGTCAGCCCCCCCCCCCCCCCCCATACTTTTGCCCTTCAAAATCACCTATAATATTGCTCCGATTTCAGTTTTCCAAAGATCATTCCACTCAAAATACTTTCCGAAGTTCATATCGAGCATATTTTAGCTGAGACCTTTCCCCATTGACTTAACGCCGAACTCATGAATTTTATGCCATTTTACGCATAAAGTTTGCAAAAACGGCCTATTACTTTGTACCTTAGTGGGAAACGATCTCAGCTAAAACTTGCTCGATATGAGCTGTGTAAAGTATTTAACCCTGCGTCGAATTATGTTTGGCAGACCTGAATCAGACCAATATTAAATGGCTAAGGTGTTTTTAAATGGCGAAAGTCTAGACGGGGAAGGAAAGTACACTCCTAAAATCAGCCCGATTTTCGATTGTCCTTAATTCCCTTATTCCAGGAGCTAATTCATACGTGGGGGAATACATCCTAGGGTTTGTTTGAGGGTGAGAAATAGGCTAGCTTCTCGTATTTGTTTATCATAGCTTAGCGCTTTCGCCGTAATGGCCTCGTCAGAGTTATTGTATAGGGTAGGGGGTCGATGGGTACATTTCCATGGGTTACATAATTTTAGTAGGTAGTTTCCAATACTGTAGTCTTCACGAATTGGAGCTTTATATAGGATTTGAATGTGGTAAACAACAACAAGTTAACGAGCTATCTAAATATAACATTATTTACTTAACGACAATCTAATGTAAGAGAGCGTTGCGAGGGCGTTCCGTAACTCGGGTAACATCCGGGACCCATCCTCTTGTTTTTGTTGTTCTATACTGGTATAGGAATCTTTTCATGTGTTGTTGGTAGGGGGAGAGGGGAGGGTTAATTTTACTGTAAAATTAATAAAATGTGCTTATTTTACTAATTTTACAGTAAAATTAAGCCCCCGCTGTCATCATAATTGCCAGCTGCAAAGAGGACTATGGAGGTTAAAAACAAAGTTGCGAATAAGTTGACGCTGGGTCTTCATTATAAAGCAAAAGAGAATGGACAAGCCCTCCACCGTTGTGTGAGAAATGCTATAGGAGCGCCAGTGACGCGTAATGCTACAGTTGTTGTTATAAGTAGATTATGATGTTTCAAAGGTTCCATTTCATAATTATTTATAGAAATGTTATTTTCGTTTAAAATCATAAATGAATGAATAAAAAGTATATAAGCATAAATTATAAAAACTTTGTGTTGTAATTTTCAGCGTTTATGTATACAAAAGTTCCAGTCATGCAGCATGATCGTATGAGCGAATTTTCTTAATATACCACCTCTTGAATTAGGTAACTATGTAATAAACCAATTTTGTAGCAAAAAACTCGTACTAAATGAAATTTTGCAATTCAAAAAAGATTTTGGATTATTATAATTGTTTTCAGGTTTGATAGACTTTTCAGCATATCTTAATGAAGTTCAAGTACGTTTTTCAGCACAATTTTCTGCAAATTTTTTCAAAGTCCTATCTAAATTGTTGATGATTTTTTTACTGAAATTATAAATTTAACGATTTTTGGTCGTTTTTAGCCATTTTTAGTGTTTTTTAGCACATTTTTTGAAATTTGACCAATTTAATGTGATCAAAAAGTGCTGGCCACCGAACTCATCTTTTCATGTAGAAAGCTTGATTTTGTGGCGCAAGAACGTGATTTTTATCTCAATCCCAATTAGTGTTATCGTCTGGAAGGACATATGTATGAAAAATCGTTAAACTCTAGGATTCGTTTCAGAATGTCTTAAAACGGATTTCAATGGAGAAATTTTCCAAAAATTTTCATTTTAAACATTTCCGACCCATTGCAACAGCTTCATTTTCTACGAAAATTCGCTAACAATAGTATACTGTTACATAAACAAAAACCCCTTAGAAAAATCTATGCTAAATTTTTTCAAATATCTTTGTAAAAGAATGTATCCTCAATTTTATCTGGTACTTAGAAATTGATTTTAAAAACTCTATTTTAAAGTAAAAATAATCGATTTGTTCAATAAATCGTTTATTGATACCAATCCGTTTGACCCCATCCGGTTGTTGTGAAAGTACCAGTATATTGTTGTTTGTACGTTCGCAGCATTTTCCGATGCGCTTTTATCACTAACTTGATCCTATTGGAATTTTTCAGATCAGATGAAGACGACCCAAGTGGAAACAAGTATGCGAGAATGGAGGAAGATAACCTGCAAGACAAAGAGCGTTTTGCAAGGTGAGCTCATCAAATTACCACTATAATTTGATTCACCTGTGTACAATATTTTACCTTCGATGAGCGTGGGTGACGGTAAAATGTAAATTTGAGAACTCGTTCGAATGAAATCTCCGTACTAACATTATACTGTTTTGTTATTTTCAATAACAACATTTTTGTATTCGACAAAAAAAAAGTCTACCAAGTTGGGTGGGCAGTATAGCTTCTTTACATATTGTAACATGGACGTATAGAATTCGTCGAAGAAAAAAGTACTAGTCGAAATGATTGATAGGTCGGCGTTATAACAAATTAATATATGCGCATGCGTACAGACTACCATTAATCCCACGGCAACGAAATTTATAGGAGAACGTCTGGGAGCTAAACTTTGAGTATTAATAAGATGGAGATGGGGATGGCTATTGCTCTAAATTCTACGCTGTTTCCCTGTCAAGGCATACGTGCCACTACAGTCGAGTTGGCTTTGCAATTGACCCGCTCCCGCGCTTTTTTCAAATTCAAATGACAAAGCAGTTTATTGTAATTTAACTTTTGTTTGATATTACTTATTATTGTTATATTTTAGTATTAATTCATGTATGTAGACATAACTGTCTAGATGTTAGTATGTACATACTTTGTTTCCCATGCCCAAATCTTGGTGTCTCCTATTTTTTTTTTTTTTTTTTTTTGGGACACACACAGAACAGCTGATCTACCTTCATGAAACATCCACTAGAGTGTACTGGCGTCATTTCAACACTCATTCCCACGGTGTAAAAAATATGAAATATTAACGGTGTAAAATAGCGGTGTACATGTACGGTGCACAATCAGGGTGTAAATCTTAAATAAGAAATATGCCCTAGGTATACAATCCCCACTCATTCACCAAACTCAACATCACATCTTACATCAGCTGATCAGTGTTCGGCCATTTTGCCCCTGTTCAATTCAAAAGCCAAACGACAGTAATGGCACGTATGGTTTGACTGCCTGAAACATCACTAATCTTATTAATACTCAAAGGAGCTAAACCATACAATTCCCGAAAATGTCATCAAAATCGTACATTAATTTCGCGCATGCGCAATGGTTATTACTCTACTAATCGCAATATACAGGGTGTCCCCCATAAGGTGGTCAGTACTTCAGGGCCTAATTCTAGAGCCCATTTCTGATAGAAAGTATCTCCTAGAGATTTTCTTTTAAACGCTTAGTTTTCTAGCAATTCAATTTTTGAGATTTATTTTCGTGTTTTCGACCTTGAGTGACTAAAACAGCAATAACTACAATAATTGAAACAGAAAGTTTAAATTAGATGATACCGTTGTAAAGAGCATTAAATTTCCTTTCTATCTAATGTCAAATCAAAATTTTTTTAGAGTACTCATTTGGTGATAAAACTACCTGAATATGACATTTCCACGAGTATGAGAAATTGCAATTTTCTAAACTGGCTGTGACTGTCCCATTTCTGTACTACTTTTCGCGTAGGTCATTTGTAAAAACTGGCCCAAGACCTCAGCTTTCTATCAGTATAATCAATTTTTATTTTACTTTACTAATCAGAAGATAAAAGTATGTTTATATGTTGAAAATCATGGTTTTTTTTCTTCTATGAAATCGAGGGTTTTCGTGACAAATAGCCCTTCAAAAAAATTCGAGTTTGGGGCCGGTTTCTAAGTATTTTTTCACGCTGAATCGAATGGTAACACTTGCAGATATTCCCAACTCCGTTGTAACAGAGTTTTACACTGTTAAAACTCCCCAACTAGTTTTACCCTTAAAACACATGAAATTGAGCTTAACAAATGAACTAAAAATACGTGAGTTAAAGTGTAAAACTCGGTTCTAACGAAGTTGGAGAAATCTGCGAGTGTTACCATTCGATTCAGCGTGAAAAAATACTTGGAAACCGACAACCAAACTAGTATTTACTTGGGGGGTCATTTTTCACCAAAACCCTCGATTTCATGGGGAAAAAACACGTTTTGGTTTATTATTTCCAATAATAAGCCTATGTGATCGTATAGCAAAAAATTTTTATAACCCCCCCTCAAACTTTGTCACTTTACGTTTCAAGGTGCGTAGAATCCAAATTTGAAATGTCCGTCCGCCGTTCGCCGTCCGCCGTCCGGGCCATAAAAGGCCTTAGAATTGACTTAAAAAATCTGTTCTTTCGCACATAGACTCCACTTGGGGTCTAGTTGGTCCTAACTTCTCGCCAGCTCGATCGCTCCACTCTCATGGGTGCTATGAGCCAAAAATAGGTGAAAAAGTGTCTTTTTTTGTATATTTCAAGTTGTATAGAAATTGGAGATTTATGAGTGAAAAGAAAATGTTAGCTATTAATTTTTATGGGAAAAAAAAGTATTCTAAATGATACTCTTCTATTCAAAAAGAGATTTTGGATTTTAGGCTATTTTTTGCAATTTTATAGATTTTTTAAAACAAAATTTAATGAAGTTCAAGTTTTTAGCATAATTTCGTACATAAATTTTTGAATGTTCTATTTCATAGTTGATAAACTTTATTTGACCAATCTTATGCTAAAAAATATCAATTTAACAATTCTTAGCCATTTTCAGTGATTTTGTCAGCACATTTTTTGAAATTTGACCAATTAGATGATATCAATGTACAGTATAGGTAACACTTTTATGTGTTGGAAAGATGACTTGGTAATAAATTTTTTTGTTTATCAACTATATTAAAAAGCGTAAAATTGTGAGATTCCGCTGCTGTAATGGATTGAACCCATTTGTGAGGTCCGAAGCTCCGAGTTCCGATACTAAATATACTATAAGCGGCGTTAAATAATTATTGACCAGAGATCTACGTAGAAGGGCTGTCTAATACATGAATAATAAACCTTTGTATAATAATTTGCAGCGTTTTTCATAGAAACATACTTTCATCCTATGATTAGTAGAGTAAAATTAAAATTATTTATACCGCTGGAAAGCTGAGATCTTGGGCCAGTTTTTACAGATGAGGTACGCGAAAAACGGTACAGAAATGGGACACTCACAGCCGGTTTAAAAAATTGGAATTTCTCATACTCGTGGAAATTCAGGCAGTTTTATCTCCAAATGAATCCTATTAAAAAATTGTGATTTGGCATTAGATAGGAAGGAAATTTAACGCTCTTTCCAACGGTATCCTCTAATTTAAACTTGGTGTTTTAATTATTGTAGTTATTGCTATTTCAGTGATTTAAGGTCGAAAACACGGAAAAAATCTCAAATTGAATTACTCGAAAACTAAGCGTTTAAAAAAAATCTCTACGAGGAACTTTCTATCAGAAATGAGCTCTAGAAGTACTGAAGCCTTGCAGCCTAGAAGTACTAGAAGCCCCGAAGTACTGGCCACCTTATGCGGGACACCCTGTAAGTTATAGGGCATTTTTCTAGAATATATACCTAATTACCTACCGAGTTTGAACGAAATCGGACTAACAGATGATAAGAAATCGTTTTGAGAAATTCACGTTTGCGCATGCGCACAGGGCTACTGTTGATTCAACGGCATTGAAAATAATAGGGCATCGTCGTCGGGATTTCAGCGGTTGGTTGCATTTGATTCAGGAGGTCGAAAACTATAAGGAACAATCCCTCACACTCTTCAAATACAACAACTGGAGAAATCGGCCCAAATGGGACACAGTATGACAATATAATATTGAAGGGCAAGGAAAATTTTATGATCTAATTAGCGAACAATTGTTGACTTTGGCTACGAAATGAGTAATCAAATAAACGCTTAGACGCTCTAATCTCTCTTCAGTCGATATAACTATCTATCTGAGAGTAGTAAATAAGTTGTTATGCCCATTATAGCAAACAAAAGTGAACGATTTTTGGATTTTTTCCATTCCCTGACGCACTGTGCGACAAGGGTGGGCCAAAGTTCGAAAAATATATTTTTCGAGCATGAATTACGTATTTACTAAAAGATGGTGCGATAGTGATAAATGGAAACCCGATTCGAACGAAGACTCAGTGTTTATCTCCCTATTTCAACGTGTTTGTGTCTGTATTTGTTTTTCCTGTCAAACTAAGACATGTGCCTCGCCTTTCGCTATCTGAATATTATTAACTCGTTAGTAACGCGGAAGAATTCAACAGTGAATTAGTTTCTCGCAGTATTAGTAAAAATGTTAGGTACTAAATTATTCTGAAAAAAAGTCCAGTCATGCAGCATGACACCATGAGCGAATTTTGAAGAAATCTTCGACATTTCAGTCGCTATTGATCGTTTAGAGAAATTTTAGTTTATGATTTTGATAGACGAACATGGAATCAAATTATTAAAAATAATTAGGAGGTACTCATACTTTATTATTATTAAACTAATCTTGTAGATTTAAAGACAAATGTAGGTAAATATTCATAGATTTCGATGTCCAATGTGGTTAGTATTGAAGGCAGTTGAAATCTTAACAGTATACTATCATAACATCATCAAATCTTGACATCTTGAAATTGACAGACAAACTGTAGTCTCTGTTTCGAACAAATATTACCGATTTTTACAACTAGCGAACGGCATTATTTCGATTTTAGACTGATTTTTCAACTTTGAAATTTTTGAAAACTTGATACATATTCTTATAGGAAATTTTACGCTGATTCCGAATATATCACATGTTAGTATGCTGATAAAATTATTTCGCACAACAAATCGCAAAAAACAGGCTATTTTGAAATTTTTGACTACATTTTTGAAAATTTCAACCCGAAGATGTAATCCGATCATACTGGCCAACGAACTTGAACTTTCGTTTTGTGTCCTTAACATTTTAAAATTTGTTTGAAGTTTCTAGCACAATTTTACGGACAGTTATCGTCTGGAATGACACATACATATATACATATATACATACATACATACATAAAAATATGCGTTAAACTTCAGAATATGATTCAGAATAGCCTAAAACGGATTTCTGCATAAATGGTTTCAAAAATTCACATTCTACAAATTTTGAGGCGAGAGCAATAGCTTAATTTTCTTCAAAAATTCGCTAAAATGTACTTAAGTTTCATTAAAATTTGCTTTATGATCGATAAAATCTTCAAAAAAAGCGAAAAACCCAAAAGCTCTTTTTGAATATCAGATTACTATTTAGAATTAGTTTTCTGCCATAAAAATAATGGTTATAATTTTCTTTGCACTCGAAAAGCTCTAATTTTAACGTAATATTCAACAGATATAAATGTAATTAATAATTTAACATAATATATTATGTAATATGATAACTTGAAAAAATTCGCTTATACGATCATGCTGCATGACTGGAACTATTATTCCTTTATTTATATTTCCATTATTACAAAAACCAAAATGTGTAGTATTTAACGAAACTATTGATGTTGAATTGATTGATGTTGATGTTGATTTGTATTGATGATGTGTAGTTCTATAAAAATCACGCTCTTTTAAATTTGTTGTTCTTACATTATTTGTCTTTTTCGTTTATTATTTTTTTTAGTTAGCGTACAAAACAATTTAAGAGATTTGAGGTATTCTGAAACCTGACCTTAGGGTTGAGAATCCCGTTCTTGCGCCAAAAAATCAAGCTTTCCAAATGGAAGGATGAGTTCTTTGGCCATCAATTTTTGAGCTCATTAAATTGGTAACATTTCAAAAAATGTACTAAAAAATCACAAAAAAAAAAAAGGCTGAAACGGTCAAAAATCGTTATATTTACAATTTTTTTTTTTCGAGTTCCAGTCTAAACAAAATAATCAACGAATTTTCGCTATAAGACCTGAATATGCACAATCTTTTTTGTATCATCAAATTTTATTTAGTAAGAGTTTTTTTCCCATAAAGTTGGGTTTTAATCATTTCTTTTTACTGAATTTGCTCACATTTCAATACCATTTTACTCATTATATTATGGTAAATAATTTAAGAAAATACGCTCATACGATCATGCTGCATGCACTTTTAATTATTGGAGCAACCAGAGAGAGCAAATATGAATAAGTTTTCTTGTTCACCCTCATCCAGTCTTGTAATCCTTCAGCTGACTTCAGCTCATTCACTTCAAGAGAGACACGAGGCAAAATTTAGATCTTTTCATAAGCCACTGTTTGGTCTATACAGGTCATTCCTTTTTCGTGTGGGCTTATTTTATTACTGCTTGAATCCTCACCAGGCGATTCAGGTAATTAAGATGGTTATTATCCATATTTGAAAACCAAAAGACGTGAACTTCATGGACACTGAACACTAGAGAAGCTTGATGGCAGGCATGTTTGACAGCCGCCGGATGACAAACCACGTTTGTCAGCATTCTTGATCGTGTGTGAGGCCCTTAGCGATGAGGAATTAATGGAAAAGTAGCTTGTAGTTCTCGTGGGAGGTGCCGTCGCCGTGGCATCTGCTTCAGTTCAACGGTTTGGGCGTATGAGGTAATTCGAGCCCTCGTTGTTAAAAATCTGAATGTTGAATATTTATCAGGACGCTCCTTATCCCAATGACAGGCAGCCTGCTGACTAAATTGACTATATTAGGATGTAGGAGAGACCGGGGTAAATAGAGCCTGCAACTTTGGGAGCCCCTTGTGAGACATGTGAACAGGCGATTCTTTCACCAGTAGTTGAAGAAATAATCAAATTTAAAATACCAAGCCATTTATTATTTTTATTCATGACTGAAAATGTTTACAAGTAAAAAATAAACGCATCAAGATAAGAATAACTTCTACCCTACCATGAATCAATATAGAATCATCCTTTATTTTCATAGAGGTGCCTTTAGCAGACTATTGGTTTCACTTTATTTCGACATTTTAGTTAAGGGCTCTGGGTACCCCCCCCCCCCAACCATGAACAGGGACCATTTCGTGTACCCTTTTCTCACCTCACCTCAGCCAATGAAAACAACTTTCTAGGTATGAAAATTTTGTTTTATCCGGAATCAAAATGTCCATTCGCATATTTCATTTTAGAGGATTCTTAACAGATAGATAGGTAGATAAATAGATAAATGATTTATTGGCATCACAGAAATAATAATGAAAATAATACACTTCATAATATATAGGAAATTAAACACACCATTACTTATGTTATTGTTGTCAACTTATTGTCGGCGATGGGCAAGCCCGTGCTGCCGACAAGAGTCGGAACTCAGCTCAAAAGCAATACAACAAACGACAAATACAGTAAAAAGAAAAAGAAGAAAAAAAAGAAGAATATATTTCTATAAAAACTAAAGTAGGTACATAATTGGAATGCTACGTGGAACCAGGTTATTTTGTGACATAGGTACTAGCCATAATATTTTCTAAGGGGAAGTAACCAACTGAAATAAACCAAGAGTATACCAGCTTTTTGTATCCATCTCGGTTACTATTGAAAGGTGATTTCAGAACTCTAGGTAAAGATTTGTGCACTACATGTATTAAATAGCGAGGATTTTTTGTAAACAGAGTTGTTTTTGTACGAGGGTTTGTAACATTACCATCTAAGCGAAATCTTGTTGGGTAAGGGTGTCCTGTTTCAGCAGAAATTATTTCAGGATGTTTATAATAATATAGTAACAGGTTTTTAACGAACAACTGCCTAATTGAGAAGTTTTTGCTTAAATTAAATACTTCCACCGAACTGATGTTTTGGGCTTTTTTAAGCATACTTTCAATATACATTAATGTAATGTAGCTAGAGGTTTCAATGATGTTTGATATGTGCCACCCCATACGATAATTCCGTGTTGAATTATGGATTGCACTAGACTTACATATACCATTTTTATGTTTGTGGGGGATAACATCGAACGTGGATTGTAAAATGCGTGTATGAATTTCTTTAATTTTTCCACTAAATACGATACGTGACCCTTCCATGAAAGTTGATAATCAATGATGGCCCCCAGGTACTTATGCTCATGAACTCTTTCAATAGGAATGCAGGAGCACCCTCCTGAGCAGGTATGGATTCGGAATCTGTGATCTAGCTGTGATTGCGTCAACAACGTTCGTTTCGTGCCTGTCTGTATGTCCGCAAATCCTTGTAACAAGCTTAATTTCTACAGTTTTCCGAATTTGATGAAATTTTCAGGGAATGTGCGGGTTAAGCTGTAGATGGTCCCCTACCAGTTTCACTATTCCCAAATCAATTCTTCACACTACGCATGCAAAAACGTAAATTCCATGAAGAACCATTTTCTCACGCCTATTCATTCAATCTCTTTCACAATATTTTGAATTTGAGCACTTTAAAAATTGCTAAAATTGTGGCAAATGAACTTTTTCTAACTAATATTCCGCTATACAAATAAATGTTTACATATCTGCCGTTTTGAGAAGTTTTTATCGGTTTTTGAGCGCATTTTATCGAGATTTTAGTTAATTTTTCAGCGCGATTTTGTGCAAAAAATTTTCTCCCCGTTAAGGTGAGGGTGGGATAGGGGTTAGTTTAGTTAAGGGGTACCTTCGAATTATACTAGGGTTGGTGATGATTGCAGTGATGATGATGATGGCATGTGAGGGAGGGGGGAGTATAGTGATTGTTAGGAGGGGAAGTGATATAGTTGGTGGGTAGGGGGGGGGGGTTGTAGTGAGAGGGTAGTGACCCGGCGGCGGAGGGGGCCGCGGGGGGGAGTGCGGCGGATCGTGGGAAAGAGGCGAGTCACGACCAGCACGAACTTCTTCTTACCAATCCATATCTTCGCCCAATCGCTTCACAATTACAAACAAAAATACTCTCTCTCCATCACCCCCTCCCCTCCCCAATCCCCCGCTCCCTCCGCCGGCGACGCCTCCGTTCTCGCGGGGATCCCGTACTTTCTCATCTTTCCCCTGGCGGACGAGGGGGATCCCGAGTCCCTCGACGGCCGTCCACTCATATGGGGGATAGAGTTAGCTAGGGCAAGGATTTGCATGAAAAACGGAATTCAACCCTCACACCACAAGGTGAAACTAAGGGCCGGTTTCGCCAAAGTTGTTAATTAACGTTTTCTCATTAAACCGAAGATCTCAGCTGCTAAACAACGATATTCGGTTCTGAAATATAGCATTTGCCGATTTAATTAAACCTTTTACCAAATGAATCAAACCTTTTGCCAAATGAGTTAAACCTTTTTCCAAAATAATTCACCCTTTTCCCCCAGGTACAATTAAACTTTTTTCCAAAATAATTAAACCTTTTCCCGAAACAATTAAACCTCTTGCGAGAAAGTATGACGTATGTACAGATACGAATTTCGAAAAAGTTTAATCGATTAGTAACTACAGAAAAACTTGAAACGAGGTGTGCAATCTACGGGTCAATGAATAATGTACCAAATTTTATCCCCCCCCCCCCCCAAATTTGTTGGCTTACACTTCAAGGTACGTAGATTCCAAAAATCTTGGAAAGTTGGAACGTTATTGATTAGATTTTTGGAATCTACGTATCTTGAAATTTTAGCCAACAAATTGTGGCGGGGGGGGGGGGGGGGGGTAAAATTTGGTGCATTATTCATTGACCCATAGATTGCACACCTCGTTTCAAGTTTTTCTGTAGTTCCTAATCAATTAAACTTTTCGAAATTCGTATCTGTACATACGTCAGACTTTCTCGCAAGAGGTTTAATTGTTTCGGGAAAAGGTTTACTTATCTTGGATAAAAGTTTAATTGTACTGGGAAAAGATTTATTTACTTTGGGAAAAGGGTGAATTATTTTGGAAAAAGGTTTAATTAAATCGGCAAATGATATATCAATGATCAAATGCGCCAAATCAACGATCAAAACCAACCAGCCGAATTTTACATTCCAATCAACGATTATTACTGCCCAGGTAGGTAGGTAGTTCTTTTCGCCATCTTTATTTACATGACCAAAATCCTTTTAGCGAATTTTAGTAGTAAATCTAACTATTGATACAGCTCGGAAAATTTCAAAATAAAAATTTTTGAAAAATTTCTTCGTTGAAATCCGTTCTGAGGCATTCTGAAACGAATCCTAGAGTTTAAGGCTTTTTCATATATATATATATATATATATATATATATATATATATATATATATATATATATATATATATATATATATATATATATATACGTGTGTTTATTTATTTATATGTGTGTCATTCCAGTCGATAACTCTCCTTAGGATTGAGATAAAAATTTTGTTCTTGCTCCGAAAAATCAAGCTTTCCAAATGAAAGGTTGAGTTCGTTGGCCAGAAATATTTGGGCACATTAAATTGGTCAAATTTCTAATAATGTGCTGAAAAAATCACTAAAAATTAAAAAACGGCCGAAAATCGTTAAATATTATAATTGTTTGCAGAATTTTAGTCAAAACAAAGTTATAAAAGATTAACTAGGACATTACGAAATTTTCGCACAAAATAATGCTGAAAAAAATTACTTAAATTTCATTAATATTTGCTGAAAAATCGATTAAAACTGCAAAAAAGCTAAAAGAAGAATTAATTAATTGAATTAGCTGAAATTAATTAAATTAAATGACACACCTGCACTTTTTTAAATGACACACACCAAAAATTTCCGTGACGCAAAATTTGTGTCACAATTTCAGTGTTTTTCACGTACAACCCAGCCGTTGCTAGGGGAATGGAACTTCCGCAGTTTTCATCGCACAAAAATCGTTCGCCACTCGTTGGAAAGCGCTTGATTTATGTGATAAATTTTCACATCTCAAGCTACCAATTTCCCCCTCCTTACGTACCTGGCTACATTCCAAAACTAAGTTGATTGGACTATAAACAATTTTAATAAGCCGGTTACAATATTCTTAACGTAAAGCAATAGCATCATTTACTCCACTCCAAAGGAAACATTTTCATCCTCTTGACAACAGTCGAGGACAACACGAGGACAACCGTTATGAAATCCCCAATCAAAGACATATCCATGTAACATGGTATCTGCTTGTAAAGCGGATAGTGGAACTCGTTTACGAGTTTTATTTTGGAAAATTTCCCTCAAAGGTAGAACACTAAACTGACTAACTAACTAAATTAAACACAACATTAAATTAAAAAAACAAAACAATTAAATTAAAAAAGTGGGGATGACGCTCACGTTTACCCGACGGTGGTCCATGGAATCAAGGAAGCTGAAGAAGGAGGAGGAGGGAGAGAGGGATTTAAGGAAGTGTATCTTATGTAGACTGGAACCCCCTTACAGGACGCATACCGCTCGTTAAGTGAGTTTAGCTTACGTTTATAAAAATGACGTTTCGTAAGAATGAGGCACTTGATGAGTAGGTACAATAAAGAGGGTTTGATGAGAATTGTAAATCTTAGTAAACTAGTGCAACATAGTGACTAGGTTGCACAGTGATCTGGTAACCTTGAATAGAGTAAATTTCAGGGTGTCATCAAGGTTTCCCTGAAGTAGGGATCTTGCTTTACCTGAATACAACAGGACACAAGCTGACCCACCGACTGAAAATTAATCTCCTACCTACGCTTCAGAAGTCCTTCTACATGTGATAAAATTTGTAATAAACCCGGTTTCGTAAAGTGAAAATTCCTTTGCAAGTATATCAGCTGACATGTGCGTCTTAGTTACAAGGCGATTTTTGCAATGTTCCACCAGTAAAATTTGCTCTAATGTTTTTTCCCGCGTCCCGTGTGGTTTCATCCGATTCTTTGGGATGATGTCTATAAATAAGACCCCCTCACCAAATATTGTTACCTTGAAAGTTTTTGAGATCTTGATTTCCCAATATTTCAGCCCTTAATAACTGCCCTTTAGGCTTGTAATTCTACACGTCCGTGTTACAATATGTGAGGAAGCTGTACTGCCCACACAGCTTGCCAGACATTTTTTTCTTATTCTTGCTTCCTCACTATCGAAGGTAGGGAAGCTTTGTGTTCGTGCTAGAAGTCGAAAAAAATGTCTTCCTTCAAAATTAAAATTTACGCATGCTTTTTTCGTTTGGGAGCTTGCTGATCAATTTTGGTTCCATGTCCGTCTGCGGTAAATCCTTGTCACGCCCAAAACTATACCAAGTTTTAGTTAAATTTTGATGAAATTTTCAGGGATTGTGCGGGTTAGCTCCTAGACGGTTCCCTAAAACTTTCATTACCGTGAGATCAAGAGTAGCCTGTACGCATGTGCAAACGTGAATATCTTATAACGTTGATTTCTCATCATCTATTGATTAGATTTTGTTCAAACTCTGGGGATAGTTGGGTATATGTTCCAGGATGATGCCGTATGAATTATATTGCAATTGGTGGAGTAATAACCATTGCGCATGCGCAAAAATAATATTGATTTACACAGACAAAACTCCGAGACTAATGGACCGGTTTTCATGAAATTTTCAGGGGTTGTACGGGTTAGTTCCAAGAGGGCCTCCTATAACTTTCTTAGTTGTCGGATCAATGGTAGTCTGTGCGCATCCGCAAATGTGAATTTTTGATTCCTCATCATTTTGGGACCGAATCCGTTCAAACTCGAGGAGTAGTTCGGTATATGTCCCAGGAAAATGTCCTAAATTATATCGCCATTGGTGGAGTAATAACTATTGCGCATGCGCTAAACTAAAATTGATTTACTCAAACAAAACTCCGAGACTAATGAACCGATGTTTACGAAATTTTCAGGGATGTGCGAATTAGTTCCTCGACGGCCCCGTATAAATTTCATTGTCGTTGGATAAACAGTAGTCTCTGCGCATGCGCAAACGTTAATTTCTTATAATTTCGATTTTTCATGATCTATCAGTCCGATTTCGTTCAAACTCCGAGGGGTTTGTTGGATCCAGGATGTTGACCTTTGTATTTCATTGCATTCGGTTGAACAGGCATTGCGCATGCGAAAAACTAATATTGGTTGACACTCCTAGAATTATGGACCGACTTTGAGGAAAATTTCAATTATTGTGCGGGTTACTTTCTTGACAACATGCGCAGTTTGAAACTCGAATTATAACCCTATTTTGGATTCTAGCATGGATACACGTGTACTAGATACTGTTCTATTTGGCATCCAATCATTTCGACTCTGTGTCCTTCAACTAGTTCTGTACAGCCACTTTACAATATGTGAGGAAGCTATACTGCCCACCCAACTTGGCAGACTTTTTGTTCCCCCACGTTTGGGTTGCCTCTTATACACGAAGCCTTGCCTATTGGACAGATTTTCGGAGGGACGTCCTAAAAAGGCAGGTCTGAATATTCTCGTCCATCAAAAAAGCCATAGGACGCGATGAGGTAATTGTATTGTGGTGTTGGCTGCAGATTTGAGATGTGTGAAGATGAAAAAACCTCGCGTTGTTGTACATTGAAAGAATCTATGTAATATTGCTACGAACACGACGGGCGCAAAAATTCACATCCAGAATCACTTTTTTTCAATTTTATTGTTTAAAATTATTTTTATTTTTTATTTTTAGATATGAGATGTTAGAATTCTATCGACGATGTACGAATGATGTATTTATTTATGCTTTTTTCTTTATTTATAGTTTAAATACATGTATAATGATGAGAATAATAAAAACACATTCTTCCATAAAAATTATCAGTTCATGAGTAGTGAAACCGTTTTTTTTTTTTTGCTTCAAACAATTTATTTATTAAGCCACATACAACACACCTAATTTACATTCGAATTCAGTACATCATTAAAATATTACTTTCAGACTTTACCTATAGTACAATATTGTTAATTTTTATAAATTTTACTAAATGTTTATAACTTTTTTTATTTTTTAGTACACAGTTCATTCTTGTTGGTAGTTCCACTCCTTCTTCCACTAATCTTGCCATCATAGTTTCCCTTGTGATCTTGAATCGAGTACACTTCAGAAGAACATGATCACTGTCTGCAATTTCACCCTCCGCACATGAGCAAGTAGGGTCATCGATTATGCGAATTTTGTATAGGTGACTTGGGAGTCGATGATGATCAAATCGGAGTCTGCAGACAGTTTTAATATGGTTGCGGTCTAGATTCCCATCATTGAACCATGTATATTTTGGTAAATTTTCTTCAATATTTCTATAGAATTTTCCTTTATCCACATATTCGGAATATTCCTTCTCCCATTTTTCGTACATTTCGGCTTTGCATTTCCTTCTCAAGTCTTCTATGCTATGGTGATTCACCATTTCCCCTGAAGAGATAGCAAATTTCGCTGCTAAATCAGCTTCGTCGTTTTCGGGTATGCCTGAATGACTTTTCACCCATACAAGGTGCGTGTAAACATTTTTTTCTTTCAGTCGGTGAATTGCATCCTTTATTCTTAACGATAAAATGTCGTTTGCTTTTGAAGTTTGCTTGAGTTGGTTCAAAGAGCTCATACTATCTGAGAAAACAGCTAGTGACTCAATTGGGAGCGTAGTAGCATGCATCACAGCTTTATATATGGCATATAATTCTACCGTATATATGGAGTCAAACTTCGTTAATTTGTATGCATATCTGGAATTTAGTTGAGGATCGTATACTGCACATCCTGAGCCATCAACAGATTTAGAGCCATCAGTAAACAATTTATAAGCATCAGCATATTTTCCGTTTATTATTACATTGGTAAAATAGTGTGCTGTATCATGAATGTAATGTTCTTTTTTAGCTGTGTCCACATGTCCAGTTAATCTTGAGTTTGAATTCATTGGTAGTGTGTAAATCGGTAACTTACAAAACTTCTCACATCCTGTTGTGAAATTTGCTACTTCACAAAAAACTGTAGTAAGCAGTGGAGCTTGTTTATTTGTCCAATATTCCTCTGTAAGCACCAAGACATTCAACTGTGACACGCTGTTCACCACAGGATGGTTTGTTATCATTATTCTAGGAATCATGAAGTTTTCCGCCAATTGTCGTCTCCGATATTGTAGTGGACAAACTTTTGTTTCGGCTTCCAATGCGTTAATTGGTGTAGAGTGCATAGCTCCAATGCTGATCCTTAGTGCTTTATTTTGAATTACTCCCAATTTTTTCAGATTAGTATTAGATGCAGTGGACAAAAGGAAACTCCCATAATCAATTTTAGACCTCACTAGTTGTTTATACATAAGTAGACATATTTTTGGATCGGCTCCAAATCTTGTACTGACGACTGCTCTCATCACATTTAAACCCAACTCACAAGATGTTTCGGTTTTTAGTATATGTTCTTTCCACGACAGAGTGGTATCGAGATGCATACCTAAAATCTTGTGTTTTTTCTCATTCGGGAATTCAAGTCCGTCAAACTCTACAGTGGGGTTTCTAACTTGCTTTCTCCTTTTCGTAAATACAATCGTCACACTCTTGCTTTCCGATAAGTATAGACCTAGTTCGTTTAACCACGTTCTTAGTCTTTTGACGGCCTCCTGCAAAACTGAAATATTGTCTTCATCCCTCTTGCTCACAGTGTATATTATGAAGTCGTCTGCATA
Source organism: Adelphocoris suturalis (assembly GCA_030762985.1). Lineage (NCBI taxonomy): Eukaryota > Metazoa > Arthropoda > Insecta > Hemiptera > Miridae > Adelphocoris > Adelphocoris suturalis. Next base: position 57,756,524 of record CM061045.1, read on the forward strand.
CTGAAGAGTTTTAACACCTGGCCCAAAAATGGACTCAAGTGATCTAGTGTAGAATGCAAAAATAATAGGCGAGAGTACTCCTCCTTGAGCCAATCCCCTACTAGTTAATCTATGTCTTACAATTTCTCCTTTAACTTTAATCAGAATTTTCCTGTTTATAAGAGGTTTTATGCATGCCGCTATCATCCGACCAGGCATACCGACATCCAATAATTGTTGGTAGAGAATCGATGGTTCCACTGAATTGTAAGCATCACATATATCCAGACTAATTGCTCGCATATAATCCTTATTTGTAAAAGCAATTTGTATGTCTGTAATTAGTGTTGCAAGAACGTCTATAGTTCCATGTCCTACTCGAAATCCGTGTTGGCAATCAGCAAGAATACCGTTATTTTCAATCCACCAAGTCATCCTTTTTTTAACGAGTCTCTCGTACGTTTTCAGCACACTTGACGAAAGAGCAATCGGACGATTACCAGCAGCTGTATTGGGGTCTTTATTGGTTTTCGGAACTGGTACAATTATATTCGTGAGCCATTCTTCGGGTATGGTTCCTGATTCCCAAGATTCATTGAATATTCGAAGGATCTCTCTACGACCTGCATATGGAAGGTTTTTTAGCAAAGAATATGAAATTTTATCATGTCCGGGAGATGTGTTCCTGTTTGGTGAAATTGCATCCTCCAAGTCCAACATGGAGAATGGACCAGTTAGAATATCGGAGTTTAGCATGGATTGTGGTATAGTTATATTTGGTGATACCAATGATGGACATATATTATCGGTGAACTCATCAATCCAGTCATCTGAAGTGGCAATCTTTCTTTTCACGAATCCGTGTTTCAAAGCTTTCAACTTATCCCACACTTCCCTGATTGGAGTTGTTCTATGTAGACTCTCACAATACGTCTTCCATGATGCACGCTTTTTACTATTATAGGTTTGCCTGCATTTGGCCTGAGATTGTTGTAGTTGGAAAAAAGTATTCCAGTTTTGAACCTCTTTATAGTTAAACGAACATCTCAAATTCATTTGCAACACCGAATAGCATTCGCTATCCCACCATGGGCGTTGCGGTTTACCACTAGGTATACCGTTGGTTTTTTTTTCTGGGATTGATTCCTTCGCAGCTTTATTGATGATACCTATAATATCTTTATACGATAAATTTGTATCCCGATTAGGTAATGCATTTTCTATCTGTGTATTGATTGAATTTTGATATTTAGCCCAATTGGCTCGTTTTGTGTTCCATCCTTCAATTGTATTCACCTCCGGAGACACATCTTGATCTCTAAATTTTATTTTAATAGGGAAATGGTCGGATCCACATGGGTCTTCTAACACTTCCCAAGTGCAATCTGATTCTAATGAAGCAGTGACAACAGTCAAATCTAAAGTAGAAGATCTTTGATTTGGTCTTGGTATATAAGTGTGTGTACCATCGTTTAATAATACCCAATCTCTTTCGTTAATGATTTCTAACAGTTTACGTCCTCTACTATCATTATACTCTGATCCAAACACTGTGTGATGGGCGTTGAAATCCCCTCCTAATAGAATAGGTTGCGGTAAGGATGATATTATAGTATCCCAATCCGTCATGTTACGCGGGGTCGAAGGTGAGAAATAAATTGACCCTACATAAAATTGGTGGTTGTCCATCTTAACATCTATAGCACTGATTTGTATATGTTGCTTCCACTGAGGAGGTACTACGATGGAGTGTATCTTATATGGGATATTTTGTTTAATCGCAATAGCGCTTCCTCCACTAGTTTGGTTCCTGTCACATCGTACTAATTCGTAACCTGGAAGGTTATATGTTTGTGAAACCGTTAACAGGTAGGCAAAACGCAACTTATTGCTAAACAATAGACTAGGCACGTGGCCCTCATCAAGAATCAATATTGTTTACAGCCTCACGCTCAATATCAAATTAACATAGGCTGCTAGAGTATTGACGGGACTTTTTTAGTATGATTTTGGTTACCAACTATTAGAGGTCGTTAACCGGTGCTAATGTACTTTTGTAAGCTGCACCCTTCAGACCTCTCCCATATTGCAATAAGGATTGAAAGAATCAGCATAGGTATATAAATCGGAGATTTCAAACATTGAAGATACCTCGTACATGGTAAACGACTTACAAAAACCGTCTAAGCGTTTTTATTAAGAGTCGATATGGCTCTTCTATGATAGTTTTTCTTCGATACAAACTCCCAAATTTCTATATAAATCAACTCTCAATAGTAGTGATCATACACAAGTCCCTGTTATATGTAGGTATAAAGAGTGACTGGGAATCGACTACCTGCATATCAACATTTGTAACAATGAAAGATGTACTTACGTAATATTTGCTAGGAAATCTATAAATACTACAAATAAAAAAAAAAATAAAAATCCAAAATCTTCTCTGAATTGCAGAAAATTATTTACAATGAGTTTTTTGTGATAAAGTTGGTAGTGATCAATTTCTTGGCATTTAAAGTGTCAAATTGCAAAACAGTTTAACATAATATAATTTATTTATTTATTTAGATTGGTGCTGGCAAGCCCAATTTATTACAAAGTAGTAGAATTAAATAGTTACATAAAGTATAGAAAATAGACATAGAAACGGTCCAGAACAGGATAGACCATCTCTATCTCTATCTCTATTATTTATAAGAATGAAACTCCGTCTGTTTGTCTGTTTGTTTGTTTGTCTGTCGTGTCTATGCACGGCCAAACGGCTGAGTGGGCCGGATCTACGAGTGGGGGGATCTTCTTGAGATTTTCCAAAAGTGGGAGCGAGCGAATTTAAAATTGTTTAATCCCACCCGAACCATGGGCCGTAGGGCGGGAGGGGGGTCGAAGTAAGAATTAATGTGCGCTTTTTGGACTTCCCCGCTTCCCCTACCCCTCTAAACGGCCGTTGAAAATTCCGGAAAAATACGGGTTTCGTAGGTTTTCCTACGAGGAAGACGACGGCGCGATCGGATCGCGAAAAAAGTATCGGGAAATGCGTCAAAAAAATGCGAGAGTACGGACCCGTTTTCTCGAAAAGTCCGCCGAAAAACTTGGTTTTTTCCGATTAAAATATATCCCATAAAGGTACGTTTTTCGGAACGGTTTTCGCGGGCGAAATACAGCTTTGGGTCCGCCGAATCTGAATCCGAAATCGGATATCGAGAAAAGTGACGTTAAGTCGGTCAAATCGCGAGCGGAAGCGAGGAGAAGCGTTTAACATCAGAAATTAATTTTGCCGTGTTCGCGAGAAGGCTCTACGAAGTCAGGGGTTCGATGAGGCGGGGCTTGCACCTGACGAAAACGGGTTGCGAGCAGGTACACGCACTTACGTCTTGAAGGGTATACAAGTATACCTTGCGAGCGAAGCGAGAACCATGTCAACAGAATAAATTCGGATTTTTTCCTACAAATATACAGCAATACCTTGCGAGCGAAGCGAGCAACATCCCCGAATAAACTTTTTGTGGTTCCACGTAGTTTCATAAGATTTAATTTGTTTGTAAGAATTTCCAACAGAAAAAAACGTCTGCCAAGTTGGGTGGGCAGTATAACTCCCTCAAGCGAGCGAAGCGAGCAGCATCCCTTACAGAAGTTAAACCTACCCTTAGGGATCTATCGTTTGCGAGCGAAGCGAGCAACATTCCCTACATGCCACACTTTGCGAGCGAAGCGAGCAATATTCCCTACATGCCACACTTTGCGAGCGAAGCGAGCAATTGAATGGGGGGTCCGGGGGGCTTGCCCCCCGGCTGGACGTGGAGGCGAGCGTAGCGAGCCGGAGCGGCTAGTTATTTATAAGAATGAAACTCCGTCTGTCTGTTTGTCTGTTTGTTTGTCTGTCGTGTCTATGCACGGCCAAACGGCTGAGTGGGGGGAGTGTACGAGTGGGGGGATCTTCTTGAGATTTTCCAAAAGTGGGAGCGAGCGAATTTAAAATTGTTTAATCCCACCCGAACCATGGGCCGTAGGGCGGGAGGGGGGTCGAAGTAAGAATTAATGTGCGCTTTTTGGACTTCCCCGCTTCCCCTACCCCTCTAAACGGCCGTTGACAATTCCGGAAAAATACGGGTTTCGTAGGTTTTTGAACGAGGAAGACGACGGCGCGATCGGATCGCGAAAAAAGTATCGGGAAATGCGTTAAAAAAATGCGAGAGTACGGACCCGTTTTCTCGAAAAGTCCGCCGAAAAACTTGGTTTTTTCCGATTAAAATATACCCCATAAAGGTACGTTTTTCGGAACGGTTTTCGCGGGCGAAATACAGCTTTGGGTCCGCCGAATCTGAATCCGAAATCGGATATCGAAAAAAGTGACGTTAAATCGGTCAAATCGCGAGCGGAAGCGAGAAGAAGCGTTCAACATCAGAAATTAATTTTGCCGTGTTCGCGAGAAGGCTCTACGAAGACGTCAAGGGGTTCGTCAGGTATTTCACAATGTTACCTGCAGGCCTATTTCAAAAGAATAAATACGGGTTTTTTCCTAAATATATGCAGGTATACCTTGCGAGCGAAGCGAGCAACATCCCCGAATAATCTTTTTGTGGTTCCACGTAGTTTTATAAGATTTTATTTGTTTGTAAGAATTTCCAACAGAAAAAAACGTCTGCCAAGTTGGGTGGGCAGTATAACTCCCTCAAGCGAGCAGAAGCGAGAAGAAGCGTTTAACATCAGAAATTAATTTTGCCGTGTTCGCGAGAAGGCTCTACGAAGACGTCAAGGGGTTCGTCAGGTATTTCACAATGTTACCTGCAGGCCTATTTCAAAAGAATAAATACGGGTTTTTTCCTACCTATATACAGGTATACCTTGCGAGCGAAGCGAGCAACATCCCCGAATAATCTTTTTGTGGTTCCACGTAGTTTTATAAGATTTAATTTGTTTGTAAGAATTTCCAACAGAAAAAAACGTCTGCCAAGTTGGGTGGGCAGTATAACTCCCTCAAGCGAGCGAAGCGAGCAGCATCCCCTACAGAAGTTAAACCTACCCTTAGAGATCTACCGTTTGCGAGCGAAGCGAGCAACATCCCCTACACACGTTAAACCTACCCTTAGGGATCTACCGTTTGCGAGCAAAGCGAGCAACATGCCCTACATGCCACACTTTGCGAGCGAAGCGAGCAAAATTCCCTACATGCCACATTTTGCGAGCGAAGCGAGCAATTTAATGGTGGGTCCGGGGGGCTTTCCCCCCGGCTGGACGTGGAGGCGAGCGTAGCGAGCCGGAGCGGCTAGTATAATATAAAACAGGACAGTGAATTTAATTAGTTGAAGTGAAAATATACAGTGTAGGTGGAGATAAACTATTATTAATTACATATAGGTGGTGGGGTTAATGGTCGTGGGTCAGGACATGCTTTTTCATTGATAACACGGTAACCATGAAAAAACAATACGATAGCTTATTTTCCAAGTTTTTTATGGTGGTATTTATGGTTGAGTTGCGAAAGCACTGCTTTCTCTTCGTATTTCCTGAAAAGTTTAAGGATTTTTTTGTTGTCTCATTCTGTGCACTTTGATCATGTTTTGCTAACCTATCGCACCGGTACGCAGTGGGGCGAAACGGCCTTTTTGAGGGAAATGCTGTTATTCCGTTCTCGGATTGGGGCTTATGAACCAGGAAGAAGCGCGATTTTTTCTAAAGTTAGGTGATTTAGAGATACTCCGATTCTTCTTCGTTCATAAGCTCCAATCTGAGAACGAATAAGGTATTGAAATTCTGGTTTCACCATCGTGTTCAGTACTAAAAAATCTCTAAAACGAGGTGTCACTCGTCAAAAAATAGAAACTTTTTTTTCGAAGTATCCAATGTTTTCGAACACTTTGGGTAGTCTAGTCCAATAACTTTTGGATTTTTTCCCTGAATTTTATTTGCTCAAAACTTAGTATCAGGCACCTTAAAAACCCCCAGAACCTGTATCAGACCTATTATCATCGAAAATTTTCCCAACTTGTTTGTTGTTGTCCAGTGCTATTGAGAAATGCGCCGAAAATCAACGTAACTTGTTCGTATAAGGAGTCTATTGGATGGGATCGCACGTTGTCCCATGAAATTCCTTCAGATTTTGTTAATTGAATACGTCAGGAATGCGCCCATTAGATCCGTTTCGCGAGGAAAGTTGAGGGGTTAACTTGCGAGCTGATGGTCACTCGAAAACACAGCATTTTCCAGTAAATGTGGTATGTTCCGACTACTAAAACTCCAGAAAGTTCTTCTTTCAACGTAGAGTCCTTCTATTCTATAGACATCTAGAAATAAGACTATAATCGCCGAAAAAATATGAAAAATTTCCGGAAGCTTCTTAGTACAATAAACTCGACGCTTGAATCGTAGAAAAACACCTAGTTTTGTTTGAGATCTTTAGCAAAAACTGGGGTAAGGAAGTGGTTTAAAAAATTAAAAATTCGTTTCCAGATACCTAAGTCTGTATATATTCAGAGTATATGCGACCCGAACCCGTAGGATTTTATATTTATTTATTTTTTTAAGCAGTCTCTCAAAAAGGCCGTTTGGCCCCACTGTGCGGTAGAGCGAAAGAGTAGGCTGAAACTGTTAGTTGTTTCGATGATTCTGTTTCCAAGCAATTATGTTTATAGTTATTGTTGTGAATTGATTGAAAAGTTCATTCTTGTGTAGACCACTGTGTTGATATGTTTAACGAATAAAAGATTTTACTACAACAAAGGTTATCAGGCCCAGAACGCGAAGTAAGACAAAGAAAGGTGATGAAATGGCAGCAGAAGACCACGAGAACACCCAAACTAAAGTTAGTGGCATTGTGAAGTTAAATAAGAAAAATTATAAGACGTGGTCATTCAACCTTCGACTTGAGCTAGAAGATCTAAATTTGTACGAGACAGTCACAACAGAAGACGATGCACTATTTGCTGCTCTTGATGCTGGGAAGAAGAAAAAGGCATTCCGGTTGATAGCTAGAACAATCACGGAGGATATTCAGAGTGATATATTGGATATCACATGTCCTCGAGAATTATGGAGGAAACTGGCTTCCAGGTTTCAACCGAAAACTAGATTGCGACGCCTTCAAGCTTCTAAAAGCCTATACTCGGCAAAAATGCAACCAGATGAGGATATGGAAAGTTACGTGAACCGGGTGTTGGGATATGCTTCAGAAGTGGTAAAAGCAGGAAGTACAAAAATTTGTGATGAACAGGTATGCAACGTACTAATCAATGGTTTGCCTGACGATTATGAAACCATTGTTAGCATGGTTTGCACATTCAAGGACGATGATTACACACCTGAGAAGTTGGAAAGTTTATTATGTGGTGAATATAGAAGAAAATTGCTCAAGAAAGATGAAATGGAGATGACTACCGATTCAAAAGCATTGTGGGTTCAACGAGATTCCAGAAGGAAGAGTTTCACCTGTTAAAACTGTGGTGGAGAAGGGCATATTGCGAGATTTTGCCGAAAGAAGAAATATGAACGAGAAAATATTCAAGATAATAATGGAAAGAAAAATGAAAATGGGAATCAATCATCCATGGTGTGTCTCAACGCTGTTGCAATAATGTATGGTTAATCGATAGTGGAGCAAGTAGCCACTTCACTCCTAGAAGAGCAGATTTTTCCTTATACGAAGAGCTGAAAAATCCACAGGTAGTAAAATTAGCGTGTAATGTAAGCTGTCACATTGTTGGAGTTGGTACAGTAACTATCATGTCCCGGACCATTCATGGTAAGACTTGTATAAGCCTGAAGAATGTATACCATGTTCCCGATTTTCATTATAGACTCCTATCGATTGCGAGAATTGAGATGAATGGACGTAGAGTAATTTATACAAGATGGGTGTTGTCGAGTCTTTGATAGAAATAGAATTGTAATAGAGGCAGAGAGAAACGAAGCTTATATGTACGCTTTCCAGGAATTCGATTTGGTTCAAGCTGTCCATTTATCCAATGTTGGAAAAGAAGTAAACTGGCACGAAAGATTGGGACATATTAGCCGAAACACCATCAAAACAATGGTCAAGAAAGAATCAGTCCGAGGTTTGGATTTTGTTCCTTCGAATGAGGATGGGAATTCTGAAATATGTGAAGCCTGTCTTAAGGGTAAAAGTTCTCGCCAACCATTTGCGAAGGTGAGTAGATTGGTTACCCATGAATTATTAGAAGTTGTGCATTCTGATGTTTGTTCACTGCCGATCGAATCACATTCAAAATACAAATATTTCGTTACATTTATTGACGACTTTTCTAGAAGAGCAACGATTTATTTCTTGAAAAGTAAAGATGAAGTGTTGGGCTATTTCAAATTGTTCAAACAAACTGCTGAAAATCAAACAGGCAAGACTATGAAGTGTCTACGAAGTGATAACGGTCGGGAGTATGTAAATAAATTTTTTCAAAATGAGTTGGATAGACATGGCATCATACGTCAATTATCATGTCCTTATAGCCCCCAGCAAAATGGAATCGCCGATCGTTTCAATAGAACAGTTCTTGATTTGGCAAGGTCAATGCTGATTGCAGCCAATGCCCCGAAGCGTTTTTGGGCGGAAGCTGTGAATACTGCAGGCTATATTCGAAACAGATGTCCCTTAGATGATGGGAAAACACCGGAAGAAATTTGGAGTGGGATTAAACAGGTATGAGACACCTGAGACCTTTTGGGTGCAAGTAATTTGTCCATGTGCCTCAACAAGTTAGAAAGAAACTTGATGATCGAGCTGATGAATGCATTATGTTAGGGGGAGCATCTAAAGGATTTCGATTGTGGGATTTGAAGAAACAGAAGCTTGTCATCAGCAGAGACGTGGTGTTTCTAGAGAATGAATTCCCATTCAAGAAAGAGAAACAAAATTAAGAAAGGACGAATGATTCTGACCTAGAAAAAACCGGTGTTGTAAGTATTATTAGTAAAATCAACGTTGGGGAGAATAACCATACGCAATATCAAGATACAATGGAGGAAGAACTAGCAAATGTCGATGAAAGTGGGGAAGAACATCAAGATGTGATTGGCGGAGAAATCGAAGTAAATATAGAAGTGAGGACAGTTGAGAAAGAGGATGAAGTGGAAGAATACATTACAGGAGATGAAGATCTCGAAGACAATCGGGGACAATCCAAATTTTCGATGCAACTAAGAGACAGAAGTAAAATTCAGAAACCTGAATATTATTGTGCTTGTTTACAGGATGCAAAAGTTGAGCCTAAAACGTTTAAACAAGCCATGGAGGGGCCCGAAAGTGATCTATGGAAAGCAGCGATGGAAGAGGAGCTCACTGCATTGGAAGTAATGAAAATTTGGGAGTTTACTGAGCTACCACCTGGGAAAACAGCAATTGGGTCCAAGTGGGTATTCAAGATCAAGTATATGGCGGATGGGACTGTTGAGCGATATAAAGCACGACTAGTAGCTCAAGGATTCACCCAAAAACCTGGAGTAGATTACGACGAAACTTATAGCCCTGTTATCAGTCTTCCAGCTATTAGATTGCTCCTCAAATTAACAGTAAATAACAATTGGATAATCCATCAAATGGATGTGAAAACTGCTTATTTGAATGGAGAGTTGAAGGAAGAAATCTACATGAAATGTCCGGATGGCGTAACAGGGGCAGATGGTAAAGTGTGTCGACTTCTGCGAAGTTTATATGGTCTGAAACAGTCAGGTCGCTGTTGGTTCGAAAAATTGGACGAAAAATTGTTGGAAGGGGGTATGAACAAGTGTTAATCGGAACCCTGTATATACTATCAAAGATGCAACGAAAATGTCAAGATAATATTGGTTTATGTAGATGACCTTATTTTGATATCATCGTCAGAGGAGTGCATGGTAGAATTGAAAGAAATGTTGAGGAGAAAATTCGATATGAAAGATTTGGGTGAATTAAATTATATATTAGGTATTGAAGTCAAGAAAGGAGACCATTCACTACGGCTGAATCAGGTTAAGTACATCAAGGAGATTTTGTCTGAATTTAATATGTCCGATTGCAAATCCGTCTCAACTCCAATGGAAACCAATTATAATATAGGGAAGCAACTTTGTTCAAAATCTGATGAAGAGAGAAAAGATATGGAGAAGGTACCTTATCGTCGACTTGTTGGAAAACTTACGTACCTTTCTCAAGCAACAAGACCTGACCTTGGCTTTGTGGTTTCAAAATTGGGACAATTCTCTTCGAATCCCGGTAAGGTGCACTGGATGGCGGCCAAGAGAGTGTTGGCTTCTTATCCAGTTGGGAGGATCACCGATAGTTTGGCGGTTGACGAAACAGAGAACGGTAGCTTTGTCAAAGATGGAAGCGGAATTCATAGCAATGGCCGATTGTGCTATGGACATGGTATAAAAAATGCCAGAAATCAGAAGTGATACAAGCTGCAATAAGTTTTACGAAAGGCAACAACGTAAGCTCTCATTCATTTCTACGTGAGGGATTTAGTGAAAAATGAAAGCTTGAGTATCAACTACGTCTCGTCTCCCAATAACATTGCAGACATAATGACGAAGCCTTTAACAAGAAACAAGAATTTCAAGATCATGGAGTATATTGGGGTAAACAGAATCAGTGGAACGGAAGGGGGACTTTGTTAGTTGTTTCGATGATTCTGTTTCCAAGCAATTATGTTTATAGTTATTGTTGTGAATTGATTGAAAAGTTCATTCTTGTGTAGACCACTGTGTTGATATGTTTAACGAATAAAAGAGTTTACTACAACAGAAACGCCTATCAATCTTCCTTCCTGTGGCTGCGGCGGTCTTCCCTAAGGAACGTCGAGGCGAGTGGCATTCCCGTATGTACGTTAGTGCGATATACCATTTTAAAAGGGCAACAGGCGATTGTGCCCGGAAGAAAGTTCCAATAGCGGCGGTTCAAAAGTGGCGATTGATCCCGGTGGAACAGGCGATCGCAGAGGGAGGTTCGGCGATTGCTGCCCCCTTTGTTGACAACAGCGATAAGGACGCGATTGAGGAGGTGCCGGTTCACCGAGCCAATTAGTTGACTTGGTTGGATCTTCAACGATGGACGCACATGTTAATGCTAACACGCATTATGTTACGGAGGGAAGTGAAAAAAATCGGACGATCATTTTTCGTTTAAATTATAAATTTACTTTTGATAAAGAATTGGTGGGTGGCGTGAAAAAGTGGTCGTGTGCTGCAAAGAGGCGGTTGAAGTGCAAGGCGTTCATAAAAATTCTAGCGTCACAAGTATTGGAGTCCAGTGATATTCACAATCACGGGATTCCATCACAAGGAGAAAGCATCTGCCGGATGAAACGAGACATCAAGAGAAGAGCATTAGACGATTTAGCAAGTCGTCCATCCAAGGTAGGTCTCATGAATCTCTCTCACATTTCAGTCTCATGAATTACTAAACTGTAGGCAAGCACAGGTTCGACATAGTTTTGTGTGTTGTATTGTTACAGATTGTGGGAACTGTGTTGAGGGAGAATTCCGTGCCTGACGTTGACGTGCAACAGTTGAAACGTTTGAAACTAGCCTATAGGTAACAATCTAGATTTTATTTTATTTTTTACCGACTTCAAAAAGATACTACTAATAAACAGATATTCTTCTCAGGACTAAACGCAAGCTTCTCCCAACGCTTCCAAAGACCATCGACGAAGTATTGTCAGTGATAAAAACAATGGACACATGTACATCTAAGAAAGAGAACTTCTTGTTGATGACGGATGAAACACAGAAGCTGGTTATGTTTTCTTGTGAATCCAATTTGAGATGCCTCGTCCAATGCAAGTGGGTGTATATGGACGGGTGAGCGTGAAGTTTGGCAGGATTTTCGACGAAACAAAATGAATTTGTGATTTTTTTTAATTTGACTGTGAAATTATTATTTGTTTTACTGTGCTAGTATTATTATCTTATTTGTGTAAGCTACTACATTTCTCAATACACAGGTACTTTCCTGCCCACCGCTATACGCCTTTCACTTCATCGGGAGGAGTCGCCGTAAATTGCAGGGGGATCAGTTGAGTAACCGGGATCAATCGTCGAAATTTACAGGGGGATCAATGCGGGCGGGAGCAGTAGCCGATTCCCGTTTAAAAAATATAAATATTCGATTTTTGAAGGGCGCAGCTTTCTGCTGTCCTCTCCCGGTCTTAATTGGTTTCAGAACGCCAGGGGATCACCAACTAACAGATCTGATTAATACCTTTGTATTCAACACACTCAATTTATCGAAAAATATAAGTACGCGCTCCGAAAACTTAAACACACAAAGTTGAGAACGTGCCGAGTTGAGAACGACGAATGGGCCGTCTACACCGGACGGGATTCGAACACCGGATCCTCTTGATGATTCTTCAGTTTATCGATCGAACATGGTTCGCGAACGTTCTCGAACGTTCGACCGCGTTCCGCAAGTTGTCGGTAAATGGACGAATCATCAAAGGGATTCGGTTCGGGGGATAGTTACACCCGCTGAATATCTCGTTCGAGATTATTCGCAAACAATTTCCGAGAACAATGTGCATCTGATGTTAACGCGCTTTTATGTTAATGATTATTAATGCAGATATTTCTCATTTCTTTTTTCCGATTTTCATGTTATATCGTTCAATTAAATGTGAACTCTAGTTCTTGTATTGGACTATGCCCATACGAATAATGAATAAATGAACCTGTAGGTAGCAAAAGCATTGAGATCACTTTTGAGAAGTGACAAACTTGTGTTGTCCAAAATCAAAATTTCCTCTCGAGTTTTACGTTATTGACGCTCCTCAATAATTTTTGGTTTCGTGTCTGTCTGTGTGTTCGCAAATCCTTTTACGGTCAAAATTTTATCCTATTTCTATGGAATTTTTATTGTGCGGGTTGGCCTCTGAATGGTCCCTTCTGCGTAGTTTCATCGCCGTCTGATGAATAGTACCACCTACACATGCACAAACGTCAACTCATTGTAATTGTCTTTACTACCACAGTTTGCATCCGATATCGATGTAATTTTTAGGAATTGTGTTGGTTGAGAGGTAGACAGTTCCATTAACTTTCTTTGCCCTTGGATGGATAGGGATCCCTGCGCTTCCTTGTCAAATTGATAACTTGTACTTGTCCTGAAATTTTCGTCACTTGTGACTTCATTGTGGGCAGTGGGGTCCCGTCCTGGCAGGAAGGGTGCTTTGAGGTCACTGGTCCCCCAAACTTGAAAAAATCGTAGGAAAAAAATTACTCATCGTAGGAGGGTGAAGGTGGTGTCAAAACGTTTGGTTTATTATTTTCAATAATAAACTTTTGTAATCAAGCAAGAAAAACATTTTCAACCCCCAACCCTCAAAATTTGTTGGTTTTCGTAGAGTTAAACATCCGTCCGTCGGCTGCAGAGTGTTGCCAAATGACCAAAATGCGGAAGAAACTCCATATCTTGGGAACGAATCCCCATATTGACTTCGAAATGGTTTTATTCAATTCAGGAAGGGAAAATACATTAGTTAAAAAGGAAAATATGTAACATAGAAAATCCCCAGTCATGCCGCAAGACCAAATGAGCAATTTCCCTTAATAAAAAATGCCCAAACACTTCAAAAAGTGTAATAAAAAAAATACAGAAATTGCTAATCTTATCATAACACCAGAATTCTACGCACAATAAAACGTTCAAACCATAAATTGAAACATTATAATTTGTTGTGCAACATTGTGCAAATTTGTATACACAAACACATTCAAAATTTATCACGATTTTATTGATGGTCTAAATATTCTATTCAGCGTAAAAATACAATTATATGGAGAAAAAAATATTTTTTATTTTATTTTGTGATTTTCTTCTATTTTTAGAAAAATTTTGTTCACATCGCATTAAATTTCCTTTATATTTTCTACTTGGGTGATGATATTGACAAAATAGACAGGTAATCATTCCACTGCAACTACGTCATTATACATGAAAAAACCTAAATACATCCGCAGACCAACGTAAAGCTTTTTTCCGAAAACTAACGATATAGGTATATTACTTCTGCCCTTCTGTGTTGATTATCAACTTCAACATGCTTACCCCCTCCCCCTTTTTTTGCCAAACGAGCCCCGAAACTTACTCAGGTGTTCAGAAAGATATATTTAAGGCTGAATTCGAATATCAGATCTTTATCTTCTCCGAAAACTAAGATACCGATTTTTAAAGTTCATTATCCACGGTATTACGGTGTGGAAACGAATTTTCTCAATTATATTAGTTTAAATTAAAATCTCCTGAAAAAAGAAGCACTAACGAGGGCGCTGAACTTTAAGGGGTTGTTCTATGGCTATTGCACTACTCGGGAAAAACAGGCGCAGACTGTAGCTAACCCAAGCTTGACATATATAGAATTAAATGCACAAAACAAGTTGAAGTTTTCCCTTTAAAATTCGCTAACAACAGTTAAAGGGATTTTTTTTTTCTTTTTTCTTCCAACTCCATATCCGGTCCCCAGCCCGGTTGAGAAAGGAGGAGGGAAAGGGAATGAAAAATTATGAAATTTCGTGTGCAAACACGCCTAAAAAGATGATTTGTTTCACGAAAAATAACCGAATTTCGGCCATTAGTCTGCCAAAAGCGAATCAAATCAAGAAATCGATAGCGCCATGTGAATCAGCGTTGAAAAACAATGAAAATTCATGTACCACACTTGCGGTTTACCAGAATCCATGTTTTGCGCAATTTTGGTAGTTAGGCAACTTTGCGCGGTCGCGGAACGGGTTGCGCGCGATAAAAAAAAATCGAGTGAGGGGTCGTAAATTCTTGAAATTTGACGCAGTATTCAAATCTGCAATAAAAAAGGCGGGGTTCCCATTTTAAAAAATGAAGTTAGTGTCAATTGCGATATAAAGAATGGCGTTGGGCCTATTTTTTACGCAATTAAATAAGGAAATGGAGGAGGGTGGACCATAACTTCTGAAACACTCGGTATGTAGCTTGTTAAACGAGAAAAGTTGAAATTCGCGAGGGCCATGAAAAAAACTGGAGCCTCCAGTGGTAGCTTAAGAAGAGGGGATTATCGCATGTACAATATTACCTATTAAAAGCGGTAAGAATATAACCAAATGACTAACCAATTTATTTGAGAATTGACGATGATTCTTAAAATGTAGGAATACTACTTGATATTTAGGTTAATTTGCATGTTCTTCTTCCGTGATTCGAACATGGACAAACTGCCTATCGAAAACAGCGCACGAACAATTCCACGTCCTACCGATACGAATGAGAATGCAAACCGAGTCAAACCGTAGTGAGAAATCGTTATCCCTTGTTTACACGTTCTGACAAGAAGTTACGATTTCCAGAAATTGATGCCGGCCGTCATTACCCAACCAATCCAACTTAAATAAATCGCTGCGATGTCATGTTATTGTTGTATTCACCTAGTTGTAGAATCGATCCATAGATTCTCAACCAAACGTGTTAACACCACATAGCGAGAACACCACTACTTCAATAGTGGAAACTACACTACTGTAGCCCTCAGTGAAGTCGTTACGATTTATCGTAGCTTGTGAACAGTACTCCAATCTTTCGAATCATTGGATTAATCACATCACTACGGTTTATGGTAGCTTGTAAAGCCGGTTTTTGTAACTCTCATTCTGCCCTAGACCTACAACCCCTGTATTTTCACATTTTTGATGGAATAACGTGCGCTATTATTATTGTCGTTAATCACACTGGATAATTCTGTCCAACCATTTCGCACTTCACCACCAAGATATTGTCTGTCCAATAAACTCTACTGCCACCACTCTACTAGAACATAAATTTTATAAAAGAACATAAATTGTATTCCGTTACTGATTTTTTTATTTTTAAGTTACCCTAATTGTTGTTGTATATTCATATTATTAATGTTTTGTTTACGTACATATGTGAGTAGTGTTGGTGGCAATAAAGGCTTGTACTTATATAATAAGTCTAGTTGAGTTTTATTAATGATTCCTATATTGTTACAGTCGAGAGAACCACTGCGAGATTGAGAGGCGGCGGAGGAACAAGATGACGGCGTACATCACGGAGCTGTCAGACATGGTCCCCACCTGCAGCGCCCTCGCTCGGAAACCAGACAAACTCACCATCCTACGCATGGCTGTCGCTCATATGAAGGCCTTGAGAGGTTAGTAATCTGGTTGTGTCTAGACCTTCGACCCTATATGGTGTAAGGATTGTTTCATGGTAACCATACGGCTGGTTTCATTCCGTCAGATCTAAGTATTTGTAACGTGAACAACCCTTCAAAGTTGAATTTTCTTTGGTCTACCAGCTGTCCTCCAAAGGAAGGACCAGAGTTTGTTTTGTAGATTTTGAGACTTCACTGAGCTGCTTTTGCCTCTGTGCACATATTTCTTTAGTTGCAGCTATGCCTTGGGCGAAAGTTATTGGTTCGACTGGTGGTGACTGGCCC
Source organism: Adelphocoris suturalis (assembly GCA_030762985.1). Lineage (NCBI taxonomy): Eukaryota > Metazoa > Arthropoda > Insecta > Hemiptera > Miridae > Adelphocoris > Adelphocoris suturalis. The sequence goes on from CM061045.1 coordinate 57,772,912, forward strand.
GTGGCCTGCTTGGCCAACTGGTCCGCCCTTTCGTTGCCCGGGATCCCGCAGTGGCTGGGCACCCACTGGTACGCAATCTGCCATCCAGAGTCCATCAGTTTGCTTACAGCTTGGCGAGTTGACTGTTCCAGCAAGTTTGATGGAGGGGCGGTCGAAGTCAGAGTCCGGATGACCGACTGAGAGTCAATTAGAAACACACATCCCTGTGCAGGTCCTGTCAGCCCATCTACGTGACTGGCGGCCTCCTTCACCGCCTTGATTTCAGCGTCAAAATTCGTTGCATAAGTTGACAGGGGAACACAGCCCTCGAAAAGCTCGTGGGCCGTAAATCCAGCACCTGCTCTGCCCGTCTGTCTATTCTGGGAGCCATCTGTGTAGACATGTATCCAGGAGGCAGTAGGGAATCGCGTGTACACAGTCTCAAGGGCGAGAGCTTTCAATTCGGAGGATCCGATATCACCCTTTGCCCCATGGTACTCAGTCAGCGATAAGTAAGACAGAGGGGTCTTGAGGTTTGTGTGGGAGGCTTCGCTTAAGAAGGGTTCACGGTCAGGCCAGTTCAACTCATATTTATCCATCAGTTCGTCAAACATTGGGAGTATTGTTTTCTGGGTCTTAAGTCGTTGAGTTGGCGGTCTATACGTCCTCCAATGCTTGACTGGAAGTCGCTGAAGTCGCTCTCCCAGTTTGATGGTATTCATGTCCCGCCTCAGACCCAGAGGCTCCACTCCAGTCTGAAGCTCCATTGCAGCAATTGGTGTAGATTTTGCACTACCAGTTATGGCCCTGAGTGCATGGTTTTGTACTTTGTTCAGGATGTCATGGGTTCTCTGGGAGGCAGTGGATAGGAGCTCAGCACCATACTCAATTGTAGGTCTAATGTATGATTTATAGGTGGTAACCAGGACATCCTGCCTCGCACCCCAAGTCACCCCAGCCAGCCGCTTCAGCAGTCTAAGCCTCGACATCCCGCTGGCCTTCAACTTCTCTGCGTGCTTCCTCCATGTCAATCTCTGGTCCAAAACAACTCCGAGATAGGTGGCAGAGTCCTCCACAGGCAACTCTATTCCGTCATAGTGGACGCTCACTGTGTGATTCTTAGTGGAGAGTGTGAACAGTTGGCACACGGCTTTCTGGGTGTTCACCACCATCTGGTTGTTTTTGCTCCACTGGGACAGGCTACTCAGTGCACTGTCGAGGATCTCACAGGCTGCCGTAATACTGCTGCTCGTGGCATATATCGTCAGGTCATCAGCAAAGAGAAGACAGTTTATTCCAGGAATACGTTGCAGGCAGGATACTAGGTCGTTAATCATGACATTAAACAGACTGCAGCTCGCCACCGAGCCCTGAGGTAGGCCATTCCTGAGTTGACTGTATTTAGATTTGGCATTGTTGTTTGTTTTGTAGATTGTGCTCAAAGCAAAAAATTGTTTCAATACCTTGGTTGACAGAGGGGGCGCTAAGATTCGAACTCACTACTTTCGCTGTCCCAACCTCAGCAATAGATAGGCATAGCGCGTTAGCCCCCGCAACCACCTGCTAGTCTAACAGATCTGTTGGCAGATCAATGTGGTCTAGCGGACCACTCTTGGTATCTGAGTGTCTATGTATCTGTAAGCGATAGTTTTCTTAAAGTAAGAACAGGGTTAACACTCTCTATATCTTCGTTTCTTTGTTACTTATTTAGTTCATGCATTCTCAACTGCCGTCTCTACTACCATTAATCTGCAAATTTTCGATTTTAATCGTATGATCTTTTTTGCCTACTCCCATTCATTATCTAATTTTCTTTTACTACCCCCCCCCCCCCCCCCCACCTTTCATGAGGTAAAACGACAATTTTTGGTGTAAACTGTTGTTTTGCGCAGTTCAGTTCTGGTTCTCGTGGAGTCAACACCTCCTCGCTACCGCAGCTCTGATTTCACAGTGATATTTTTATTTCGTTCCGTCCAATAAAATTATTTCTGCGAAATGAATTCACCGCGAGCGGAAGGACATTCCACTAGACCAATTCCAATAGACTAGTTCCAATAGACTCGTGGTTTTACCTGTGTCAATCGATATTAGTTTTGCACATGTGCAATGGTTATTGCGATACAATTAATAGGGCACTTTTCCGGAGATATACTCAACTGCCTACTGAATTTGAACGAAATCGGACCAACAGATGATAAGAAATCGACGTAATAAGAAATTAACGTTTGCGCATATACTGCTATCTATGTGACGGCAATGAATTTTATAGGGGACCGTTTAGAAGCTTACCCGCACAATCCTTGAAAATTTCATCAAAATCGTTCCATTAGACTCGGTGTTTTGCATGTGTCAATCGGTTTCGCGCATGCCAATGGTGATTACTCCACAAATCGTGATACAATTTATAGGGATTTTTCTAGAGCATATACCCAATTACCTACCGAGTTTGAACGGAATCGGACAAACAGGTGATGAGATTGAAGTTATGAGAATTCACGTTTGCGCATGCGCACAGGCTACTGTTGATTCGACGGCATTGAAAATTATAGGAAACCGTCTAGGAGCGAACCCGCACAATCCCTGAAAATTTTATCAAATTCGTTCTATTAGACTCAGAGTTTTGCCTGTGTCAATCGATATTAGTTACCGCTTGCACAATGGTTATTACTCTAACAATCGCGATATAATTTAAAGGGCTCTTTTCCAGAACATATACCCAATTATTTACCGAGTTTGAACGAAATTGGACTAGCAGATAATGAAAAATCCACGTTTGCGCATGTGCCCATGCCCAATTCTAAGCCAGTATATAGAATCCCAGATCGCACTTAATCAAAGATCCATATCATGCAGAAGTATGAAGTCTAATCAGAATTTCAAATATTATATATCACCCAGTATAGGGTGATATCACAAAAATTTATTGAAACTTATTTCCTGAGTGAAAGTGATGGTTGAAACCAACTGTGCCGCCCGGCTAGAAATGGGTAGCGCAAACAACTCGGCAATGTGGAGTGAAATTCCCGAAAATCGATCCTGCTCCATTATGATCTCTCTTGTCTCTGATTTCTACCTTGGAAATCACGTCCCAAATTGTGAAATTTCATTCTGTACGACCTCAGAGGGACACACCCTAGTAAAAACCCATAGTGACATACTTTCCACTTTCCAGCCTGGCGTATGCGAGATGCGTACCGCGTTTTGTAGGGGGACGGATCTCTAGTGTGACCTTCACATCAGAGATAGCGCTATGATGCGTTTCTTCTAAGGAAACGCGCCTGAACCGTCGAAGCACGGATGTCCTCTGAGGTCTCATTATATTTGCGGTGCTTCTCTCATAATTTTTTTTTTCCCCATTCAAAAGGAGTGTAGATGAACTCGTAAATATTTCTGTGAGTTGATTAACACAATTTCCAAATATATTATATTTAATTGGTTTTGCGAAATATCCATTACCATACGAAAAAGGCTCTTTCATGGAATGAGTTTGGCTCCAATTCATTCCCTTTCATTATAATCAACAAACTGACAGCCTTGGTTAGTTCTGTGGCATTCAAGGTTTCTGTGAACGATACAAATAATACCTACACTGAGGGATATGAGTTAACAATGAGTGAATCTAGATCTGGAGGAAATCGCATTTCCGAACAGCTACTTAGGAGGATTAGATACATTATCTAGTTTGATACTCAGGCGAACGCTGAGTAACCAATATGTGTGGGTGTGTATGGAATTGCAAAAGAAGGTTCTCTATATACAGTTGCCTAATTCGGAATGTCTTAGCCATATTGAATGAATTAACGGAAGCTGTTCTACCTGGTAATGATAGCATTTTTAGACAACAATTTCATGGCGTAGTACTTGGTTTTTTTTATGTGGGAAGAATGCTTATGGTACCTCCCCAAGCAATAATTCCTTGTTGGAGTACTGATTGCAACATATTGTAGTACATAAACATTTTTATTTTTTTTTTATTTTTTTTTTTATTATTATTATTTTTTATTTATTTTATTTTTTTTTTGGAAGTGTACGTCATTATATGTTATAGAACTATTATATATCTTCTTTATAGATCTTATCTATATTGAGGTAGGGTACTCATTTTCAAAACACTATAAAACTACTTTGTAGTACCTACTCCAAGAGCTGCACAGCTAGCCGATATACTACCTCACCAGATTGAAGTAATAGGTGCAATTATTACCTGGCGTGTTGTATGGTACAAGAGGTCAGTAGCAGAATTCACAAAGGCAGGTTTTCCTTACATGATACTGGAATGGAGACCACCAGTGTCCTTGCAGGTGGAGCATCCATATGGTCAGCATTTAGAGCGATTGTGCCCCGGCATGTAGTGATGGCTGGCTGAATTGGCCTCATGGGACCTGGAGCTGAACTCACAAAAATACAATGGGGAGGAGAAACGCCTACTGGAAGTACCTACTGCAAATCCATCTTCGTAATTATGTACTCATTATCCAAATAAACATGTCAATGATTCAAATCCGACAAAATTTTCAGGGATTGTGCGGGGTAGCTCTCCTAGACGGTCCCCTATAATTTTCAATGCCGTCGAATCAATAGTAGCCTGTGCACATGCGCAAACGTGCATTTCTCCTAAAGTCGATTACTCATAATCTGTTGGTCCGATTTCGTTAAAACTCGGTAGTTAATTGGGTATATGTTCTTAGGAAAGTGTCCTATAAATTTATTTATATATATATATATATATATATATATATATATATATATAGAGAGAGAGAGAGAGAGAGAGAGAGAGAGAGAGAGAGAGAGAGAGAGAGAGAGAGAGAGAGAGAGAGAGAGAGAGAGAGAGAGAGAGAGAGAGAGAGAGAGAGAGAGAGAGAGAGAGAGAGAGAGAGAGAGAGAGAGAGAGAGAGAGAGAGAGAGAGAGAGAGAGAGAGAGAGAGAGAGAGAGAGAGAGAGAGAGAGAGAGAGAGAGAGAGAGAGAGAGAGAGAGAGAGAGAGAGAGAGAGAGAGAGAGAGAGAGAGAGAGAGAGAGAGAGAGAGAGAGAAATAACAAAATAATTATATACCTAAAGTAATAACCATTGCGGTTGAGCGAAACTAATACTTATTATTGGCACAGGTAAAACTCCGAGTCTAATGGGCCGATTTTCATGAAATTACAAGGAAACGTGTGGTTTTCCTCCTAGACGTTCCCCTATAAATTCCATTGGCGTTGGATTAATAGTCTGTGTGCGTGCGTAAACACGAATTTCTTATAACGTCGATTTATCAGTCATTTCGATACGTAATTCAACTAATTCTATACATACGTGTTACAATACGTGAGCTATACTACCCACCCAACTTGAGACGACTTTTTTTTTTTTGTTTAGCGATGGGATGTTCTCATCAACGGAATTTCCAAAAGTTTATTACTATCAGCCGATACATTACATTTTCCTCGTAATAATACCAGAAGTAGATTTTTAGACATGTAAGTGCTGCACTTGCATGGTGGTGGCGCATCCACATAGATCCAGTCAATAAAGAAGCTTCAACCAGCACGCCGTGTGTCCAAAAGTATACCATGATCAATGGAATTGTTAAGGGCCAATAATTTGGTATCGAGGCAACCTGTAGCTCCTAATCTTTGATATGACTTCCTGCTGATCACTAAGTAGCGCCATATTACTTCTAACTCTCCTGTGTTGTTGTCCATCATTTCGGTACATATTCTTTGGAATCAGGTTTTCGTTTAAGTTACAATTATTTCTTTACTTAACGTGCCACTTCGTTGGATTAAGAGAAAATGCACCACAATGTTATAGGTTATAGGGCGATGAAGGTATGTGCTTGGGAGAAATAGAGACAAGATTCGTCCGAACCTTGTGGTATTACCACTCTCCGCTAATGTTTTCACAATATGAGTGAGGAGACCAATAAACTTAAATTAACAATTTCTTGTCCGATTTGGGGTAGCTTTAGAACCTCATTCGAAATGTGGCGCCAATTACGGAAGTCCGACTGCCACTCATCAAAAAATTGACAGTATTTGCTCTAATAGCAGGAGGCTACGTGTGACGCTCCAAGTAGCTCGTTATGATTAGATATTATCACATGGTGAAAATTCGTTGGTTATATGCTGTGTCCAATTTTCTTTCGCTTTTGTTTTAAAAGTGTAATAATATTAAAAGACACTAAAGTGAGTGTGAAGGTTTTTATAACCGCAAAACCTACTAATGTACGTATGCCAATTGTTATCAGGGTAAAACCTTTACAACCCACCCGCGTAGCTGTGGCTCAAAGTCTTTGCGACTCTATATTCTCTCCTGATCCATTCGATGAGCTCCAATGGATAGTTTTGAAAACCTAATAATAGATCGACTAACTTACTGTTAGTCAGTCAGTTAATAAATCGACTGATGGACAAGTGTGCTGAAGTCACGTTTAGTCGTTTTCTAACTATTTAGCTTATTGAAGAGATAAAGCCGTCGAACTAATTGTTTTGAAACGTGCCCTAGCGCTCTTATACATAATCTGAACCGGTGGATTCAACATGAGGTATTTATATACGAATAGTACAAATACGTTGAAAGTCAAAGATAAGTCAAAGACGGCGTCGTCGTTGACATTGATACGTTAATAAGTTATTGGTATCAAATCTCGACGAAACTGCTCTGTAGTTATTCGTTTACTTTTCTGCACAGGCAACATTGGAAGTTCTAGACTCTGCGAATTGGTGGATGAAATCTATGCTGACAAAGACCCTGGACAATTCCAATTGATATGGATAGTTACCCGATCATAGTCAGCATTCAGTGTATAGGAATTTATATTATGTATTTCTTACCTATTCAACTCTGAAATTTGTTTCGTTGAATTTGGTATGTTTGGAATCCCTGAACACACACTTCACAATGGTACCAAACCTGGTCATCACATTATTGTTGATGAGAGATGACTTGCTGTATGGATTCATAGTTAACTCGCCGTGCTTAGTGAATTTTATATTGAATCCCCCCCCCCCCCTCCCGTATTATTTATAAGCTTAACAGCTGTATATATATTTATATTTAAAAATAATAATATTTATTTGTTTATTTAAGGTTTTTTTAAATAATAATAATAAAAACGTGTCATTGCCTCGTCGATGTCAAGGGATAATCGAAGTGTATGATCCAAAGGTGAAGAACGTTCTGAGAACTACCCAGCAAAGTTCGTTAGTTTATTATTTTCAATATTATACCTTTGTAGTCGACCAATAAATACGAATGTCAACTCACCCTCTAATTTTGTTGGTTTGCGTTTCGAGATAGGTACGTATATGAAAAAACCGTATAAAAACAATTAAATCTTTTCTCCCGAACTACCGGGCCAAAGTTTACGACATTTGGCTAAAAAATTATACATAGCCAGGATATGTGCCTCAAAAGTCACAGCGTGGCCAAGGGAACATTCATAAAAATGTTGAAATTACGTCTTGTAATCTTAGTCATTCTATTAGAATGCCAAGCCATGTGTGCATTTACAGCAATGAGTGTGCTGATGCTCTAGCTAGGGGAGCCATTTGTGATGACTCCATCGAAATGTTGCCCATTCGCATTGAGGATCAAATCTCCTACATGCAGCATAAAGCCAATTCCATCTGGCTCGAGCAATGGAAGGGCGAGGCCAGTGGTCTGCGCGGAGTCCTTCAGGACCTTTGATCCTTCAGGCCCGGTTGACCATTTCGTGACCCACCTCCCAAGGAGGGACCGAATAGTGGTGTCGGATAGCCACTGGCTATACCCGTCTTACTCACAGACACCTGCTAGATCCAGTAGCTCCTTTTGTTGTGTGTGGGAGATGTGGGGGTGATTTGTTTATCCGCCACTTTTTGGAGGACTGTCCAGCCCTCATGGACCTCAGGGTCCAACATGCACCCCCTCAGTGGGTTGATGTTCTGTCCGGACCAGACAATTGGCATCATTTCAGTGTACCAAATGCGGTTTTAGAGTTTACAACCTGGTGTACCAAATATGGATAATAGAGCTCGAATAATTGAGGTTCCATTTCCTATCGATCGTGTCCCCACAAAAACAGTTCCGTTTATTGCGACGTTTCATTAGGTGAATAATTAAAGGTAGTTAGTCCGTGGGTCACGTGCGTCCATCTGATGTGCCCTCAATTGTTAAATCCTACTTTCTGTAATGGAATTCGAGATCTAGAGGCTGCAGGTATCGACTCGAACAACACAAGTTTATCTATTATATCTAATTTTATTTATTAACACGAGCAACCGTACTGATGTCACACTTTCTCACAAGTGGTAGAAATCACAATCGGAAAAAATAAATTAATATAAGTGAGGGATGGAAAAAGGAAAAACAAAAGTTTGGTTTAATAGTAGGTACGAGTAGTTTCTATGCTAGTAGTTGTGCGTCTCTTCCTTTGTAAATACCAATGAACAACCTGCAGTTGCGGTTGATACCAATCATGGTATCAAAACTACCTAGTAATTGGTATTTCTAGCCCTGTACCATAATCTCGCGCAAATTGTAAATTTTATTTTTTTATTTTTCCATAAAAATGAATGAGAAGTGTTCCTCATATCAGTCGCATAGCACAAAAAACACTTCCTTCACTCCGCTCATGCTCAAACGTAAAATCGATCAAGCACCACTTTCTTCTTACATCCTAGTGGTCCTAGCTCGCTCGAATTCGGAGATTGATATGGTGAAGACGATTTAATCACCCCATATCAATAATAAAAAAGTTTCAGTCATGCAGCATGATCGTATGAGCGAATTTTCTCAAGTTATCATATTTTATTATGTTGAATTGTTTGAATATTTGAGCTTTTTGAGTGCAAAGGAAATGTTAACTATTGATTTTATGGCAAAAACGTATTCTAAATAATAATCTGCTATTCAAAAAGAGTTTTTGGATTTTTTATCGATTGTAAAGCAAATTTTAATGAAATTTAAGTACATTTTTCAGCATAATTTTGTACATAAAATGTTTACTAATACTGCGAGAAACTACTACTACACTGTTGAATTCTTCCGCGTTACTAACGAGTCAATAATATTCAGATAGCAAAAGGCGAGGCACATGTCTTGGTTTGACAGGAAAAACAAACACACACACAAACACGTTGAAATAGGGAGATAAACACTGAGTCTGCTCGAATCGGGTTTCCATTTATCAGTATCGCACTATCTTTTAGTGAATACGTAATTAATGCTCGAAAAATACTTTTTTCGAATTTTGTCCCAATATATATATTTTGTAAAACATACACTCTACAAGACACAAACAATGAAGGTTGACATTTAGAAAAAGCATTGTATCAGATACTTTAGAAATCAAAGGATAAGTTTTTAGTTTGATTTTGGTAGAATTCACTTTGATGAGGCGAATGGCACCATCTGGAGCACTGCACGACTAACCGTTTACTCTGCACGGTTGGTTAAGCTTATGCTTGTTATTTGCTTAACACGACTGTAAATATCCTTTCGTAGTAGGCAGAGTCCAGCTGATTCGAGTAGCCCCTATTCGTTTTCCTCGTTCTTGCTGTCTAAGATTTATGAGCGGCATCTGATTACGTCAGCTGGGAGGAAACATGATTGTGAATGGCATTTTCTCTTGTTTATGTAAAGACAATTTATCTGCTCTTAAAGGCTATTCAACACTGAAATGACAAACCGTTTTGTAATTATTTGCAATTTTTTCAGCCCCAACTACCAATTTTCCGCGCAAAACTCCGTCAAGGCGCACCGGGAGCAACGTCTACGTCACAAGTGACAACTTCTATGACGCCTCTTCCTGAAAAATAAAAGAAGACGATTCGAACAGGTTTAAATAGTTTTTGGTGGTACCGCTATATCGTTCAAACTTCAAGAGGAACCTGGTCAGCGGACTGATTAGTTTACTAAATTTTGCTCATATGATCTCGCTGCATGACTGGAACTTTTTGGTGCCAATATTAGTGCCGATTCAATGTCGACAGCCTCCTTGTTGATGTTCTATTGTGATTTACATCAAACAACTGAAGTCGGCACGCGTTCCGATCAGCGTATTCAGAGTTTGGATTTCGGCTCCCGGTTGATGATGGGACTCATAAGGTCGCCTAAATGCTCTGGGCCGCTCCGCTTGTTTGTGATATCCCCCGTTCATATAACCAGTTGGTTTGGTAAATAAACGGATTGTTTCAACCCTCTCCTTCCTTCCCGCTGTGGCATTTCCTTGTGTTCAGTCTTTGAAGCTAATAGCGAGTTGGCTGTGAGTCAGGGGGAGACCCCTGGCCATTGCCATTGACATTCAACCCTCGCGTTTCCGGCGAGTCGTTGCTTCCATTCTTCTTTCTCTCTCGAGTTGTTATTCGTACGGATGATACCTGCTCATTTCTCTGACATCGTCTGTCGCTCCAGGCACAGAGCACCGGTCGCCATTGGTCATTCAACAATTTTATTGCATGCGCAATCAAAATGCTATGACAACCAGCTGCTCCATAGCATTTTTTGTTATTGACTCGATCAATATAAAATTTACAATTTATTTCAACCCTTTACAATGTAATTTAAACACTTTACAAAATAATTTAAACCTTTTGCAAAGGACCCAACACTATTCTTTTGTAATTTGGGTTTCATTTTTCTTATGAAACTGCGCTCACAAGATAGCCTTCGATGGCCCAATCAAAAGTCTCTATTGGCGAAAAAAATATAAAAATCGAACAGATTTTGAGTTATTCCTGATTTAAGCGCTGGGGATTGTATACAAAGGAACCCCCCCCCCCCCCAAACATTTTCCCACCATTTTTGAGACATCAAAGTGAAAATTGGAAAGCATTTGTCGGGTGTCTAATACTAAGCTTTAAGCAACAAAAAAATCATCAGAAAAAATCCTAAACTTTTTGGACTACTCAAAGGAGAATTTGATTGGAGCTTCGAAAGCTATCATGCGGGCCATGAGAATCGGGAATTTGCATGGTTATTTTTGAGTTGCTCAATAGAAAGATCTGAACGTGAACTTTCCAAAAAGGTGCTATATGATGGGTCACAGCGCCCGCCTGCCTGGGGGAAATCTTCAGCTCCATGCACTACTACGTAACACGTGATCTTTCTACCCGTTTATTGGCCAAACTAAATGCTCTTTTGAGCTGAAATGCTACTAGGCGTCTCCGAATCTGAGGTCGAAATTGTGAAATCGCAATAGATAAAAGTTCCCCATTATATGAAACCAAAATTTCATAAACAAGCATGCATATAAAAAAGTATAGTTAATAATTATAATAAATATTAATTGCATAAATTTAAATTAGGGTGGAAAAAAATTGGTGGAGCCAGAATAGCGATGTCTTCTTCCTTTCTCAGAATGAAGCTGATGAACCATGAAGAAGCGCAGTTTTTTCTAAAAATACCTATCTTTGAACGGAATTAGATATCATCGTAGTTTATGGCTTCACCAACTTGTTTGTGCTAAACAATCTATAAACTGAGATGTCATTCGGCGAAAAATGGAGAAATTTGTGTATTTTTACTTTGAGTTGTGGGGAAATCTTTAGGGGAGGAGAGGGGGGTTACTTAGGATACAATTTCCAGCGCTTATATTGGGCATAACTCAAAATCCTTTCAATTTTGTTGAACACATGGAGGCTTTTGATGGGGGCATCGAAAGCTATGTTGTGAGTAGAGTTTACCGAACATTCAACTATTGATGTAACACTGAACATGAACATTTAAGTAAGTGCTTTAGTAAGAAAGTAATTAAAATGTACTAGTGCTGGATGGTAAGCTGCTTCTTCGTCGGGCAGAAATAAAATCTTGTCCATGACATAATTCGAACAATCTTGAGGCGTGATTGAAAGCAAACTTTACTGTACAACTTCTTAATGCTGGTGCTCATATTGGCAGCTTAAGAACTCACTTGCTTTTTCTTTATTTTTGAGAACGCCTGTTTCGCAGGGTTTAGCATATGGAGGCAAGAATTCAATGTCCATTGTTAAAGAAGATATTAAATCTCTTACTAAAGTTGACCGGTGTTTTTAAGCCTTTTCCATAAACCAAAAAGCACCCGCGACGGATACACGGAGCTTTCATTCCAAATCCCCTTAGGAACTCGCAAAAGAGTGCGGCATTTGTTGTGCCGGAAGTGATGATCATGGAATAATTCCTTGGCTGTTAGCTAAAATAAGGGATGTATTTCACACTCTCATGTGTTTTCACTCTTCAGTCCCCTGGTGTCTTGTATGCAAATGTGCATACTTCCTTCAGATTTGTAAAAAAAGATACACACAGACAGACACACACACCCCCTCCCCTTCCTTTCCATCTTTCTGTATCGTAAGATATATATTGTCTGGTGATGCATATGTTGAGTACAGAATCGCAGCTGAGTCACCCTCGAGAACACCTCACAGAACTATTGATTAAGCAAAAATCGGGTTTTTGGCTATTGTTTGATGGGTCCGTGTTGAGCAGACACGACGTTTTTCATCAATCAACTAGGAAGGAAGCTCAAAGAGAAGAGAGGATTTGTTGAGCCCGAACCTGCTTATTACCTACCTGAAGTGTTATTACCTTCCCACCTATTAGCCTGGACTTCATATCATCCCTAGGGGTATCAAGAGAATGTCCCAGATGGCGCAGTGTCTTGGTTTGTCAAGAGCTCGTGTATTGTTGCAGAAACTGTAAATATTATCACCCGTGAGAGAAATAAATATTACATTATATAATGGAGAGCCTGTAAAAATCATTCATCGATTTTGTAATTTATTCTTACAACAGTTTTTGATATTAGGATATAATACAAATAGAATTCGTTATGGCATAACATATGACATCTTAATCATTCTTGGGTAATGAACAATAAGTCAAGCCTACGTAAAAATGCAATTAATTCAGTTTCGAATCATTGTATTCCATTACATAGCCCATGGTTACGTAGCCCTTAAAATTCAACAGCACCTAGTATAGGTTACATCTACCTGTCCCAGCTAATCCTTTTCAATCCTAATCCTAATGCAATCCTAATCCTTATTTAATATTATTGTTGATACGATTTCAACCTACTACTGATTCTTGAAGAGATAAACTAGCATATTTCGTGGTATAATAGGTAAAAATAACTATTTTACAACGTTACAAAAACTTGAGGGGGCGGAAAAACTTGGACTTCCTGAGAAATCATGCCAAAGAAAACGTAGAAAAATGGAGTGCACTTGTTGAAAATGAAAATGCCTTCTATTTATTTCAAATCCATATACATCAAAAGAGGTTGAATACATTTATCCGAAATGAGTATTCTCACAAGTTTTTTTACTTGCTGCTCAGTTAAAAAAAAAAAAAAAAAATGATTTCGTTGGCCAACAATTTTTTAGCACATTAAGTTGGTCAAATTTCAAAAAATGTACTGAAAAAAATCACTAAAACAGGCTAAAAACGGCCAAAAATTGTTAAATTTGTCATTTTTAGCTGAATTTTAGTAAAAACAAAATTTTCAACGACTAACTAGGACATCTAAAAATTTTAGCACAAAATTATGCTGAAAAAGTCCTTAAATTTCATTATTATTTGCTGAAAAATCCATAAAAACTTCAGAAAAAACCTAAAAGCTCAAAATCTTTTTGAATCACTGAATGTAGTACGACTTTTTTTGCCATGAAATTTGTTCTTAACAATTTCTTTATACTGAAATTGCTCAAATTTCAATACAATTTAACATATTATAATACGATAGATAATTTAAGAAAATTCGCTCATACGATCATGATGCATGACTGGAACTTTTCTCTTTGAATTTGCTGGTATTATGATACCTATAGTCCAGGAGCCGAAACCGAAAATAGGTAGTAATTTCAGGTGAAGGATTTGAGATTAATTTTTAAAAATTAGTCCGTTCTGAGTGAGAAAATCTTTGCCTGCCATCTCGAAATTGGTGAAATACAAAATGGCTGCCTCATAAAGATGGCTTAATCTGCCCATTTTATGGTTTTTCTCTAATAATTCCTAAACCGTACATCCATCAGAAATTTTAAACATAGCAAAAGTGTAGAGCATAAAAAACCAAAGCCAGTCGACCTGAAAACTTTATGTTATCTCCTGAAATAAGGGAATTAAGGACAATCGAAAATCGGGCTAATTTTAGGAGGGTCCTCTCCTCTCCCCGTCTAAATGACTTTTGCCTTTCAAAATCATATAGCTGCCTCAATATTGGTCTTATTCAGGTCTGCCAAACCTCATTCGATTCAGGTTTAAATATTTTTCAAATTCCATATCGAGCAAGTACTAAAATCCCATTAAAGTACTAAGTAAAAGGCCATTTTTGCGAACTTGATATGTTAAATGACATAAATTTCATGAGTTTGGATGTGTCTTTTTTTTCTTTTTTTTTTTTTTAATTTTTTTTTTTTTTTTTAAGTTTAAAAACTGTAAAAACTTCTGTACGGTTTAGGAATTATTAGAGAAAAACTTTAAAATTGGCAAATTAAGCCATCCTTATGAGGCCGCCATTTTGTATTCCACCAATTTTGAGATGGCAGACAAACATTTTCTCACTCAGAACGGACTAAATTTTCAAAATCTAATCTCAAACCATTACTACCTATTTTCGGCCTTGGCTCCTGGACTACTATTTATCCATCAAGGAGTGAGTTCCAATCGTTCTCCCAAAATACGCTACTCCTCAAACGCGCCTTTCCCAAAATTTTCGGCACTTTGCCCTCCGGCAATCCAAAGTAAAATCGAGGTGTGGCATTGGTGTGAATAGCTTCAACGGTTTCAGGTCTACATAATTCTAAGAAAAACATATACTGGTTATCTTAAAACTATTTCAAGATAGGTCTTTGATGGTGAGAGGTGAGTCTATGGTTGTTGACCTGTTTATTTTATCATGGTGAGAGGGCTATGGTTGTTGACCTGTTTATTTTATCAAAGTTATATATGTATATATATATATATATATATATATATATATATATATATATATATATATCAAAATCAAAATTTCCCTCTTCACAACTTTCTGAACAAGCTCGGTCCTATGTACGTCGGAATGATCACCCGCAAATCTTTGAAAAACGCCCATCTCATCTCAACTCCTGGGGATGGGTGTCCCCGTATCCCCATTTCAAATAAGTACTCACACATAAACCTACGATTTGGACTGTTCACCACATTTTTTCGCCGTTTTGGATTCAGGATTTTCTGAAACGGATTCGTACGTGGTTCTCTCATCTCGCAATTGAGTGTTGTCTTCTGACCCATATGGAATAATTACCTACTTCTCCCTGCCTTGGTGTACTCCGAAACAAAAGTAGCCATCCAGGAATGATTTCGTGTTAGTGAAAAAGGAATGTTAGGTTATCTGAATATAGTTACTGGCCACGATAACTGGTAGTTCCCCTCCTAAGTATTATTAAACATCTCCATTCCTGATACGCTCAAGATATCCTGTTTTGTAAACATGTAGACATCATGCGTTGCTTTGAAGAGATGCCTTAGGTTGGAACCGAGTGTATGAGCATGTTTCACAAACGATTACCACTTGTGTCTACCGTCTTAATATAATCTGTGAACTAATATTCTCCAGTAATGAACTAGCCTTCTCCCTCTCTGTATTTGAAATAAACCCTACGTATTTAATCATTTCTAGTTCTTACCGTATTACTGTATTATGCATAATATACTGCTTGGAATCGTACAAATACTGTTATTTTTATCGTTATTAGATAATATAATTATCCAACTTCTGTTCAAATGAAAATGGTGCTTGATAGAATTTACCTACGTATGCGCATTCGCAGAGTGACGTATTGGTTTGTGAGTAACGAAACTGATCTATAGCCTAACCCGCAGATTCTCCAAGCATTTCATCAAAATCGGATGGAAACTATTGAAGAAGATTGGATTAGCGGACACAGGGATAGACACACAATCACACACAAGCGAAACCAAAGTTGTTCAGAGTGGTCGTCTACAACGTAAAATGCGAATGGAAATTTTCTGATTTTGGAGACAAAAAATGTTCATCTCCCCAGAGCGAAAAACGCTACCTAAGGTTGACTCGAAAGTGATAGAATTGATAATTACTGGGGAAAATGTTATTTATTCGTTTTTGCATTGTCGATTACGATATTATCCATTTCAAGATTCTGTATATTTCCTATACGCTGATAATGAAGGCAGTTGCACGCAGTTCAAGGGTGTGGTTCCGTATGTGTCCCCACTTTCAAACCACTGTAAATCTGTCATTATCTCCCCCATGTTTTCATGATTTGATGATAGATAAGTGATTAATAATGCGGATTAGAATATTAAGACGACCTCCGATATACACTGTATAAACATCAACTTTGTTTAGTCAGAGATCAACAAAAAAGGGTCCTAGGGTTCATTGCTCAACTTACTGACTCACAAATTTGACTAGACAAATAGTTCCTTATGTGTCCCCACTTTTTTCAATTCCCTTTTTCTCACGTACTCGAAGGAGAAAGTTGATTTATCATGAATCCGTGGGAAAGAGGAAATTCGGAAGTTTCCGAAACCGTTGTCAAATTCATTTCTTGATTGGATTATGATAGACTTACATTGGTTTGAAAGTGGGGACATATGCGGAACTACACCCCAGTTCAGTATGAATGATACCAAGTTGAATATGTTGGTACTTTGGTGAAAAATCAGGAATTTTGATTATAATAATAGGAATGTAATATATAATATAACATTCGAACAATATTACATTACAGAATAATTTGAATGTAATAATAAAATCTTACGGTAAAAAAACTAGAATATGAAGCCCAGGATTGCACCGTTCCTCTTTACCTAAACAATCCATTAATGACATTACCTATGTAGCTCTAAGTAGGTACTTTTTCGCTATTGAAACTTTACCTACAAATTATGTTTGAATTTACATCAATAGTTGGCAAATTCCCGATAAATTACCATTTTTGTCTGTTGGACATTCAGGAACAGGAAACACGAGCTCCGACGGGACGTACAAACCTTCTTTCCTCACGGATCAGGAGCTCAAGCATCTCATCCTTGAGGCGGCTGACGGCTTCCTCTTCGTTGTTGCTTGCGACAACGGCAGGATTATTTACGTATCGGATTCCGTTAGCCCAGTCCTCAATCAAAGCCAGGTAAGAATTTTTTGTAAATGTTTCCTTTGACATTTGGCTCCTTGTACCATAGAGTATTATTTCCACTTCCTTTTTTTTTTTATTAATAATACAAAAAAAAGGGGGGAGGGGGTTACCAATGAAAGCAAAGACGTTTACACCTTCAGCTTCCGCTCATCAGTCTCGGGTTCCTGCAGCTATGGCACCACGTTTTGATCTTTCCAGTCATTTCATGACAAGATAAATTGAAATTTTAGATTGGTTAGTGAAAATTTTATCAAAATTGATACAAATTCTTATCAAATTGATTGATCAATATTCCAGTCCATCAAAATACACCAATATTCAGTTCTTGCATGGGACATATCAAACATTGAATACATTCTTCGTGTTCAACAAAGGCCAGTGTGTAGATTACTGAATCAAGAAGAAAAATATTAGTAGCGGCTCGTAGGCTATTAAAGAAATTCCATAGATTGAAACTCGTGCTTCCACACATTCCTACGGCCTACAACATTCTCCTGAGTAATGTTTGGGGCCTTTCAAACGTTTAGGTATTCATCTTCATGTTTCTTACGGTTTGGATCATTTTACAGGGTGTCCCGAGATGAGGCCTACCCTACATCAGGAATAGAGACTATAACTAATTAATGACAAAACTTGCCACTTAGGGTTTTTTTAATCACTTATATTTCAGACTTTTAGGCAATTTAAGAGTTTGCACTTCGCCTGCCTTTCTCTCTAAAATAACCATAAAGCCTAGTATCGAGAGTGCGAGGCAACTCGCCTCGAATGCCTCGCGTCATTTTCCTCAGGGTGAGGCATACACAGTTGGTTAAATTTGTAACCACGTATGCTCAATGCGAGCATACGAACCACCCGACTCGAAGGTAGTCAGTTAACATTGCGATTGCCTTGTGTGGCCTGTGGCAGATGTGCACAGGTATCGACGCTATGAATGGCCCGAGGCACCTTTGAGCACAGTCATTGTGCCGACAAGCTCCCGCCTCGTCTCGCACAGTGGGGCGCGAGCGGCACATAGCAAGTAACCCCGGTGTTGATGTTCCGAGGCATGTGGGGCGAGCAGCCTCGCACTATCGATACCCGCCTTAACTCTACTAACGTACTCTGTAAAATAAAAATTTTGGATGCCATTGGAAAGAACATGAAATTTTCCTCTGATGCAGAACCAAACATTTTTAATCGGGATGAATGGGACAGTTACTTCGAAAAGTAGACTATATAACACTTGGGGAATCACTAGTTTTTTGTTTTTTTTTCGCAAATGTTATCAGTATGTTTTGTCCCTGCTGTAAACTTAAAAGTTATCTTAAACCTCCAACGCTAATCAAATTAAACTTTTACCTTTATGGTTTCGAGTGAAAATTGCTGGTAGGTAATTGAGGGTTTTCATGTAGTAAAATGACACACTGAACTGCTGAGTCTGAGATCGATTCCTACATGATTTTCAACTCTTAATCGAATGTTACCTAACACCTTCAGATTCCTCTTATTTCTCAATAATTGCAAGTTTCAAACCTAATAAAACATATCATTTAGCAAAAGCAATAAACCAAAAACGCATTAGTTAATGTGTAAAACTCCGTTATTACACAATCAGGGAGATCATTAAGTGGTATCATTCGATAAATTTTGACCCCAAATTTTATTCTCTTTTCAATGGTAACCTCAATTTTGATTTTACAGAATACCTTGGAGCAGCAGAGACAAGGTCAGCAAAGTGAATAAAATCTTAATCACCATAATAAAAATAAATGAATAGTGAAAAATAAATTATTTTTCATTAGAAAAGTGTATGATGATTCCATTAGTCTCAAGGGGTGAGGAGGGGAAAGGGGTGAATTAGGGTTTAACACATCCTAGGACATGTAATCAAATGTACAGTATATTGTTACGTTCAAGGAAAACTGCCACAGTAAAGAGGTTTGATTAAATTGGCCTCATAGCTCACCTCGTTGGAGCAATGTAACTAAAGGAGCAATACTTCAATCTTGCACTGTATTGTTACTGATGGGGGCTGCCTGTCCTCAGCACCTTTTGCTGCCCCCTCTCGTCATTTGCACCTGAGTTCACACTGCAACTTGTTGCGATCAAGGAAAACTTCCACAGTCCAGGAGCTTAGCTCTTGTATTTAAGAGCTTCACTCTATAAGAAGGAAAAGCGTGAGTTTAAACTCTGCCAAGACATCAAATATTTGAGCCATTAAAATATCAAATACCCTCTTCCAACCTCCCCTCTAATATTCCCTTCAGCCCAAAATAGTATGATTCGCCAATTGACTACCAACAAACTTGAACTAATTTGAAGTTATTATATGGTGAGATCATTATTGATTGGAGAGTGGTAGCCAAAATGCCCAGTTTCACCCCAATCCCATCTTCCTTCACTCTCTCTCTCATTCGCACATACTAATAAAATTATGAAGATTTCCAAATTACACTTTTAACCAAGATATCAAGACTTCAATCCCTTACTGAAACAGATTTGAGAAATTCAAATAGCCCATTATTCAAGTTGGGCTAATACAAGAGTTACCTAGTATGTAACACAATTCCAATGTAGACCATGCGTTTATGTTCCAATATATCCAAACCCCCTTCCCACCACAAACCTCCCCTGGCCAAGAATCCCAAATTAACTTATCTAATTATTTACTTTGATCAACTCATTCTTTAGCAGCAAGAGGGAAAAACCCCCACCTAATTTCATGATCTGAGCAATAAAATTCTTAAAATTCCTAAATTCCAAACAATCCTGGACCCTTTTGCCCAGAATTCGGTACATGGTGCTTCTGTTAATGCGTTCCATAATATTACTTGGAAAACCTTCCTGCACACCAAGCTTTGATACTGAGACTTCATGACAAAATTATAATTTTTTGACGTATTTTACGAGCAGGTGTTGGAATAATAATAATAGCTTCGTCATCATTTTAGATCTAACGCTCTACGGAATTTAAAAAAAGTTTCTATAGTATTATATTATGTTACATTGTTTTGAAATTTGAGACCTCTGAGGGCAAATATTTGTTAACCACCGACAATATGGCAAATAAACTCGTACTTGTAATGATGTAAACATGGTTTTTACCAAACGTGATTTTCAATGCTTTCTCATTCTTCTATATATAATAACTTTTTGATTTCTTGACTTCTTTATTTTATTGCTATTTCAGTTTGAATCCTTAGCTTTGATTTTTTATCTATTCCAGGGAGAGTGGTATGGATCCAGCATTTACGAACACCTGCATCCTGAGGACGTGGAAAAAATTCGTGAACAACTATCAACTCAGGAGCCCCAGAACTCTGGAAGAATTCTAGATCTCAAAACTGGAACTGTGAAAAAAGAAGGTCATCAATGTGAGTATCCATCATTTTTCAACGTTACATTAGTTAGGTATCTCTTATCGTTATCTTTTGGTCCACAAAGCTTCCAAGTCTGTTGCTATCAGTAGATGTTTTTATCGGCAGTCTTTTAGTTAGGGTAATCTGTTTTCTGGAATGTATTGCTATTGCAGCTGTATCTCATATCATGATTGTATTGTCCTGTAACATGAACATTCCTGAGACATCCCTTTTTGTACTACTTGATAGTTTCAACAAACAAAAAGTTTTGGACAAAAAGTCAACCATGCAAATTTGTTGATAATTAAGGCCTGGCCAGCTTGTAAAGTAAATGGTAGGAAAACGCACTTTTCGGCAATATAGCATATAACTAGATAGCGTTGTGCGTATAGCGAAAAGCGTTATGCATTGAACAAACATACAGTCTCGAAAATCAATTGACGAATTGAGGCCTGGGATGCTTACAAAACATTTGTCGGGCACTCTATTTTATTCATTCTTTTATTTTATTTATATATTTATTTTATTTTATTCAAAACTCCTAAAAAAAGTCAAATGGTGAGGAGGAACCTCAAAGATCATAGAAGTTGGGTATGGGGTAAGGAGTGAGAGGAATGAAATGTATAGTCCCTATACAATGACCTTCAGTTAATCACATTCGTAGGGACATTCAACATGAGGCGACTGACTAGCTCTTACGTGAGGAATCCCCCTTGACAAGCCCTGCTATTTTCTTGGGTATGAGCAATGGTATCTCTGTGTGTGGAGCGAACAACTACTTCGAAGGACTGAGCTCTGAAGAAAGACGATGCCCTGTATAATCACCCTGTACAAGCTGTCTGGTGTTATCAAGAAGATAGAACCCAGCACCTCTTAACCCAACAAATCTGATAACCAATTGACGCTCAGTTAATAGCCCTATGTCTAGTACAGGGTGACTTACGGGAAGCTGATTTTTTAAAATCAAAGGTACTGATTTTATAATATGAGAGTACTTTATATAATCAGGTAGGTGCTATTAAGAAACCATGCGCTACATCTGGAGTTACGAAATTTAATATAGGTAGTCTTGAACGAACTTGCTCTCAAAATAAATTAATTCAGTTCAACTACCTACCAGTTATGGTAATCCTGTTGGTGAAACTGAATCAGTCTACTATTAGAACCCATTCCTGCAGGTCTTGAAATGTTTTGTTCAAAATATGGGATCGTATTTTGTAGAAATCTATATTACAACAGATGTAGCAAGTTATTCCATATCCACACACAAATTTTCTCTTCTAAAAACAAATATATTTCACCATTTATTATATCATGTATGATGAATAACGAGGTTATGAAGAAGTACTGTAAATAATGCATTATTCATGACCTGATTCCTTATCATTGTTGCTGCATTGCCATTTTCGTAAAATGTGGACAGTTGTTGATTACTGACTGCCTGAAGTAGCCATACCAGGCGAAATATAGGTTGGTAGGTACTCTCATTTTCGGAATAGGACAAAAATCGAGTATGGATTTGAAATTGGTATACTCGAATATACCTTTGTTCTGGTGATGGTCTCAGGGAAACCTATTAGCCAATCAGTATTTTATTCAATAGTTCAGTGATTTGAACTATAATTGTTTTTCACTCCTTATTCCAGCTTCCATGAGGTTATGCATGGGTTCGAGAAGAGGATTCATCTGCCGCATGAAAGTTGGGAACCTTGGGCCAGACGCACTGGCCACTGGGCACCTGAATCGGCTGAAACAAAGGAACTCGTTGGGGCCATCCAGAGACGGGATGAACTATGCTGTTGTCCACTGCACGGGTTACATAAAAAACTGGCCTCCTACTGGTCAGTTTGATTCCCACCCCCTCTCAGGTAGTATCAAATTGTTGGTGACAAGTACTTATGATTTGTAACGTTATGATCCTATCAGTACTACACCAATGGTAGATACTTATGTCTCAGAAAAACGTTTTACGTATTTTAATGAATATAGGTACCTTGCTGACGTTGACATCAAATTTTTCCAAGTTTGTAAAATCTGTATGCCTCTGTACCATTCTTGCCTGGGCGAGACTGCTGCACACTGTGACTTCAGAGATTTTCACAAACTGAGAAAAATCGTAAAAATAAAATTAGTACCTAGATATTCATCCCATAGTAATAGTATCAATAGTGTAGGAATTCACAGGATGGAATCCACTTTCATAAGAAAAATATAGAATATATGTATAGGTAATCCCCAATCAACATCATTGAGAGTTGAGGGAGTACTTGCTTCAATATTTTCTTGTATCTATTATAGATGACTATTATAGATCATTTGAGCTATCAAATTATCAATTTCCAGTCTGAAGTGAAATTGTATGTGTACACGCCAAATTTGTTTGAGGTTAGCACCTTCTTGAAGTTTTGTTTGCCTAAACTATATTTATTTATTTTTAGGAAAAATCTACGGTACATTTGGTGCTCCTACCTTATTAGAATTGTACATATAATGACTTAGATTCCTGTGTATAGCATATACACCTTTGTTCTTTATATTTCCTTTCTCAATTTCTTGAACGAAAATCCAGCCAATCCTAGTGACTAAACATAACCAGATTTGTCTGTTTAGTGATTTTGGTTTATATTTTCAATAATGAACTTTTGTAATTGACCGGAATCCCCCCCCCCATCAAATTTTAGTGATTGTTGGTTCGGTGTTTTTCCACTTGGGTATGGCAAATAAAGTCATGTATCACCTGTGGCAATATAATTATTCAAAGTTAGAATAGTCAAAGGTTTTAATCAAGTCGGAAGGTTTAGGGCATGGGGGTAAGATGAATAAAAATCCGCATCTTCTAGGATGACTACTTTATTGTCTAAGTTCTGAAAACGTGTTTTGCTACAGAGCATGGGCGTGAGGTTTCGATTATTTGGACTTGGATAATTACATAAAAACCGAATCAAACTTATCATTTTGGGTAGGTAATCAAAACTGAGTAGCATGGGAGAATTAAAAAACCACAAAAAAAAACTAGTCTAGGCCAATTCGGTGCGGATTCGTGGCTATTTAACATGTTTGTTCCCTTTTTCTAAGAATCGACCATCTACTGATATTATCATTTATCATTTTGATTACGATTGTCATGATACCTCACAGTATCTTTTATCTCTTCTGCAGCTGTCCAAATTGAACGTGGAGTTGAGGATGATGGTTCACACTGTTGTTTAGTTGCAATTGGTAGGCTACAAGTTACTTCCACTCCAAATACTGCTGATCTTTCAAGCTCAAATAGTAGTTCAGGTAGACTATATTAAATTATTTTTTATTCATTTTTATTATTATTATTGTTTTTATTGATCTACTGTTATGGAAGTATATATTAAATCAAGTACCTATTATAATTTAATTATTTTTTATTTGTATCAACTTCTAAGATTCATGAATTACATTATAATTCGTTTAAAAGCCGTTTTTATATTTATGATGTTTCAGAATTCATATCAAGACACTCAATGGAAGGTAAATTTACCTTTGTAGACCAAAGAGTAATCGGTATTCTCAATTATTCTCCTCCAGAACTTCTTGGGAAGTCATGTTTCGACTTTTTTCACCCTGAAGATCAGACGCACATGAAAGAATCATTTGATCAAGGTAAAATGCATTAACTGCAGGATGGTTACATATCGTTTTCCCTCAAGGACCAAAGAGACGGGAAGTAAATTAGTTTTTGTTGTCCAGAAATTTGACGTTTTCATTTATCAATCCTATTATCTATTGATGCTATTATCATATATCTGTAGGTTGGTTTTTTGTGTGCTGACAATGTTCCAAAAAAGAGTGACTAAAACCAAGAACAACTCGTAAAAACCATGACCATAAGAAAATCGGAATGGCTTACTTTTCTTTTTGAAGGTTTAAGCCACACCTCAACCAGAATGGTCATTAGCGGCAGAAGGCTTAGGTATATCATTGATACTGTTACAGAGGAGGTGACGGAGTGGGGAAGTTACCCCTTCCAAGGGTTCATGCGATTTGCTAAAATGCTCCAGGTATAACATGATGGTGGTTAGATATGGAAGTTGAACAAGAACGTCGTTTCCACAAAAATAAAGAGTTAGAATGTTAGATCAATTGTGTTGGTCAAGTCATCATCAGTAATAAACAGTAACTGAACATACGTTAGAAAGGACGCACGCAGCTTATATAGTCACATATGAGGGGAGATAATCCCGTTGGTCGAGAGAAAGGAAAGGGCATGAGGTACAACCAATAAAATGTATACAAAGTGAAGGGTATTATAGCTAATTGGATGGAGTGATCTGAAGGGGAAGAATTACTCTATCAGTGATCTGAAGAATTACTCTATCTGGTTGTAACGAGGGATTCCAAAATTTACAGAAATGGATCAATCAATGGTGAAATATACTGAGAGATATCCTTATTCAGGGCCGTCACGTGGGTGGGGCGATCGCACCAGGCACCGTGGCAGGGGAAGGGGGTTGCCGCAGCCAGGGAGATGCCGCAACAGCAACAAAGATAAAAAAATTATAAAAAATAAATTAGAGGCAAGTAACAAATTTTTTTGAAATTGGGTATAACAGAATTTTGAATACTTTACTACGTTGTATGTATTTATTAAACAAATAGATATTTGCAATTGAGCAACTGGATTTGGTTATACCTATACTGTTACAATAGCCTAATAATGAACTGCAATGTGTTGTAGACCTCAACTTTTCTCCTGTATTATCTTTGTATCAATAGTGTTTGTGTTTTCCCATTCCCAGATTGGTTAATGTTGGAGGGGAGGGGGACTGATTTGGTGTAGTGGGGTGGAGGGGGTAACGAAATCTTGCCCCGGACGCCAACAAAGCACGCGACGGCCCTGTCCTTATTTAAACATTAATCAGACCTGTCACTTCTGATCATTTCAAAATTTTCCAGTACATCATTCAGCATACCTCTCTTTGGGCACAAATGAAGAAAATTTATAAACTGTCTGTGAGCCAAATCAAAATTGTAACTATGATTGGATTCCCTAAGATTATTTGCAAATTCAGATTCAACTATATATTTTCCCTGAAACCTTTTCATGTTCATTTATTCTTTCCCTGAATTTCCTACCAGTTTGACCAGAATACTCATGGCCTCAAGAACTTATAATTGATAAGTCCCACTTTTATCCTGAACACTGATTCAGTCTTTAATAGGCCCTTCTAAAGCTTTCAAGACTATTTTTATTTTTAAAACCTACTTTGTAACCCCTCGATGATAGAATTTTACTTACTTTATCTGAGATTTTCCCATGATAAGGTACCCACTGTTTTTCTTCCAAAGTTAAATCTTCCCTAGCCAAAAAAACAGACTTTGTCCCTACTCTTTCTCCTCAAAACCTTATCCCATATGGTATCAACGAGATCTCCCCCGTATCCATTATTTGCTGCTATGTTTTTAATAATTGACTCTTGATAAATTTTGTTCACTCATTGGAATAGATAGTGCACAGTTGATCGTACTATGGAAGGTTGCATGCTTATGAACTAAAGGGTGATTTGATGTTCTATTTTATATGTATCTTTCCTATCAATTGAAAAATTGTGCCTTTAGTTTACCCAAGATATGGACAGATCAAGAAAATTTAGTTAATCCCCTCCGAATTCGAGGGTGACTTTAATAAAGGGATCTAATTTATTGATTTTTTTGTGAAAAGATTTTAGTTATCTCTCTGGTCCTGACCACAGACATATATCCACGTATACCAATAGAGAAGGTTATTTGAGTTAAATGTTTTAAATATTTGTTGTTCAAGATAATCCTTGTAAATATCTGCAAGTACAGGAGATAACGGGGAACCCATAGCAACTCCTGGCTAGGTATAATATTTTCCCTCCAATAAAAATTAATTTTGATCCATACAAACAGACGTCAAATTATACAATTCATCTTTTTCAAAAATATCAAGTTTTTATGTGTGAATCAGCTTGCAAACCACATCTTTGAAAACTAACCACATCGAAAGATGCAAGTTTAGCATTTGAAGGTATTTGAATGTCCTTAATTTTGAAAACGAAATCATAAGAATTTAGTACAATATGTTGAGGCCAAAAGTTAATTTTGTTTCTGAATGAAATATCAAGTAGGTATTCTAGCCAATTTGTTGACCACTGGTCTCATCGGCACTCCTTCCTTATGAATTTTCGGGAGACGAGATAACTTAGGTGCATGAGCCAGATAGTAAGGTATCTTCGAGGGTCCCCCCCCCCCCCAAAAGTTGTTAGCTACTGTTGAAACCTGTCTTTTGAAATCGTTATGGAATCAGCTCCCAAGATCACTGTGGATAATGTTGAACTTTTTATCCCTATGTAGGGTCCTGTTTGAAGAAAAAGACCTATGGTAGGAGCATGAACGTTAGTTTCCTTGTCAAGTAAGTCCTTGAGAGGTCTCCCATTTATGTGAAAATTACGAGTCCAAAGTCTTTCTTTTGAACAGTAGGCTTCCATGCTGAGAGAAGACCTCCCTGCTAAGGCACTTGAGGTGATGGGAGGAAAACTGGTTCCACGCCCGCTACAAGAAGAATCCATGATATGGCTGGAATGCACTTAAGATTTCAAGTGAAGTGTTGACTTTAACTCAGAGGCATCCAAAGTGGATTTTTGTCTTGTTGTTTTTCTTCATAAATGTCTCCAGTGTTGTGAATTAGTTGTTTCATATTTGAAGCTCCGTGACAATCAGTGCATACATTGAGCATGCTGACTGATGGGGTGGGCTCCCTTGAATCTTGAGGGGGTTCTCACTCTTTTTTTCCTTATAAACTTGTTTATTACCTTGAGAATCTGTAGGTATTTTTCATTATTTTATCAGGTATCTGAGGCTTGCATTTTGGGCAGTTGTGCCTGTGGCCTTAGATACACTAATTTTTTTCAAATGCCTTCCTGTCATTCACTCAGATGTTTTCCATCATACCTTCTCGTATAGTATCATATTTTATAAGGATTATTTCTACAAACTGGACTTTCTGTAAGCTCTATTTTATAGAGTTAACTAGTTTCTACAATTAATGTTTTTGTATGTTGACGATTTTTTGGCAATTAAGTTTTTATATAGCTATTTGAATGTCCTATAAGAACTTCAATCTTACGATTTCCCCATAAAAAATTGATTCTAGTTAATGAAATTTGTATAGATAGAATGCAATTTTTTATTATAGGTCCTGATGCTTGTTAAGTTGTATGAAACGGAATTACTTTTCATAATCCTTTCTTGGTGGTTAAAAATCACTATTCAGGTGTATAATTCTCGATATTTTTTTCACTTTACAGTGGTCAAATTGAAAGGTCAGGTCATGTCAGTAATGTATCGATTCCGGATGAAAAACAGAGACTGGATCTGGCTACGAACATCAGCATTTGCCTTCTTAAATCCATACACTGATGAAGTGGAGTATATAGTATGCACTAACACACTTGCCAAGTGAGTTTAATTATTATATTCTGTATTGCTTTGATTGTTTTACATATAACCCTTTCATTATAGACAACTAACTCTAATCGTGATGGAGGTTGGTTTCATGAAGAGAACCTCAAGGAATTTGTATATAAGGAGACACAGGAAAGCCTCATTCAGTGGGACAAACGATGCTATGATCGTTATGATGAACTATACGATGTGGTTGTATCAGAATACCAGGCATTTAAAATGGAGTAATGGAATGACTTTTAAATTTTTCTCTCACCGACCTATGTAGAAGTGCAAAATATTGGGGCTTTAGGGAGGTGAGATCGACATGTTATACAATATGTGCTGGTGTCCAAACATTATCTGGCAAAGACACTTATTCACGCACATGACATTATACATTCAAGTACTAATGGATGGTGCTCAACTATTCCTAACCCACTATCTTCCAACTATTATGCTCCAGGAACATAACTCTCACAGTCGAAGAGGTTTGATAACCCTGGCCTCATAGCTCTGATCGTTGGAGTTTTGCAACCTCGGGGGAAATTTCCTGTAGTTGTGACGTGAGTTCGAGCTCTTGTCGAGGTATCATATATTTTTGGGCTGTTACAGTGGCACAGTCGAAATAGGACCGAAATCATACGAAACAATAATTAATTAAATCCCTCTCAACACAAAAGACTGTAAACATCACATTTCCTGTCGTTAGCACCTTTCACTTCCTCACTCACTTGAGTCAAAACACACTGTGACAATGACCTCGCTCGACTGCTGACTTGTTCCAGCGAGCATCTGCTGAGCCAGCGGCCTGCAGTTTCACTTCGTCATTTGTCCTACCCCAAACCAGCCGAGGTGGCTGGTATTTGACCTCGGGGAAATATTATACTCCAGGAAAATAACTCTCACAGTCTGGCCTCATTGCTCTGATCGTTGGAGTGTTGCAACTCGGGGGAAATTTCCCGTAGTTGTAATGACGTGAGTTCGAACTCCTGTCGAGGTATCAAAAATATTGTTGGGCCGTTACACAACATTCTTCTCTCCCTATCCTTCTTATAAATACTTTCTCCCTGTAAAATATTTTATTCTCCCATTTTCAGGGCCTCTAATTCTATTATCTATCCAGTATATAAATATACATAATTTTTTCACAGAAATAGTATGACTGATTATTTAACAATCAATTTTTGTTTTATAAAAAAGAAAAAAATTATTGTTATGAACAGTGTTGGATAATGCTTATGTAAGTTGTACATTGGTACTCACCTAGTGGCCAGCAAAATATACTGTTTGATACCTTGGACGAATGGGAGAATTCTTTAGGTCCCCCCCTCATCGGGTATTTTTATCCAAAGGAAATCCTCATCAGCCTACTAAATAAAGGTTTTTCAAAAAAAGAGGATGGCCTGCGTTTTTTTTTTTTTTTTCTCGACCTCATATTTCGTTTATTGATCAAATTTGATAGCTACTTTACGTTATATAGAAAAGTATGAGGTTTATAGTAATGTTTTAAGGATTTGCAGAATAGAGGTCATACAGACACAAAACCGTAATTCAAAAAACCATGAGTGAGATACGTTAACCGCATATAATGCATGTAACACATAAGCGTTCATTTTGATTTCAAGGAAAAAACTTTTCGCCTCCAAAGTTAATAATGCAGTTCTCACAACCATGATTACCTTGTCTACGAGGACTGCGAAGTAGGTGCCTGAATTAATTTCTACTTAACTTTAAAAAGGTTTTCTTTTATCAGCTCTACAGTTTGCAATTGAAAAATTTCTTGCTTTTTGCAATAAAAACTTCTTCATCATAATTATGAGGAACAGATCTATTAATATCAACTACAAATATAACATTAACAAACTCTTAGGT
Source organism: Adelphocoris suturalis (assembly GCA_030762985.1). Lineage (NCBI taxonomy): Eukaryota > Metazoa > Arthropoda > Insecta > Hemiptera > Miridae > Adelphocoris > Adelphocoris suturalis. The sequence goes on from CM061045.1 coordinate 57,802,639, forward strand.
ATTGAATGCTGATAATTCTCCAGAACATGGTTTTCTATAAATTTTGTATTTTACTGTCTTCATTTGTATTTTCCTTGCTGAGAATGTTTCGAAGAAATTAATTGATATTGTTAAATGGGTTCATTTGGCATAAGCGGTAATCGCTTGCTCAAACCACTCTCACTCTTTGCCATTATTTCAATAAAATGTACATAAACCTTTATGTTTATAAAGGTCATTACACAGCACTGCAGAGACTGAAACAACACCTCCGGATGCTGTTGTGTATCAACCAGGAGTTGAATATGCTCTTCAACGATATCCAAGTCAACACATCCCCCAGCACATGCACAGTAAGATATTACAGACTTGCTATACATTTTAATATACATACCACAACTTATCCAATCTATTAAATGGTCAACTGGTGTTACCAAAAACACCATTTTTGCTTCCATAGCTAGTCTTATGAAAAACCAAATTGTAGTAGGTGTAATGAAATTCCTAGAATAATTTTTGCCAAGGGTTTCACTTCCCACACCTAAAATCTAATATTCAGATTTATCCAAACTTGGGTGAATCTCTCTTCAAGAATACTCCATCCATATTTACCTTGTATACCTCCTGCAGGCTCACTATAAAAGTTATAGTGCATCATTTTATTTAACCGATATCACTTGATTCATATTTTCACCTCGCCATGATTCAATAACGTTACTTTTCAGGTAATGACTCTAGAGGAGCGCCGGTGTACAATTATGAAGCTACTCAGTCTCCTTTGGGTTACGTTTCTCCTGGTCACCAAGGACTGAGTAGGATAAATAAGCCAACTACCAGTCCCACTCCAGCTCAATCACCTTGGACCCTATGCCAGGTAAATCTACTCAATATTGGAACAGTTCAAGATGACAAATCAGATAGATACTGGTGTTGCGAACTTTGAGAACATCAACCAGAGAACACATTTCTGATCTTCCATTTACATTCAAATGCTTTTGTGCTTCATCTTCCTACAACTTATTAGTTCAAGAAAACGGTAGTTGGTTAAAAAATATAAATAATTCTATTGCTGTGTAATGCAGTTACAATGGTGGATCGAATTTGGTGGCTAGATTATAATCAGGAACAAATCATAAATCAAGTTAGCCTTAGTTCATTAACTTTCAGTTCGTACTTTTTAGTTGTTGAATAATTAACTATACAAACAAAAAATTAAGGTTAATTGTAGATAAAGCCACAAAAATGCGTTATGCTGTAAAAACTGGAAGAGTTGAAGAAAGGAAGATGAAGTAGTGTGAGAGAGTTAGAAGACTAGGGACGAGATTCCAAGTGAAACTGACCCAATGTCACGCAATTGATCAATCGATAATACCGTGGCTAATTTATTTCCTAATCAACCTATGACACTAAACTTTAAAATGGAGCGCCTTTGGAACACCTAGAAAGCAAATACGGGGTACACCGGCGTACTTATCCGCTGAAGGACCCCTGAGGCTAATTTCTTTCCTGATCGACCTATGGTACTGAAATTTGAAATTTAGCTCATTTGAGACATCTAGAATACAATTACTACGTACCACTAGCAGAGGCGCACCAATTAGCTGAAGGACCCCTGCTAATTTCTTTCCTGATCGACCTATGGTACTGAAATTTGAAATTTAGCTCATTTGAGACAGCTAGAATACAATTACTACGTACCACTAGCAGAGGCGCACCTATTAGCTGAGGGGTCCCTGAGGCAAATTTCTTCCTTAATCGACCTACAGTGCTGAAATCTAAATGGAGAGCTTTTGGGACTCACAGAATACAGTAAACTTTGATATGGAGGCGAAATGATCGATAGAAGAACTCCTGAGACTAATTAGTTTACTAATCAATATGAGGTGCGGATTTTTTCAAAATAGTTTCAGTGTCATGTACATCACTGAGCTTAGCGTAAGTACTGAAGACATTAACACCTTCGCGACGGGCGTCGTTCAGCCACTGCAACGCGCCTGGCCTGACTGCCTCGGAGCCCTCCAACCCTGGATAATTGTGCCTGAATAATTGGCCCTCCACGCGCGGTGAACCACCTTCGCTTTTCGGAACTGGATCAAGAATATTAGAATTTGAAATTTCCCGAGAATCATGATCACCATCATCGAGAAAATCGTCAAAACAATCGTCTTTGAGTTGATCCAAAAAGTTTGTTTAACGAGCTTCAATTTCAACGTCAATCACACCACTCCCTAACTCACTGTCACTCCCGGTTATTATTTCGTTAGGAATTTCTTCATCCGTCCACCTGAGAGGAATAAAAACGTAAAAGAAAGTACAAGTATGGAAACAGGTAAGAGTAAAATTATAACAAATACCGAAGCGGGCAAAAAACAACAGTGTCCAAGTCAACGTTTTTCCTGCTATTTTGATGTGGATAAAAACTCTCGACAACGTCTTTGATCTCAGCGCATTCTATTAGATACTAGACGTAAATGTTAGTTACAATGCCTCTCAATGGATGGCATGAGAGTCGACAGAATAGAGGGAAATTCAAAAACGCGAAAGCAGGCGTTACGGAGCACTTGATGGCCGACATATTAATACGTCGTTAGGAGTTACGGAGGACATCTGTGCCGACTTATTAATACGGCGGCCGTCGCGAAAGGGTTAACACCTTCAGTGTGTATCGGAAATGGTGACCAACCCCCGCATGCGTCCAATATATTAAGAAGGGAAATTGATAATGATCTCAGTTTTTGGTATTTTAGAAACTGGAATAGAGGTTTAGTGGAAGAATTTTTTTTTTTTCCATGTTTTCAATAACTACTCCACTGTGGAGTTGTACGCCGGGGGGAACTCCTTGAACATGCAAACCCGCAACAATTATCCCTTGTGCGGGTTGAATGGATAAATAACTCAGAAAAATAAGTAGTTTTCGCAGAATAAACCCCAAGGGCGACTTGAAAATAATGTCGAGGTACACTCTGGTAAGTAGCTAGTCAATAAAAGTCATTGGTTTATTTTTGAATTAACAAAAAGTTTAATGTTTCAAATGTTTTTCATACATGTTTCAAATGTTTTTCAACCAAAAATTATAACTCCCAAAAAACTCAAAACTAAAAGACCCTGAAAGTCTAATGTTCCTCGTTGTTTTTCCCTTGGAGTTGGCGTCCTGAGCAGATCAACCTCCTTGCCCGACTCTTTGCGCTCTCTACGCCTGACGTTGAGCCTGGAACAATGAGCGAATCTCGAGAGGTTGACAATAATTGGAAAATAAATATAAATAATATAAAAACCACGAACAACCACATAAAGTCCAAGATATAATAAAAAAAAGAGGTAGATAGTTACTTACAGAGAAAACAGTAGAATGCAGATGATGTGCAGTGTAGAAACTTCGAGAACCATCAACCATCTGAGGTGAAAAAATGTGAAATACACTCAATGTAAAACCCACTCGATGTTTGGGTAGGTTTTGAGTGAAGATGAAACACTCGAAGGTCATTATCGAAAATTTTGACCCAGGGAAAACCACAGAGAGGCAAGACACGTCAGATCTCACTTTAGCATACCGCAGATGAATTATAATGGTTGTAAAGGTTTCCGACACAGATCGTAGCTTGTTACATTGATACTGAACGAGAGAAAAATAATGGGAAGTTACAGGAATCGGAGGGTGAGGCACCATTCAAGAAAATAGCCTGAGCGGTTTTATGTGACTCCATGGGTGGAGTTGTATGCATGCTGGGAAGTATCACTATGACTCCACCAGTGGAGTCCACCACTGGTGTCTTGAAGTCTTGATTTTTATTTTTTGTTTATTTTTATCCTTAACCCTTTCAGTCTTTTTGTGCAGTCCACTGTACATGACCTTCTCACTCTGTTTTCCATAACCAGAGCCGTTTTAAGGCCATTATTTGTGTTCAACAGCAACTACAACCCTCTAACAACGACGGTAGCGTGACTTTAAGTTCCACATAATGTAAACTGAAGCCTTTTTTGCTGATTCATTCCGTCCTCCACCCGCCCGTCATGGAAGATACAGATAAGCCCCACCATTTTTGGTTTTTTATGCAATATAAATACGATCCATCAGCTCTTTTATGCTTGGTATTGATTGTATACGTCCTTTAGTTACTATAGAAGCAAAAATCGAGTTGGTTATTTGCGAAATGAAGTTGTGCCAAGTGTTCAAACGTAGTGTACAGTAGGTTGTACAACAGCACCAGAGCGATGTGGATCGCGTGATGTTCTGAGTCCAAAAATATGAGAAGACCGTCGAAACTTCGGCGGGGAAAATGCCGATATCGGCAACTAGACATTATTGGGAATGATTAAGGGTGTAGATTTTGTCAAGCAGCACCCCTGTAGATGTTGGAGAACGTTGGTTGGAAACAATTTTGGCACGATAATACCAAGAAACGACATCATAGGAGAGCTGTTTACGATGAATAAGTCGTTCATCAAATAAATTCGAGATTTTCGTGTACCTACCTAGGTACTACCAGCCAGTTTTTTGTGCTATTTATAATTTGCCGCACGCATGTGAAGCCATAAATTTTACTTTTGCGAAATTACTGAAATAATTTTGTGATTCAATGTGTTTCTGTGATTTCCAAGTACAAAAGAGTCTTTACTTTACTCGCCCTGCCTTATTTCTTGATCAAGGGTATTATTTTTAGTTTTATAGTTTCATTGTTCAATAAATATGTTCAAATTTGAAACTGTTGTAAATTTTTGTTTGAATCCAGGTTGGGTAGCTAGCATCGCTTGAGTCTCATTGTGCAGTACAGTGTACATTCGAAATTGTGCACAGCGCCACTTGAGTCTCATTGTGCACTATACTGTACATGGTACATTTTTTGAACCGATAGAACTAGGGTCATGAAATTTTTACCAGAGCTTACTTAGACCAATAGTAGATCACAGTTTGAATCACAATGAAAATCTCCCATTCTTTCACGGACACTTTTGATTTTCAATAACGAACCCTTGTATAAATAAAAAATAGTAGATCGCGTGCAAAATTTGAAATTTTTCTGTTCACTGCAAATAATTCAGGACTGAAAGGGTTAAGTACCTGGGTCCGCATATATGGTGACCTACCAGGCCCCTGAAGGGGTCTGTATATAAGCAGTTCGTCTTTTTCTTTTTTTTTTCTTTTTTAAGTTACTACATCATTTTGTTCATCTTTCCTCGGTTCATTCATGGTTCCTTTGACACAGAGTAGTAGGTATATACAAGGGTGTTTGACCTTTAGCAATGTTTACATGGGACACCAGTTGTCTATTGGATGGCGTTTCAGCCTTCTCCTAGCTTGGCGCTCTCACCCCTTTGTCTCTGCGATTTCTTCGGGCACTAGGTGCATTCAGCCTTTGATTACGTTGACTTCTGTTATATGTTTTTTTCTTTTTTTTTCTTCTTCTTTTTTTTCCATCTTGCTAAATATGTGGCGTAGAATTAGTTGACATGCATTTACGGACAAAGAAATACTGGAAATAGTGACCGTACAAAAAATGTAGAGCATACAAATATACGTAGATATCAGATGCTATAGAATTTAACAAACAACTTCTCAAAATTTGGTAAAATTTGGGCGAATGTTGAACATATTATGATTTTTAGAAGACAGGCTAGTCAAAAAAGCGAAATGGGGGGGGGGGTCTAGCAGGCTGGAGGAGCAAAAGCCCCCCCCCCCCCCCCCCCATTTCGAGGATGAGCTATCTGTTCAGATGGTTTATTCGTACTGGCCACCCCGAATGGGAGAGAGGCCCCAATCCACAGCTAAGTTCCACCAATAAATTTAATTCGGATTTAGCCAGGCTAAATAAAGAGTATCTGGCGTGGAACCTGCCTCTGGACAGCCGAAAAGTATCCAGCTTTACTTTTCTTGAAGGATGTAAATGTAATAGACTGTATGCTGCCGTACTAAGAATAGATCTCGTATCTGCATTTTTGGCCATATTGAGTTAATGGTCCCCCCCTGTCTTGGGGGTGGTTTCTTTTGATTTTACTAGTCTCGAAGTCGGATCTCAACGGGAAATGCCTCAAAAACGGCTTAAAATCATCGCATTAACTACGTTTTGGTTCGATTTACTAATGAAAATCCCATGGTGGAAAGTGGCCGCTTCTATAGCAAAAACCCGCTTCAGAAACGATTATTTTATTAGTATTCAGGTACATACAAATTGTGACACTCTTGGAAGCCCAGATAAGAATTTATTTCTTAGTATTTAGGACTCGTAGCGTCTGATTCGATTTTGGAATCAGTGGTGGATACGGTTTTTCTTCCCAGTATTTTGATCATACGAATGTATTTTCTCTTATCAGATCATTCATTCAAGCATACCATGAACCCAGAAATGAGGATGCCACCTTAAACATGGTAGAGCGTGGGGAGGCACAGGGCTACAGCAAAAATTGCATCTTCTTTCAAAATCTGCACATTCTTGGGTTTTTCAAATATTTTTCTTTAAAAATGCACCACGTGCTTTGCGTAATGTGTTACCTGCATAAGTAACCTGTCTTCTATGAAGGCAATACTATAACTACAACTTAGTGGACCACTCTGATGAGCTAAGTGAGCTCTACATCTAATTTTGTTCTTATTCGCCTTATGGTGCTGAAATGGTTAGCTCTGTAGTTAATTTTCTTCCTATTCAACTGAGGATACTGAACTTTTGAATGGGGTCTGGGGTCTCTTGGGTGTGGTACCTATTTTATTGTTAGAAATTGTGAACCACTGTAATCAACTGACTGAATCTGTATATAATTGGATTAGCGATGCAACGACAGTGTGCCACAGCGAAGTACAGCTAGGGGCAAGTGGTACCACGCTAGTAGCTCCATCAAAGTAGAAGTCACGGAACTTGAAGGCAAGAACAGATACTGATATTGTTCTAGGTAGAAATCTAGACAATAGTGCCAGATACGCAGTGTGGTAGTTTCTCAGTACGTCATTATAAAGGATGTTGGAAACCTATTGTTTTGTTTACGAAAGCGCCGCCTTTATTCATGTTTTAGACATTATATGTGCTGTCATTGTAAGCGATAAAAAGTTGACGTTTTTACAAAGCTAGATGGTTCTTTGTCATAGACTATAGACGGTTCGTCGATGCGTTACAGATGGTAGGAAGATAGAAAATATAAGTTGTTAACTGCTTAATCGATTCTTCAACCTTGTTGATGAATCTAGACTCTATTTCTTAAATGTCTAAACTCTGGGTAAACTATGTATTCAATAACTTTAACCCAGGCGCTCCCATGAAATCATTGATGCACCAAATTTACATTATATAACATGTTACTTATCTGAATCTATCTTTGCAGCCAGTAAGTGAAGGGTATCAATACAGTGAAGTCAGCCCATCTCGATCTCCTACAGGTCCGACTTACACTCAGCTAAGTGGGACAAGAGCAGCACCAACGCCTTACCACAGCTCACCAGCCAACTCTGGTATGTCAATTAGACATAAAGCTCATCTTTACTCACATTGGCGCGCACGCGCGCGCGCGCGCCTGTGTGTGTGTGTGTGTGTGTACGTGATTTCGATGAAATGACCTGCAGCAAGTGGTATAGAAGTTAATAGTTGTGGAGACAAATGACATTAAGATCGTGGCTGTGAACATGTCATGGTACAGGAAAAGTGCACAGAGTTAGGTACTCGAGGTGGGCATCTTGGCAGAGTGCTTAGCAGTATCACCACATACATCCTTTGGTTCTCCCCATCCCGAAAAAACTTCTTTTTAAATACATAGGTATTTAAGAAGAGGCAAATTATAGTTGGTACTGAAATGTGTTTCTTAGTCCTTTTTTTTAACTGAAATTGTCAGAAGTTACTCCTTTCAGAGACACACACACAATGCACAATACCCGTTATGTTATGAAAAATACTTGAAAACTAGTTTTACTCAAAAAAGTATTTGAAAATGTATTGGGATAGTAGAATCGAATTCTCTTCCTTATTTTCTTTTTCTCAACTACGAGAAACATTTCATCACTTCAGAGCCACTTTCAGGTTTCTGAATTCAACCTTGCAAACAGTCATACACTCCTACTACTCTACCCACAAACCAACAACTGACAAACACATAACAAACAACTGACTAGATTGACAGTAGCAACGCATGACAGGTCATTAAGTACAGCGAATTTGTATACTATAAGAAAAAATTAGCTACGTTATTTGACGCACCGAACCAGATGTTTTATCTCAGCTGTTGGAAAAGTATTTTTTATGGGGTGTAATAACGAAATCAGGAGATGTGTGATTATTAACGAATGAAGTGAGTCTATTTTGACTTGACCTGCATTTGTCTGTGTGTTGGTCTGTTCATTTGTCTGTCTGTTCTGCGCCACTGGCTGCAGTTTTGGATCTATCGACTTTAAATTTGTTAGATAGACTCCTTATACACCAGAATATGCTGTACAGATATTGGTGATGATCCAACAAGATGTGTCGGTGATATCGGTTCTTTCAAATATATCAAATTCGATGCAACGGTTATGTTATTGTCAACTATTATCAATGATATCAGACATCAAATCTCGAAATCATGTGTTTATTGTAGTTTTCAATTTTTGGATGCTGCATTGAGTGGATCAATCCTATTCAAAGCTCAATCTATCATCCATACTATAAAAAACGGTTGGTCTGTTAGTTTTTTCTATTTGCCAATAACACATCGTTCTCATATCATCCACACCATTCCTGTTCTTTGCGAACTTGAATATACTTGAAATATTTTTTGGATTCTACAACATCAGGCATAAGAAGTAAATTCTGACTTTGTGTAGAACCTGATCAGCGGACCCACTAATTATGATCGTAGGCTTTTATATAGTTCTTATTACCATTGCAATAAATTACTGAAGTCAGTGTTTTTTTTTTTTTTTTTTTAATATATATATACAAGACGTTGCCATGCATAAATCAGAATATATTCCATACAGCAAAAGTCCAACTCTTTTCCATCTTGAGGTGCTGCAGGAATCTTTCCTCCCACCACACTGCACTTAATCACCTCTGTCAGCTTGTCAAACAGTGGGTAAGGAATATTGTAAATTCCACAGGAAAAATGAATGGAAATATAAATAGTCCAAAATGTACCAGGTTTTACACTTGTTATCTTCTGTAATCACACAAATGAACATTTGGGGTGAAGTTTAGAGCTTGGAAGAGGTATCATTCGATACAGTGAAGAAAAAAAAAAAAAAAAAAAAAAATGGAGGAGATACCTTATCTAATTTTTTACTTCCCTTATTCTTGAGTTTGACTAGAAATTTGGCAATTTCAAAGTTTGACCCTCTTTTCCCTCCATCCTTTTCTTCTTATTACCTCCTTCCTAACTGCTCCTACTTTTGAATGACAAAATAACATGTGCCAGTATGAACCCCTCTTATTCAAACTATAATTTGTATTATTGGAATAGGTTAAGTTTACCTGCACACACATGTGCTCTAATTATTTTCTTGTCATTAAGGTTTGTGGAATTGGCAAGGTCCGACACAGGGAGATGTCCAAGGATCCAGCAATCCCGCCCCTCACGACGTTGTAACTGTCGCGCCACCGCCAAATGCACCTGAACTGTCTGACATGATGATGCAAATGTTGGATCAAGGAGGCGCATCTACCTTTGAAGACTTGAATATGTTCAATGAATGAATCGATTTAGTTTAACAAATCTCCGTCCCAGGACTTGATTAGAACTGGACATTATTGTCATCAATATAAAAAATAAATAAATAACGTTGCTAAGTCATTATAGCATATCATTGAAGAATAGCTAGCGAAACAACGAGGAAGCTTACCTGTTATATTTTGTATAGTATATCCCACCAATGAGCGTTACCCATGGGTGCGAAAAAGGTACTTGAACTATTTTTAATTGGAAGAAGATTCCATCCTAGGAAGTTTGACACCATCCACACTCCTATAATGAATAGTTTTCTTTTAACGATTTGTTTCACACACTGGTGAGTCAAAGCGCCCCTCTCGGCTGGGTGGGGCCCCCTTACCAGTGTGACATCACCAGTGTAGCAAACTGGAAAGTCAGAAAGAAAACTAATCATTGTAGGAGAGTTCAGATGGTGTCAAAGTTCTTAGAATCGTATGTATTTTCATTTAAAAATATAAAATGAATACTTGGGTAACACTCATACTAATGTTTCCATGCACATTAATGTCAGTTTGATTTTATTTCTGATTATGCACTACATTACCAGTTAATGCATCACCAACTGCTAGATATCTCATTTCATAGCTAAAAGTCTAGAAATAGTGGTCACTCACATTCCCCATCGTTTTCTCATTTCTTTGTGTTCATAAACCTATCTTGAGTTGATTTTGAAGGTGAAGTCTGTAGAGAGTGTATAGCCATTCTTGTTAATTATTTTGTAGTTTGATATTATTATGAAGAATTGTATTTTTTAAAACTAAACATCTTTCGATTTATTAAAACATAGGTAGCTCGTATTTTTATTTTCGGAAAAGATAAGCATTATTTAAATAATATTGAATTTATTTTTGTACCGTGTCTTTCAGTATATTAAAATATAATTAGTGTTGTTAATTTGCATTATTTTTTAATTTATTTAGTTTTGATTTTGGAACCAGCCTCATAAACATCATTTTTCTGTTTGATTAAATTCATAAGTTTACTTGGATGTTTGATGGTGGTTTTTATGATATGATTGTTGATATCATTATACGAAAACATTACTATTCACATTTTTCTCATATTCCTGAAATACCTCAAAAACCATCTATCTGTGAAACTGGTAGATTCTGGAATTATTTCTATTGAGGCGGCAGTTATTTTGTGCCCAGAGCGGGGTGAACTCTCACTACAAGTATCATCTGAACAGTTAGGAAAATGGGTTCAAGTTCGTTTTCCCAAAATAAAGTTCTGCCTGTAAGACTGATAATCCAGTCATTTGTTATTTTGCTGGCATTTATTCGTGTTAGAACTTAAAAGAAAAATTATGTTCTTCAAATCGGAATTTGCACTTGGTTTTCCCAATTCAAAGCTATCTGAGTAATCTTGTCTTTGAATTTGTAAGTCTAACTATGGTGAATTTTCACGCGAAAGATTATGCCAAGGTGCAATCCAATTCGGATGTAATTTTCGTAGGTTAGTCTATAGATAGGTATTTTATTAATTTCATTGCCATTTAAATGGATATGTTTGGGCATGCATCAGCATAAACTATCAGAAACATCTATTTCCCACAATACAATGATTCAAATTCACTTAAATGTGAAGTAGAAGTTAGTAATCGTTTTATAAAATTCAAGGCAATTTGAATCAGTATTAGTCCTCTGCCCATTTGCAAACTTGATGATCGGTGCCACAAGCAATGCTAAAAAAAACTTCCAGGTTGTCTAAGTTGGCGTTAACATTATATGAAGTACAACTCATTTGTACTGATAGTAAACAACTGAAAAATGTGAATTTCATAAAAAATTTGGCTGGTTTGAAGTCTAAATTGATGAAATACACTTGGTACCATATGCCAAATATATCCCTTTTCTTCTACCACTTTATATTGCAGCGTATTAGAATTCACTCTGTTTTATTGGAAAACTAAAATTTTGAATTAAAAAATAATCATACCCTGCACTGTGTTCGTTGATATCAACGTTCTATGAATGAGAACATATAAATTATGGAGAGATTTTGTTTAAAATTGTAACCTCACATGTTTCGAAAGACCTAAATACTAATGCCTCCCCCATTTCTTTTTGTTTGAAAATCCGGAAGTTGTTGTGTCCATATTTTCCACATTTTTGTTTACACAGGAGCCTAGAATCAGGTGGTGACCTATCTGAGTCAGTTTGAAGCAAAAATAAGAACAGAACACAAATATCCAATTACCTACTGCTTTAATAAATAAATCTGAAGGTGATTTAGATTAACAGGATGGTAAAAAAACCATTGAGTATAAACTTTAATATCACATCCATCCAACCCTTGTAAATCATTATTAATTTTTTTTACATGTAGGTAATTTAATACACACTCAAGTAACAATAATTAGTGTAGTACTTCAGCAATACTTGGCGTTATCAATACATTTTTCTTTACAATATTAATTATAATTAGTATTACAATGTACAATAATTACAATGGCTTGAAACATTTTCAAGCAGTTGGAGCCTCAATGAGTTCAGGTACTCACTGTAATCAAGACCATCGCTAGAACCATCAACAAGTAGCTATTTCCTAAAGTTCCAACACTTGTTTGAATGGCAGATGGACTCTTACCTGTAATCAGAAAAAGGAGTATTCGAATGTTAATTTATTAGATCATTGAAAAGCACCTGACAAAATATTATTTAATAGGTAGGTATAAGGTGTTTATTGGGATTCGATGGACGAGTTTTATCAATATCCACTTATGCTGGTAGCAAATAGGTACATCCAATCATATTCATTTCACATTGTATCCATGAATTTTTAATTCACTTGCTAATCGCGTTTCCAAAATTGCTTCAATAAGCATTATCCTATATAGTCAGTAGCATGAAAAGCTTGAAGGAAAAAACTTCAAAGTCATTCCGTCATTCCATAATCAAAATGAAAATGAGCTATTTGTCGTTAAGTATCATATTTTTTAACAATTTAGATTCAAAGATTGGACCAAAGTTCTTTCTGATTGATTTTATGATAGGTATCCTATCTACCCATGTTTAAATGGAACTGTTTGAAGAAGAAATTTCAAATTCAACTGTCCGAATGCAGTAAATTTTACATTTTTTTTAATCGCCGTAACTTTCTACCTTTTTTCCAAATGGTAGCTAGAAATCATGTCAAATTTGATTAAGCAATGAGATTTTTTTGGCATGGTTTTAACAATCTAAGGTTTTAAACGTGAATTCACTATCTTAGTTTTGTTTAGCATTGAAATTTCAAAATAAAGCCAATTTTTGGAACAGCAATATTTCTTACGTTTTAGTTTTTGAATTTCTGGGCATTAAAACCTATTTTAATAAATATCCAACAAACATGATAAGGCATACGTTAGCGGGTTTTGGACGAGTCTTTAGCCGATGTTTTGTAACATGAGCACATTTTTATACACAAAAATATGTACTGAGCAAATGCAAGGCTACTGATTCCAAAACGGCTGTCTGGTCAGGTGGGCTCTATCTATAGCTTGCTATCTTATTGTAACACAGGCGTATAGAATTAGTTGAAAGAACCAATTATGACCTAATTGTCGTTATCAGAAATTCAATGTCACGCATGTGTACACGCTACTATTGATTCTATTGTAGGTGACCACACTACTAGGTAGGTATTTGTAGGTGACGACATCGGTGTTAACCCACATTCCTGAAAATTGCATCAAAATCGATTCATTAATTTGCGAGTTTCACTTGTTTCAACCGACTTTAGTTTTGAACATGCGCATTAGTTATTAATCAATCTATCGCGATAAAATTCATAGAACACATTCCTGAAACTAATGCTCAACTATTCTTCGAGTTTGAATGAAATTGGACCAACAGAACTTAAGATACTGACATTATAAGAAACTCACATTTGCGCATGCACATACGCCATTATTGATCCAATGAAAATTATAGTGAACCATCTAGGTACTATCCCACAGAGTTCCTGAAAATTTCATCAAAATCAGATCATTGGTTCGGAGTTTCACGTGTGTCAATGAACTTTAGTTTTGTGCATTTTCAATGGTCAGTACTCCACCAATCACGGTGAAATTCATATTGCAACTCTCCGCCATTATTGATGTGACAACACTGACATTTATAGGGGACCATCTAGCTAACCCACACAGGCCTTAAATGTTTTATCAAAATCTGATAAAACTTAGTATTTGGCACGAACAGACAGACTCTGACCCATAATTAATCACCAAGCACTGATACGCAAAACAGCAACTGAAAATTTTGATTTTGAAAGACAAATATTTTTTTGACGTCGCATGAACACAAAACTTCCTCCCTACCTTTGCTGGTGAAGAAACAAAAATTTGTCAAGTCTTACTGCCCGAACCTTCACCCTGAAGTTTTAAAAGGACACTCTTTCAAGGAAGGTCTCAAAAACCAAGTTCCTAGCAACGGAAATATAATAAAAAATCAATGTTTTCTTACCCATGGTTTAATGTATTTACTATTAAATGAAATTCAGGAATGCAAACTGTTGAAGTCAACTTTATTCTGTTAAGGGCAGTACTGCCAACCTTACCATACAATAAACGGTAAAATACTGGACAGTAGGGTAGTGTTTGTATGGTGACGAATTGTAGAGTCAATCAATTTTATTAAAAGATTGTAGCTCCCTCACTGTTAGTGCTCTTCTTAACGATACTTATATTCTATTTTTTACTAATACCTCAACTTTTTTCAAAACTAAAAAACAATACAATAGGAAAAACAATATAAAATCTCATTTTTTGACTTTGAACAACTCTTAACTCCATAACGAAGCATCGAGCGAGATGCGGTTGGCCTGATTCAATTCTGAAGATCTATTAGTGTTGATTGGTCTGTTTTTGCTAGAAAAATCAGACAAATTATACTATAGATTTCGGCCTGAAATTGAGAAAAATGAACAATATATCAAAATCCTGATGAGATGAGAAAAAATAGGCCTTGGATTCGTGCTGAGTACACTCAATAACCCTCATTTTGATATTGATATCTCTTGTCTACAAATCGGACTTTTTTTTTATAAATCTGTCGCAGCAAAAAAAGACACTGAAAACTAGTTTAGCAACCTCTAAATTTGGTTTTCTGAGATCCAATTTGAAACAGTGTGCTTTTAGGACTTTGGAGTGAAGATCAAGGAGAAAAAATACACACACGCGCATATATATTAATCTATCTTGTGTAACTCACAAATGCTTGTGGATCGTTTCTATAACCAATTTGCAGCAAAAAAGGATTTCCATCATCGAAATTTTTGTAAAAATGTTCTAGATCTTGTTCACGTTTCCAACATGAGGTTAATAGTGGTCATAACTCCCTCAATTTACATTTTAAATTAAAAAATGACTATATCGTTAGAAAGCGCGCAAAATTTCCTTTCTTCCTTTGGTCTAAACGCAGTGTTTTAAACGTGTTTATTGTGTATAGAAACAATCTCAAGTAAGCAATTTGAGAATTTACAAAATTTGATGTTTTTCATAATTTTTGTCACTCTTAATAAAGTTACCCAAGTATTATTGTTGGCCTCTCATCATAAGCAATAAACCACCTTTTTTTGCAAAGAAGTTTCATTTGATATCACGGAACTAGCAAATTTGTATATATTTTCAAAGTTTATTTAAATTTACTGTTTAAATTGAGTTAGTTACGATCGCTTGAGAGACTTCAGTTTGGGGGGAAACTAGAAAGATGGAGAAGTTGAATTTTGATTGTAATATACATAAATGGGTCGGAGGCACTTTTTGTTGCTAATTAGTTGTTGAACCATACGATCTGTAGGTAGTTGAACTCGATACAACCTGCAAGTATAGTAGATATAGATGTAAATCTGTTCAAATATTATGAACTCACTCGAATGTACATGGACGTGAACGAAGGCAACGTCAGCATTAGATGGGCTGCAGTAATATTTGCCAGCATCTGCTTCCCTCGCTCCTCTGATTACAAGGTGACTCGTACTAACTTCGGCCTTAACGGTTATTACACTGATTCCCCCTCGGTCGGAGTCGTAGTTAACTACAGCTATCTTTCCACTCTGTAAATAATGAAAACGTAAATTCAAACAAGTAAGTATATGCAAATCGTTAGATGTATGAAAATGGTTGTTTCCATAAGCTAAGTAGCTATTCAAGGTAGATATCAATCGAGAAATTCCATACCCTGTGCATCCTGAATTTTTTAAAATTGGGCTTTTCATGCTTTGATTTTCCTGAATAAGAAGTACCTACCTAGTTTGCTAAAATCATCTGATATTTCGTATGAAACTTTCTACTGATGTAAGGACTAGTTCTAGCTGGAATCAAGGAATGCGAAATTTCAAACGTTTCGTTTAGAATTTCATGTGATCTCAATATGTGACTCGATTGACACATACATCATTGCATTGGTGTTTTGATTCTCGTGACATTTCCCATTAATTATAACAACAACAAAAAGTTCCAGTCATGCAGCATGATCGTATGAACGAATTTTTGTAAATTATCGTATTGTTAAATTGTTTTGAAATTTGAGCTTTTTGAGTGCAAGGAAATTTATAACTATTAATTTTATGGAAAAAAACTTATTTTAAATAATAATTTCCTATTCTAGTAGAGGTTTTGAATTTGTAGCAATTTTTGGAGTTTTCATAGATTTTTTAGCAAATTTTAATGAATTTTAAGTACATTTTTCAGCGTAAGTTTGTACATACATTTTTGAATGTTATATTTCATAGAAGATAAACTTGAGCAATATTCTGCCAAAAAATATAAATTTAACGATTTTTAGCCGTTTTTAGCCATTTTTAGTGATTTTTTTAGTAAATTTTTTGAAATTTTACCAATTTAATGCGCTCAAAAAGTGCTGGCCAACGAACTCATCCTTTCAATTGGAACACTTGACTTTTTGGCCCAAGAACGGAATTTTTATTTCAATCCTAAGGTGAGTTATCGTCTGGAATGACACATACATACACATATATAAATGAAAAAGCGTATACTTCAGGAATCATTTCAAAATGCCTAAAAACGGATTTCGATTAAAAAAATTTTCTAAAATTTTCCGAGCCATTGCAATAGCTTCATTTTTTACGAAAATTCGCTGTAAAAAAAGAACATATGGTTTTTATAGGCTAAGCAACTTGATAACATTACTTGGTTTTGCTCTTCTTAACAATAATCGTCGTTGATGAAAGTGTGTCTAGTCACCATTTTTCAAGTCAAAAATGATATTTTGGTTTGACATAACATCCTTCTACCATTCCAATCCTCGCTGTATTAGTTTGACTTTATTTTGGAAAATCCAGGCCTTTAAAAGGAACTATGGTGAAAACGGTCAAAGAGAACATTTAAAGATATTGAAATAGAAAGATTGTAAATTTAAAAATGCTCCCCTGAAAGTGGATAAAGGGGATTTGAACCCTAGAACATAGCCAGTGCAGTAACCTCACAGGTGGGGGTAGTGGGCGGTCATGTTCCCTAACCACTGATCCTGTCGTTAGCAAGCATTTGTGTCAATAACAGACACTATACGGCCCCAGGAGTAATTCCAAACTTACCACAAAGAAATTCCCTTAAGGGGATGATCGCTCGACTACCCGAATGTTCTTATTCAGTTAATTGAAACCATATCAATGCAATCAACAAACAAAATCCCATTTTATTCTGGTACTCGTTAAAATAATGATTTTTTGTTTTGTTTCAAGTTTTACCCCTTTGATTGAAAATGATGTAGAGATTACTACCACATGTCGGGCCAATGTATGATTTTTGAGCCAAATTTAATAAACTTTGGTGCAGTAATTTTCGACAAAAGCTTCGGCTGAAATCTACGTTAGGTACCTGCCTACTTGAAACGTAAACCAACGAATTTGAAATAAGAGGTTACCTAACTTTTTTGCTTTCTTGGACAAAGGTTCAGGATTGTAGAAAATGAAAGAAAACTCTCCTATGTGGTGGGTTTAATTGCTGAAATTGTCACATGTTTTTAAACAAAAGTGATTAATTAATGTTGATTTTAGACATATTACTATTTGCATGTAACTTATTCAAAGGAGACCTTCCAATATGTGACTATTCACGAGCAGATATCTTCGACAGATTTGGCAGTCTTGAGCAATATGTGTGAAGTAGATTTTAGCAATAATGAGCAACTTGCGATGACTTGTGGGTCGATCTACCGAACGATATTTTCCAAAGAAGAAGTCTGGCAGATTCGGTCTTTGGTTCCCACCTTAACTACCGATTCTTCTATAGACATGCCCAGGAAACACAGATCCGTCAGATTTGATTGAGTGACAACCCTTAACGCGGGGAAAGGGTTGGACTTCAGATTTATTTAGTTGGTGTTTGGATTCACAACGCATTTGTTTCTTGTTAAGTTCTGGTGCATGAATGCTTGTGCGCACCACCATATCCTATTTCTACTGTTTTGGTGCAACCTCTGCTCCAAAGCAATGCACTTCCTGTCAAATTCCCAATTCAGTCATTCATATAGTTATTATTTTTCATAAGTCATTGAAACAGAAAACCAACATTTCAAGCGTTTACGAAAAAAGAAAAAAAAAAGGTTAAAAGTAGGAAGAAGCCCAAACCTAGTCTTGGAGTATGACCGTATGATCATAGTTAAGCCATTTTTCGCCGTATATTCATATCAAACTGTTTTGAAATTTGAGCACATTGTGAGCACATAAATTTATAAAAGTGCTCTATTACGACAAAACAAAAATCTCCTTAGTAATATTCTGCTATGCAATCCAATTTCAGATTTTGTAACAAAATTAGTTCCATAAATTTATCTCCATTAGTTTCCATAAATTTTGATGACTATTAAATACATTTTTCAGCTTAATTCTTCGCACATATTTCTGATTGTTCCAAATCATAACTGTTGAACTTTTCAAAAGTAAAATTTTGTTAAAAATATGAATTTAAACATTTTATGCCAGTTTTTACCATTTTTCATTTGCCATGTTGTTCATAAAATGCTGTTCAACGAACTCATTCTTTCTTTTTGGAATGCTTGATTGATTTGCCAAAGGCCAATAACACATGGTTGATCGACA
Source organism: Adelphocoris suturalis (assembly GCA_030762985.1). Classification (NCBI taxonomy): domain Eukaryota; kingdom Metazoa; phylum Arthropoda; class Insecta; order Hemiptera; family Miridae; genus Adelphocoris; species Adelphocoris suturalis. The sequence continues at coordinate 57,821,317 of CM061045.1, forward strand.
TTGACTTGAATAACACATAATATCGCCTGAGATATGGTCTGAAAGGCGTTGAAATTTTGGAAAATGTGACGTTTAAATTTTTTTGTATTGAAAATTCATTAATAAAAGTTGAAAAAACCATTATTACCATAATGGAATATTATATTAGATAACTTATTATTATTACTGTTAATGTATTATCATCGTCATTTTAGGCAAATGTTCCATGCCCATGACGTCAAGTAACTCGGACTTGAACTTCAGGTCTCAGAAATTTTTCGGGTCTAACAGATTTTATCCCACTATGGAACGGATGAGATGTGATCGGAGTATTTGATATACAAAAATAATAAATTACTATAGTAATAATTGTAGTAGTTGAGGATGAGAGGAAGTGAACATGTCGAGTTGCAAAGACGAAGTGATGTTTTATTGAGATAATTGGCCGCCCTTTATAGACACCTCAATAATACATGAATTGGCAAATGACAGCTGCAGATGTGTATGGATGATGCAAGGGGACAGCTCTAGGAGATGCTACTGCCTCATCACATCCCCCCCCCCCCCCCCTATTTTTCCAGATGGAGAACTGGTGAAATTTTTCTTTCCATAGCCAACAGTTGAGGAGTTTCTGCATTTCGTCACAGTGTTATCCTGCACAGAGAGAAAGCAGCTGAATAAAAACATTATTTTTTACTAACTACTGCTATTAACTTTTTGTTAAGTTTTTGGTGGATTTTAGAAAGTCTGGTGGTGCAGCTGGTTTTTGTATTGGAGTTGGGACATATCATGCTGAGGGATCTAATGGCTGAGAGATCACCATTGCAGGGGATTACAGAACGGTCATGATGTCCTTGCTTGGCTCTGTCTGTGAGGCTACATCCTTCAATACTGGCCCGTGTGGCCCTAGCTGGCAGCAGTTTGAGTACGTTTCGGTGTAGGGAGGCATCGTTAAGGAGACGAATGATGGTGCCTGACTCGGGGAGGCTAGAGGTGCAGTGGCTTTCATGGAGTCAACCCTATCTGTGGCAACTGACACTTCTATTTGAGGGGGTGTTCTTGGTCTTGGAATAGATGAATTCAAGATGGCGTCTTCAAAAATTCGGTAAAAACGTTCCATGAGACTGTTCGACTGCGGATGGTAGGTATTTGTATAGACTATGGTGATCCCTGATTTTTGGCAGTTTTATTTAAATATTGTAGAGGTGAATCGTTGGCCTTGATCGGTTGTCAAGAATTGTGGTGGTCAGAAGATACTTATCATAAAATGCTTGTATGCATTCCACCCATCAGGTAGCTCTATCAAATTCTGTCAATTTGAATTTTGGGCCATTGTAAGGGGCCCAAAAATGTCTAGATGGACGTGAAAAAGAGGAACCGATTACCGATATTCACCCAGTGGAGGTGTTTGCTGGATTACACTGGGGGTATGCCCGAGCCATAACTCGAAAATTGTTGTTTCCATATTGGGCCAAAAGTAACGGGGTTTAATGAGTCTGGTCGTGGCCTGGTCATGGGGTCTGGTACCTGGATGTGAAATTCCGCGGAAATTATTGAAGATAGCTGGACGCAATGTTGATAGAATATATGGTGTCTGCTGGCTATCTGTTACTCCACATAGAATTGTGGGGCCTTAGAAGTTTACTGGTGACAAATTCATACTTTGGTGTATGGGTCGGCGTCTTGAACGAGTTTGAGGTCGTTTATAGTGAATGAAAGCTCAGGAAGGCTGGTGCTGACTGCTGTGGTGTTATATATGAGTGATAGGTAGTCAGCTGAAGTGATGACCTTTTTGGCGGTGTATGTGATGTTGATGTCCGAGGTAAATTATGAGATGATTCTTAGATGTCGGAAATTCAGAGGTGGACAGGAACGTGAGAGTTGAACAGAATAGGTAAGTATAATTTGGGATATTATGAAATAAAACTTTTTTTTTCCACATTACTATCCCTAAAACGCGTTAGCATCAGTTATTGTACACCATGGCAGTAATATCTGGTAGTATTACGGTAGTAATATTGGACCCAAAGGTAGAAGTTATTGAATACATGGTAGTAATATATCTGTCTATGACAAAGTTCGTAATGTCATAGGTAGGTACCTACCTATCAAAAGGTAATTAATTGTCTCGTATCTCTTAATAATAGGGAGGTGTAAAATTATAATCAGCCACAAGTTGTAAAAACTGGTGTGTTCTTTTATTACCTACTAGTAGGTAGGTAGGTAACCAAATTTACAAATTGGAATCATCGCTCTTTTCTCAGAAGAAGTTTAGATTCCAAATTTAGTCTTTGAGGACTTAAAAATACTTACTTCTTAACAATGCGATCAGTAAGTAATCTTTGAAGAACTAGAAATTAAAAAAAAAAAAAAATTATCTCCGAGGATGGTAAACAAAAAGTAGGTAGGTACCTCTTTTGTTTCGTTAGAAAATTTGATCCAAAACGATCAGATTTCAATCTTACTCAAATGTTAAATGAACTTGAATATCCTTGTCTAAAACACGAAACTATATGGTTTGGGACTGTTTATAAGGCTAATAAATGTTAGGAATTGAAGCGTTTGAAGGATGATATTAGACATTTGAGAAGAAGAAGGAATAGTGGAGATCAGATTTTCCGTATTGATGGCAAGGCCTCCTCAAATATTTAGCGAGAAAGTTTTAGTTCACAGTTGGGAAAGCGCAGTTCACTTCAAACGAGTTATTCAAACCCTTTCTTACCCTTTCAGGGGCCAAGCATAAAACCAGTTTCATTACGATCATAAATGAGGGTTAGATTGTCAAGATTATCCTGACAATTATGCTCCCATAAACGTAGGTATCTACTCCAAGTGACAACAACACACACAATTACATTGAGTGATTTTGAAGTGCCTGTTAAGGAAATGCCCGTTGTGACCATTTTCTATCAATGAAAGGATACCTATATTTCCTTTGTCATATTAAGGTATTCCTGATTACAAAGCTGTAGATCCATGCTTCGGTAGGAAAACCTTCTACTGGCACATGAAGTTTCCTAGCCTACTCATATTAGTAAATTTTTGTAAAAAATGAAGCTATTGCAATGGCTCCAAAAGATATTTTCGAAAAATGTCTTCATTGAAATCCGTTTTGAGACATCCTGAAACGAATTCTAGAGCTTAACCCATTTTTGTGTTTGTGTGTATTTTGCTGGGGTAGGGCAACTGGGTGGTGTTTTAATCTCTTCGTAGCTCCCTCATATCCCTACCCAAGTCATGGTCATACGTCTCCATCGAACAACCCGGGCACCCTCTGGTTTACCAGAGGGTGGCAGAATGACCCACTGGTGATTAGGGGGGAGGCTCGTCTCATTGGGTCCCACGTCCCTTAACACTTCCCCCGTTATGGAAAACCAACAATATGAGCCTCATAACCCCCACCAGGCCATTGGTTCACGGGGTTCCAGGGGAGGCACTCGAGGGCTTCGGTCTTCCTCTCCCTCTTCTTCGTCCTCTTCATCCTATCCTTCTTTTTATTCCAATGCCCCTGGAGATGCCCTCAAGTATGCCTACCGTGAGAGAATCTTCAGTTCCAAGCGTCTCGTCAGCACCCACGTCTGGCAGAAGTATCCTGTACAGGCCAATGCAGCTCTTGAAATAGAGTGAGAGTGGCCCTGGTATGCTTCTGAGGAATTGCGGCGAATGTAAGTAGAGGAGGCAGAAGCTGTGCATAATGGGGTATGCAATATTAATGTTTTCTTGCTAGCACGTTTTCCCATGCGCACACTTTCTGCCATTCAATCTCTTTGCCTGAGGCCCCAATAAAAGCAGCTCGTCCAAGACGCAATCCTGGCAAATAGCTGTGGGGCATCTCCCACATTTCCGACAGGCGTGGGACAGCAGCCCGCCGTTCAGCAATCCTCCCCGAGACCTCCGATCTTCTTAAGGATTTGGAGATTGAAGTGTTAAGGCTCGGGGAACAAGTAAGCTGTGTCAAAAACTCCAGATCTGCTGGACCTGATGGCATCTTCATCTGTCACTGTAATAAGCCCCGAATATTGTCAAGCTGCTCATCCTCAACCTGGGCCGGCGTTGGGTAAACCTGGGCGTCCTCCTTAACTACCAATTTTAAGGCAAAATAATAAGAATAAAATATTTAAAAATTAAATAATAATAAATAAATTAGATTCATGTAATAATAATTCTAAATGATATTCTGCAATCGAAATTAGACCTTGGATTTTTACTTTTTTGCATTTTTTATCGATTATTCTGTAAGTATTATGAAATTCAAGTATTTTTTCACCATAATTTTGTGAATACATTTTTTAATGGTCTAGTTCATAGATGCCATACAAATAAATCGAATTAGATGAAAAACCCTAACAATAAAGAGACATAAGCTTGCCAAATTCACTAGAAACTCAATCGACCTTCACCTTCTGAACTTTCAGATAGCACTGAACGTGATAATGAAGCACTGGTAGCGCTGAATTAAGCTCTACAATGTACATTATTATATTGGATAGTTGCTGTAACTTAAAAAAAAATTCTGTATAAAAACTCCAGCCAGAACCCTTATTAATTAGGACAATGCATTGAAGTGTCCAATAACTGAACCATATACAATAACTGGTACCTACATTCACCGTATTAAACTTTGCTCATATGGCCATACTGAATGAGGGAGACTCCTTCCCAATTTTAACTTCTATTTTTTTCCAACAAACTGCTTATTTAGATAGTTTGCTGTATCTACGGCTTATAAAAGTAATATCTAGGTGAACGCATTCTTTTATAGCAAGGGTTGCTAAAATTTAAAGTAGCAGGATAATCTGATAGCATTCCTCCCACTGAATGGTTGGGCATGATTATTCTTTGTACGTATCAATTAAAATTACCTTGTTGTAGTCTATTACCGCATTGGGCCACTCCGTCTTCCCCATTATTTTAGTCAAAAACACTATATTTAAGAGGCTTCTCAAATGTCTCGAAGAAAAGATGAGTTCGTTGGACAGCATTTTACGCGCACAATGGCTAATTAAAAATGACAAAAACCGGTTTAAAGTTTATAAATTTATATTTATAATGTTACTTTTAGAAAGTTTATCAATGATGGACCAGAACAAGCAGAAACATGTACCTACGCGAAATTTAGCTGACTATGTATTTAAATTTTAATAAAATTGATAAAAAACGTGAAATATTGTTACAAATCCTAAAATTGGATTGCATAACATAATTATACTTAGAAAATGTTTCTTTTTCCACCATAATGGAGTAGGCACTTTTATAAATTTATTCCCACAATTTACTCAAATTTGCATTCCTTTGCAGTAGAGGTTGCTTCAAAATTGAAGAAACAGGACATGGTGATGCCTACAAGCATTTATGCACCTGGACGTAGCCAAAAAAACAAGTGCATTGTGAATCCAAACACCAACTACCTATGTAAATTTGAAGTCAAGCCATTTCCCCGCGTTAAGGGTTGACGCCCGATCTAGTCTGACAGATCTGTGTTCCCTGGACATACATATCTTACGAGGAATCTGTTGGTAAGGGGGGAACCGCATCTGCCTGACTTCATCTGATGCAGATATTGTTTGGAAGATCTTGGTCCATCTCTCACTCTTGATGCCCAATGTCACTCAAATCTGTGTCACAGATATCCCACAAAACAGCCAAATCTGTCGCAAATATCTGCTCATATAATATGGCCACCTATTGTTTTTAGAGAAAGATTAAAAGACGATTTATACATCCAAACTGAACATTTTGGTAGTGGCAGCTAATTGTACTGATTTCGTAGTAATGGTCAAATCAGAATCATAAGTACCTACCTAGTTACAATGAAGAAGAATAGTACCTACCCTGCTAAAATTTCGTAGTTTACCTCCTATACTTTTTTAAATGCGTACATCATCTGAGAACATGTTTTTTTGCGAATCATGATTTATAATAAAAATTGCGTTCACTAGTAAAAAATATTGATTTTTCTGGGGAATCGAGATTTTTCGTGGAACCCCCCCCCCCTTCTCTGGGTTGATTTTATCACCTCCACCTAATTTCCACTTCCACGTCTCCGTTAAAAAATTATTTTTCAAGCTGACTAGAATCTGTCACAACCTGAGATAAAGTACCTACTTACATAGCAATCTGTTCCTCCTACTTACCTTGTCATGATGGTACCAAAATATGTAGGCTGGAGATTCTGTGGCGTAATTGATAGAACACGTGAGATTTATTGTGCTTCCATATTCGATGTGGACGTCTGATGTGCCATGGATCACTGCGCTTGGAACTGAAACAAAACACTGCATTAGGCATGAGGTTCCTATTCAGATTGGTAGAAAGCGTCAAGAGGTGCATACGGAATTGATTTATACAGGTTATAAATACAGAATGAAAAGTATACAGATTTCTTCCATTATTCTAGAATTAGAATTGCATAAGTAGTTTTGTTGACATTGATCTGATACATATTAATGTAGGAATTCATTCGATAGGCCTTGTTTGGTTATTTACATGACTAAGATATGAGAGTTGACTATAAAAAACGGAAGTTAAGGAAGAACGTTTTCTGATTCCACCATTAATAAAGTTACAATGGAACTAGACAACGTTCTCCTTTAACATCCGTTTTTTTATTAACATGTATCATGTTTTAGCCCTGGGGTCCTAGCAAATTTTGCGAGTCAATTTTTTTCCGCGCACGAAAAAAATTACAGTGATTTCCGCCTACAACCGAGTCGTTGCTAGGGAAATGGTACTTCGTCGTTTTTCATCCCACAAAATTCGTTGACCATTCGTTCGAAAGCTCTCGATTTATCCAACAATATTATGTTAACTACTGCGAAGTGCGTGTCCAACAAACTGAGTTATGAGCATGGTTATATAAATAATTGTTTACACACAGGTGATCATTCTCAATATTGATATTGTGAACATGATTGCAACCGCTTGGAATCGAGGAGAAAACATAATACATGGTTGAAATTTTTGGTTCTAGAACAGAAATTTATGTAGGAACTTATAAAGTCAGATTTGTCGTAGTTTTTGTAATGGGTTTCCACAACCTCGTCGCGAGTGATTTAATTCGTAAGAGTTGACAATTTTACTACAAACTCGGTGCCATAAAATGGATATGGCGAGTTGGGCGAAAATTTTTACGGTAATTATTCTAATTGTTTATTCCTTGTGGAGATTGGCAGAGGAAATGCCATTTTTTATTCATTTATTTTTCATGGACATTGCCTTCGACGGACTGAAAACTTTTCATTGTTGCTGATGACGAGATTTCTTACATCTCTATCGCAAGCCTGGCCAAGTTCGTCATAACCCACATCTTTACCCGCCTTTTCCTTTCTACCTGCCCTCTTATATGTACAAGAACACTTAATAGGAAAGTAGCACCATAACTATATATCTTATTATTCGCCCGCCAATTCAAAAGAAATGAGATAAAACCACCATGAGAGACCGAACAGCCAAAAGTGACGGTTTGGGGGGGGGGGGGGGGGGGGGGGGAGTGGGCCTCCTAATACCATAAGAGTAAATATGTCACCGTTTTGGGTGGGCAACTCCCAGGAAAGGCCTACAGGTTCTGTCCCTCGAAAAATGCTTCATTTCAGGGCGACTTCATACGATCTATTAGCCCTAAATTTCTTCGAAATCGCAGGGTAGGTAGTAGGAGGATGGACTTGAGGGTACCTACCTAGTCACAAAGTGGTGGGAAACAATTTCTTTCATTGCTAAATATTTTTTAAATGAAAATAGCGGAAGGAAGTGCAGAGTGGGCTTCAAAATGGGGTCACGTTTGCAAAATGTGTACAAATCTATACAACACATTTTAAGGCCATTTTAAACTTTTTTGGAAATTTTTTCAATTTCTACCCCCCCCCCCCCTCCCTCACCCTTCTATAAACTAAATTGACGAATACAAAAGTATAGTTGTATACAAGTTATGTGGGGTGTTGCCAAATGATACTTTAATAAAAAGTTAAATGTATTTAAAACAAAATAAAATACAGGTCATACACGCACCACGGGATTTTGCTTGAGAGAGAACTGAAGAGTGGGCCTCTGGGGTCCTCTATATACCTTTTGTCTTGCTGCGTTGGCAAGGGAGCTATGCTCAACATTTCTATGTTAGGAGAGGCGGTTTACTATTACATAAGTCGTCCCCGCGGAGAATGAAATTTTGGGCTAAAATTCGGTGTAAAGCAACCCCACATCAACTTCTTGTACGTTCGTTCTCAAAATAAATGGATTAATGATAAGTAATACAATGATTAGTAGGTAAGAATTTCGATAATATTACAAACAATTACGATAATACAATAATACAATTGATAATACAATCGCTGATCGAATCGGTTACTTAGCTAGTACTTCATTAAGTATATAGTACGGTTACAGTTATACAGTGTAGTTATACAATACAGTTGCGTTGCAATCAAGTCGTGTTTGAATTGTTGGGATATCTATTGATTATTCTATAGTATTTAATGGCATTTTGGTGAATTATTGATATTACTATTATTTAGAGAAATATAGTCCAGATGCATAGAATCTAGTAGGGTTTCAAACTTCAATGGGCTATGGGACGTAGGTACGTCCTGTAAGTTGACATTATTGAGTTCTAGGTTTTTGAAGTGAATTTCTTTGGTAGGTTGTTGGAGGCCTATAAACACTAGTGGAGTGTTTGCTATTATTTCGTTCATTCTTTATTCGTTATGGAGTGTGAAGAGAGTTTGATTATGGTATGATAGGTAGTATCTACCTTGTGAGGCTAGGTAAAACCGTGTAGGGTATGAAAAAATAAATGCCACCTCCGTGAAATTTGATGGATGCCACGGATCAGTAGACTCCGAACTCAGCATCGCGCATGATATCATCTTTACTTCTAAATTTAGGACATTTAAATTTAATAATGTAAGTATTTAATTGTGATAATTCGTAATTATCATATTTCAGTAATTCAACTTCTAATACAATTTTTAAAAAACTTGATAAATCGTGAATTTACAAATTACAGCTTGAGGCCTTTATGGTGGGCAGACCACAGACAAAAGATTCAACTCGGAAAGCAGTTTTATTAACTGTTATCAGGTTCTGCTGCAGATTTTTACCAATATCAATATATCAATGGACGAGCTTGTAGAGATCTACAAGATGAAACAACAATGAAAAAGTAATTCCAATTTTCCACCGTTTTATAGGCGGCTGACTGAAGACATGTTGCTTGGGACACCACGAAATCGCAAGTAAACTCCCCTGCACAAGCCTTCCTGATGGTAAACAACAGGTTCATGCTTTTTTTTCTCGATAACTGGAGGTTATCTCGCAGGACCCGAGAATAAGCCACCAATACATGAAAACACAAAGGAGGCAGAGTAATGACACTTACCTCTGGACAAAGCAATTTTTTACTCCTGGTCGTATAGCATGCATCCTAAAAAAAATCTGCGATCCTATTTTTAGCGAATTTTCGTAGAAAATGAAGCTATTGTAATGGCTCGGAAAATTTCAAAATCAAAGTTTGCGCTTTTTCATTTTATATATATATATATATATATATATATATATATATATATATATATATATATGCGTCATTCCAAAAGATAACTCTCTTCAGGATTGAGATAAAAAATTCCGTTCATGCGCAAAAAAATCAAGCGTTCTAAACGAAAGGATGAGTTTGTTGACCAGCACTTTTTGAGCTCATTTCAAAAAATGTGCTAAAAAAAATCACTAAAAATGGCTAAAAATCGTTAAATTTATATTTTGTTTCGCAGAATATTGCTCAAATAAAGTTTATCAACTATGAAATATAACATTCAAAATTTATGTACAAAATTACGCTAAAAACTGTCCTTAAAATGTATTAAAATTTGTTAATAAATCTATGAAAACTCCAAAAACTGCGACAAATTCAAAACCTCTACTAGAGTAGGAAATCATTATTTAAAATAAGTTTTTTGCCATAAAATTAATAGTTATCAATTTCCTCGCACTCAAAAAGCTCAAATACCAAAGCATTTAACATTATAAAATACGATAATTCACGAAAATTCGCTCAAACGATCATGCTGCATGACTGGAACTTTTTTCATCTTTAGATAGGTATTAAGAAATCTCCTATATTTAGGGATGCTAGCTGGAATCAATGAGCCGCACTCATGCAGAGTTGGGAAATCGGGTTCTGGACATTGTAGACTAGTGGACAATTTGCTGTTTGAATTTGAATTTATGTATAAAATAGTTGAAAACGCATCATTTAATGATTACGTTATGTAGAGTACGGATGATAGTTTATGGAGAAATTGTTTTCAACTCCCACATTATTAATCCTCTCCGGGCAACGACTGTCGTTTTTACGGAAAACGACCCACTTGGGCATAGAGAGCTCTTTACGAGAGAAGAGATATCTGCTTGCCTCAACTTGATCCACGTTTAGGTCTAACAGGGTGTCTGGTTTTATAAGACCACATCCGAGTTCGAATGGTGTCAGATTGGATGGCGGGTGAATCGAGCTGTTATAGGCTAGCTCGGCAGATTTAACTTTCATGTTCACACTGGATTTCTTGTATTCACTACGTTCGTTCAATATGCGTATGCGTTCGACTATTAGACCATTGGAATCCGGGTGCTGAGAGGAGGTGAAATGAATATTATGTTATGCAGCATTAGGAATTCTCAGACTATCGAATTTTGAAATTCCGGGTCATTATCTCTAAGGGTCATTGTTATATCAAAAAGAGTATAGACCGTATTCAATTTTGGATAATACATAATCTTTTACTAATTTTATTGTGTCGATTTTTTTTTTTTTTTTTACTTTGACTGGGTATTTGATTGGCAGTTTAGTATGGTTGACTATGATTTGATGGTTTCAGTTATTTATGATGGATGCTCAACTCGTATGGCACGACTGGCAAATCGTATGGTGACTGGGGGGGGGGGGGGGGGGGGGGGAGTTTCGACTTGACCTTAAATTATGCCAATTCTATCATAGGTATGTAGGTACCTACTTCAATTCAGCAAAAGGTAGATGGTAAAATCCAATAAGAACCTCAGGCTTAATAGACCTCGTGGACGACTGAGATTTAGCTATTCGTATAACGAATTAACACTTCCCTTCATTCCAATTCGTTCTTTCTCCTACTCGTACCTTGACTCACCATTCCTTGATACTAATGTTATTCTTTTGAAGTATTTCTGAAATTTTTCCCCTCTTTATGGTTCTATATATGTAATAAACAAATAATAGGAAACACTGAAATAAACACCACAAAACTATTTTTACATTTCGGCTTCTGCCTTTTTCAAAATCTACGAAAGAAGAGAAAATTGTTTTGAAGGATTGTTTACGATGTCGACAGAGAAACTTGAGTTACTATGAGGCGTTCACGTTGCGTGGTCATTTCCGAATATTTAGTCCTGGAGGATCATGATATGCACCTAATACGTTGCAATGAGCTTTTTCTGATAGATGCAGCATTCTTTTATTTTCGTTGAGGTTTATTTATCGAATAATTTTAATTCCAAAAACAATCGTCGAAGGTCTCATTGTGTAACATACAATGTCGGCTTACGGGTAAATCATCATCAGACCTTACAACTGATGCACCGTGATTGTTCACCCTTAAGTTGAGCAGTGTTTCAGCTTTTCCGAGGTAGAAAGCAGGGCATTCTTTACAAAAAAAATCAGACACACACATTGGCGTTTGGCAATCTGCCGATCCTTTGCGTGTGTATGAGTTCGGATTGTTGGCCGAATTGAATGTTGCTTCTTCATTTACTATTGGGCAAACTTTGCATCTACGTTTGTTGCATGGATCCTTTGGGAGCCGGTTGATTCTTACACATCGAAGAACAAAAAACAATCAACCGGTCGGCGGTTTCAGTCTTATGAGCGAAGTTTTGTTAAATATCGAATTACATTCATGTTAAATTGTTATAAAATTGTTAACTAGAAATTTTTTGGGAATAAAACTTATTCTAGTTAATACTGCTATTCAAATAAATTATTGGATGTTTACAACTTTTAGCAGTGTCATCAATTTTTGACACATATTCATGAAATTCATGCAAAATCTTGTGCAAACATTTTTTAAACCTTTCATAAATTTTTTATGATTATGTAGTGGTGTATGTGCCAAATAGATAGTCAGGTGGAAAATAAAAATTCAACTTTTTTAACCGTTTTCTACCAACAAACGCATCCCTTCTTTTATAATGCTTCATTTTTTTGCGAAAGAATGGATTTTTCTCAATCCCAATCCTAAGCAGAGTTATTTTCTGAAATTGTATTATATCCATACATATATAACTATTTATTTATTTATATTCATATGAAAGTTGAGAGGAGCTTTTGGGTTTTATGTAGAAATTACTCTTCTTGTGGGTTTGTAGAACTGGAAAAAAAAAAAAAAAAAAAACTACCTACCTTCACATTTCACGGAACATTAGGCCTACTGAAATTACGATATTACAGGAAATGGTTCAATAAAACGATTTGTTTTCACTAATTAAAACCCAGGATTATTTTTGGAATGCCTCACAATTTCCATTGAGAAAATTTTGGAGAATTGTTATCAAAAAATTGTTGGAGACATTGAAATAATTTCATTTCTTACAAATGTTAGCCAAAATAGCCATATTAGGAAATTCCGTACACGCTTGCGCATACCTACCTTTACAGTGATTGAACGATTTGGGCCCACAGTGATGAAACACATGTATATGAGAATTTCCAGGAGCTAATCTGAATACGTTCTGAAAAATGCACCAAAATCTGGGTGAAATTTTGTATAGTTTTGTACAGTACACCGAACCAAGATAGTTGAAGAGCTTCGAAATATGCTTTACATTGAATTCTATTTCCTTTCTCCGAGCTAGAACGAGAAAACCGTTCTAAACGGTCGAATCACTCTTTCGCCCAATATAACCGCTTCCATCTACCGACTAAAATGCTTACTACTATGGGATATTTGTATGGCTTTTAGAGTTATCAACACAAGACAAGAGATTGATGTCTGACAAACTCCATCTCAGTGATTACAGTGGGGTCGAGGAATTCCATATACGAGTATTTCATGGTGTTTCATGAATTTAAGCCTATATACCAAATTTGTCATGAAAAGATGGTCTTGTATTCTTCCACGGAAAGTATTGAACGGAAACTAAACTAGGGAGCTAGAAATGAACATAAAGATGAAAATTCAAATCTCAAGGTCGTCTTCGCGTAATTCCCGAGTTATCGAAATCCCTGTTTCAAGTTGTTTATATTAGGTTGACGTTCATATATATAGTCATAAAGCGTTCTCTGGCCTATAGCAAATCACTTTAGGCCAGGATCGCTTTATTATTCACTATACCTAGTGTTTAATAGTCCAGTAAAAGTAGTGGTCCATTTACTTTTTTTCGGCGAGCTTTCTGTGTATACTTTCGAGAGTGCTGAATCCAAATTTCCAAAGTCCCACAAAAATTTCGTCCGGGATTTTGGTTGGAATACATTGGTTAAAATGACCGAAAGTGGGTGTTAAAGATTTTTGAAGGAATTAATTGAGAAAAACAAGCTATTGCGATGGCAATACAATGCATTACTGTCAGTGCACTTTTCTGGCTGCCACTCTGCAGTACCTCAACATTTATATTTCTAACTGGTATCAGCAGAAGTGAAGTTCGAATCCTTGATCACTAAGTTGCATAGCGAAAATGTGCATGTACCAACTGGAAAATGTGCACTAATGCATTCTATGTTGGTAAAGCCACAACTCAACATTTACGGAGAGGCGAAGAGGAATGAAATAGTAGCAGCATTGTAAATGAACTTGGACAGATAAGTGTACCTACCCTAAGAATAGTCTTAATTCCGTAGGTAGCGTTTTTCGGGACTGGCATGTCTATAATGGCACATATTTTTGCTTTATCGGGCCCCTTCTTTACTGATTCCGTGGCCCAAAAACTTGATAGAATTCGTCTTGAACTGGCATTTTTTCCAGTTCAATTTCAGATTGAACGAGAAAGAACTGCTTCAAGGCGCTTATCAAGTTGGTTTTCAGTGTCGCCAAATACTAAGACGCACCCTTCTAAACCATCCAAGACCTCCAAAATACGCCTCTGAAAGTGTTTTGGCACTGAGGAAATCCCGAACGATAACCGATTGAAGCAATATCGTCCAAACGGCGTAATGAAAGTTGTTAGTAGTTTAGATTGCTCCACCAGGGGCATTTGCCAGAACCCCATAGTAGCATCTAATTTGGAAAACCATGATGGACTTCCCTATTTTTGCGAGAGTATCATCCGTTGAGGGTAGGACCAGTCCTTCACAAATCACATGTTCATTTAATTTAGTAAAATCGACACAAAGTCGAACCGACCCGTCCTTTTTCGTTGCCACTACAATTGGAGAACACCATTCCGTCCCCTGAGTGACTTTGGAAATTATTTTCAACCTTAATAATCTCTCCAGTTCCTCTTTAACTGTACCTAATAATGACAACGGTAGCCTACGTGGAACTGCAATTGAATAAGGAAATGCATCATCCTTTAGCTTTATAGTATAAGGATCCCCTTTGAGGGTACCCGGGTCATCTGAAAAGACCTGCTTAAGTAAATTTTCAATTTAGTTTAATTCGACCTTTGAGGATGAATGATTACTAGATGATGATATTTTCAAAATCGAAAAAGAGTTTATCGCGGGAATGACCCTCTTAAGTCTTCAGCAGCCTGTTCATACTTCCAGTGCTTCTCCCTGGCTGCTGCCTTTGCCACACTCTGCCAGTTTTGGGAATACTGAGAGGCGGCGTCAGCATTGACTGATTGGCTGACAGGACATAACCATCCGCAAAAGTTGGGAGCACTGAGAGCCACTGTGATGCATTTTCATCAATTATCCGTATTAATTGATTGCTGTTGACGTGGTAGCAGTCTGGCTATCAACTCAAGATTGTGAACCCCATCATGAGATGTTCGACGCTTCTTCTCCTCCAAAACTTCATCCACATGATCACAGTGATCTTCATAGTTTAACGGATGGGCGGCATTTATAGAAGAGGTCAACATTTCTACTGCTCTTCTTGAAGTTTGTTAGGTCGATTCTTGTGTTTGAAGAGGATTTTTTACAGCTAAACCCCCTAATTTTGCGGGAAGTTCCATAATTTCTGCTTCTTCGTTCGTGATTTCTTGCCCCAGAAGTGCAGGTAGAAAATGTTGGCGAATCGTATCCTTTATAGGTTTGTACTCTTACTTTATTGAGTAAAACACTCAATAAAGTGTTTTATTGAGTTTCACGGGCCTCATAAATTACGCACAGAACCTTGGATTGTGAAAAAAGTTGCAAGTCTGGTTTTGGAGCAGTTTGGCAATCTGGATGTTCCTGATGAAGCTATTGAAAGGTTGGTTTCTGTTAGGACTCACATATGGTTGCACCAATTGAATAAAGACATTTGTGACCAACAAAGGCTGGTCAAACGCAAAAAGCTTGAAAGAAAATTGACTAAATTTCAAACTCGTATAACTTAGTAAATTTATTGGTATGTTTATTGGTGTGCCCTTCTACCTAGGTATACGTGAGTACTGCCCGTAACTTGATTTTGTTGCCAATGTATTTTTGTGATCTGTACATTATAATTTCCATGCTACCTATTAATATGTTATTATTATTAGTTATTATGCAGTCATGGTTCCACTCTAGTTTCACGTTTCCAATCTAGTTGGTAATATTTTGTACCTACAACGGTTAACGCTAAGTGAAGTAATAAAATAAATGGACTTTTAAACCTATAAACCTTTTGTGATTTCTTGCCCTTTTTCTATTGATCAATACCTTGATATTACCAAACTTCTCAATAATTAAGATTCATGATCAGCAGATCATTTAGGTCGGAATTTCACTTTTTCCAAGAAATGCAGACATATGTCGGAGAGGAAAGTATGGCATGGAGTCTCGCACGTGACGTCATTGCGCACAACGACCTGAAACGAGACCCTCCGGTGGCACACCCTTTTAGCGAATTTTTGAAGAAAATTAAGCTATTGCTCTCGCCTCAAAATTTGTAGAATGTGAATTTTTGAAAACATTTTATGCAGAAATCCGTTTCAGGCTATTCTGAATCATATTCTGAAGTTTAACGCATTTTTTTATGTATGTATATATGTATGTATATATGTATGTATGTATGTATATATGTGTCATTCCAGACGATAACTGTCCGTAGAATTGTGCTAGAAACTTCAAACTAATTTTAAAATGTTAAGGACACAAAACGAAAGTTCAAGTTCGTTGGCCAGCATGATCGGATTACATCTTCGGGTTGAAATTTTCAAAAATGTAGTCAAAAATTTCAAAATAGCCTGTTTTTTGCGATTTGTTGTGCGAAATAATTTTTTCAGCATACTAACATGTGGTATATTAGGAATCAGCGTAAAATTTCCTATAAGAATATGTATCAAGTTTTCATAAATTTCAAAGTTGAAAAATCAGTCAAAAATCGAAATAATGCCGTTCGCTAGTTGTAAAAATCGGTAATATTTGCATGAAACATTGTCCAAATTTAGATTGAACTACTCTTATGGAAGTATCCCTGCATAACCAATCCTAGAACCATGCTGTTTAAAACGTAGGTAGTAGGTGCTTGTTTAAAATTTGATTCCATGTTTGTCTATCAAAATCATAAACTAAAATTTCTCTACACGATCAATAGCGACTGAAATGTCGAAGATTTCTTCAAAAATTCGCTCATGGGGTCATGCTGCATGACTCTTCTCCTCATTTTGCTTCCGAGACTGCAAGGCAGCGGAAGCTTTGTTTTCACTTTCGAAATGAGAAAAATTTTTTTGCTCCAAAATCAAAATTTCCACTCGCATTTTGCGTTTCAGAGCCTCCTGAACAAATTTGGTTCCGTGTCTGACTGTCTGTCTGTCTGTCCGTCCACATTTCCTTGTAACAGCCATAACTTCCACAATTTTGATCCGATTTTAACCAAATTTTCAGGGATCGTGCGGGTTAAGCTCTAGATGGTCCCCTATCAACTTCATCATGATCGAATCAAGGGTAGCTTCTGCGCAGATTACATGAATTCCTTGTGACGGTCATAACTCGGTCAATGTTGAACGGATTTCGGTCAGATTTTCAGGGATGATGTGGGTAAGGTCCCTCGAGGTCCCATAAGACAATCATCATAATTGCATTAGTGGTGCGCTCTGCGCATGCGTGAACGAAATATTCTTGTTTCGGTCCTTGCAACAACCGTAATTTCCACAATTTTGATGCGATTTTCTTCAACCTTATTAATTCCCTGATGCCAGAACCGGTCGTTTCTAGTTTTCTGGAATTTAATGGTGACGTACTGTGAAGGTCACGAGGAAGCTCATGTGCCATTTCCTTGGCAGTGTATTTTTCATTCTCTCCCACGACAAAGTACAATACTTCATTCTCCATTTTATTTTCTTCGTTGGGTACAAAGCTAATTCATTTGTCGGTATGTACCACATTTCTGCATATTTCTTTGGAATTTCATTTCACACTTTTTCAACATTTCATGGTTCAAAGTCCTGTTCACAGAGATTTATTATTCATGTGTAATTTACCTATTTTTTTACTAATACACGTACCTACTATTTTGCTTCCGATTGAATATGCATGTTAGATTTTTCGTTTTATTTACAGAAATACCTATGTCATAAGATCAGTAACCTGGCCTGAGCACACTGGCACCACCTGGTACCCTTGTAGGTAGGTAACTGTTTTCCTACCATTATGGTGACGTTCCATCCCCTTCCGTCACAAACCTTCCTTCGAGGAGCCAACATGTGATAAATTCAAACATTTCCCCCTAACATTTTGACTCGAACCAACTTTGTTCTTCAACTAATTCTATACGTCCGTGTAACAATATTTGAGGAAGCTATACTGCTCACCCAACTTGGCAGACGTTTTTTAAATCGACGGTTTGACAGCGGAACTCATCTGTATTCGATCCATCTTAGGTAATCTAATTGAGGACGCAAGTCTTGTAGGTCTTCATTGGTACTTGAATATTAACCCTAGACTACACGGGTGGGGTTCTGACACCCCAACACGGGTTCAAAACAATGCCATTTGAAAATCCCCGCCTCGTTGCATTCCTAGTAATAGTGTAAATATTCTCGGGTTCACCCCCTACCCTACATGAGAGTTTTCGAGGTCAGTCTTGCATCAGTTCTCGAGCAGGAAGGTCGCAAAGTTGCTCTGGGGTGCCCTACACCCCACGCGTGTGTCTGTGTACCTGTTTTCTGCACCGTTTTTGTGTCTGCCTCTTCAGTGTTCAGTCATATTTTTATATGACAAGGGCTTTACGTCCAATTTATAATTCGAGTTAAATCACGAAAAAAACGCTCGCGTTTTTTCTGTTTCGTGTTGGGTTGTTTCAGGTTCTGATGGAGAAGAACTCGTTTTGTTCTAGTAGTTAATTTCTGTTTATCTGCTCTGATCGAAAAGTGATTTCCATTTTATGCTTTTGATATTTTGAACATTCTATTATTATTTTACCGGCATAAACGAGTGGTACCCACCGTGTTTTCGCGGTAAGTGGTCAAGAAATATTCATTATTTGGGGAAAAATAACCAATTTTGTATTGTTTTGATTTCTCGAATTTTATAAAATAAGGTCAATTCCAGAATGCTCCTGTGAGGGCGCTAATACAATTTTTTGATGTTCTCTCCTTTTCTAATGTTAGTTCCTATTGTCTAGTTGACGTTTTTGAAGATTTTTCTCCCATATATTTTTTTAACGGGGTTTGTCATTATTTTGAATGAACAGAAAATAATAATTTTTTTTCACTCTTCATTTTTGCTCAAAACGTTGCAATAAATCGAGATATCGTTAGCAATTGTCCATTTTTTTTATTCCACAAACCCTGTTAAATTTGGGAAAATTCATTTTTTGGCTTAGGGATGAGTTGGAAAAATTTCACGATGAGAACCAGTTACTAGGGTGTTGGACACCCCATCCGTGTATCAGACGGTGCAAAAAACACCCGCGTATTCTAGGGTTAACATGCGTGGTACCTATTGTTGTGATTGTTCTTTTTATAGGTTTTTTCTCTTTTAAGATGGCACTAACTACACACCTCAAAAGAATTCGCACCCTATTCTTTTTGTTTTTATTCAAACACTGAGAAAGACCGGCGATATCAAGCTCCGACTTAAGCAAAAACAGTAACCCCCTCCCCCCTAATTTTTTTCGATAATCGATTTGCATCCCTACCTCGTTTCAAATCGCATCGTACAGCGGACGGCCTAAAACTTCGGGAAAACGCTCGTGCGATTGGAGGATAACCGGTAGGTATCTAATTTTTGAGCGCCCGCCTGGCTTGCAGATCATAGGCTTATTATAATGCAGGCATAGGCATATTACAATGTGAAACAGTAACATAAAATAGCGAAAATTAAAGAGTAGGTATTTACATACCTACTTAGATCAAAAAGTGTGCAATAATAAACTTCGAAATATAACATAACTTGATCAATGTCTAAAATATCAATAAAATACATGCACGATTGAGAATTTAGCATTATTTCACATTCGCATATGTATTTCTGAAATTGAGCGGGAAAATCCTAGTATATAACCTTCTTGAACAAGGGAATCCAACAACTCGGGAAGGAAGTGTTGAAAACGGGAAACTGCGAACCATAACTGGTCTTTTCGTAATGGTTTTGATTAGATATAAGACCTACTCTTTTCGTTACGGTTTTAGATTAGATTTAAAACTGACTTTGCATCTTAGTTTTTGGAAAATAATTTGTCAAATTCATCTAACCCTACAAAAAGTATGAAGCTCTTCAACCCCATTGTACTTACCAATGGAATTTGTCAAAGAGCACTCTGGTATCTGGTGATGACACTAGTCTGTTGACAAAACTAGAGATTTAGTTGCTAGATAGCAGCAGTAGGTAATACTTTTTTAACGTCTCATTTCATGTGATTTTCTCACTAAGAATGACAGTAGAAGTCACGGTACCGAATAATGTTTCTATTCGATTCATGGTGGTATTAATAGATTTATCAGTCTTTTAAATCAGTCTCGTTTCAAATCGCATCGTACTATTCGAGCGTCGCCCCGTGTGTGGACGGCCTACAACTTCGAATTAACGCTCGTGCGATTGGAGGATAACCGGTAGGTAGGTATATTGTTGAGCGCCCGCCTGGCTTGCAGATCAAGAGGCCAAACTTTTAAACAGCTAGAAGTATTATAGTGTGAAACACTAACATACGATAGCGATAGAGGTGTGTCGGTACCAGGCCCGGAACTAGGTGTTTTTTGAGGGGGGGCAAAGATTCGTCTGCCCCCCCCCCCCCATTTTATTATTAGCAATTTAATATATAACATATTAGGAGGTAAAAACGTGACATTTGAATTTATGAAAAACTTACATTTATTTCAACTACAACTCTTTGCATTACACATTAGATTACAACATATTAATAAAAATAATTATAAATATTATTTATTGTAACTTTTTTGTAATTAATTTTTAATTAGTTAGACTGTTTTAAGACAAACTATTCAATAAGCCACACTTTAATGATCTCAGTTCTTGAGTTGAATTTTGCGAGATTTTCTTGATGCAAAAATATTTATTATGTCATCATAATTGATCAAAGCAGCTCGCTTATGTTCTATTGATATAATGCTAAGGTTTGTTAGCCTCTCCTGCCGCATTGTACTTCTTAGGTAGTTTTTTATCAGTTTTAATTTGCTGAAACTTCTTTCTCCAGAGGCAACAGAAACTGGAATGATTAGGAACAGCGTCAGTGCTGTGGTTATGTTTGGATAAGCTTCTTGAAGTTTATGTTTGTAAATCAGATTCAACATCAACAAGGGTGTAGCATCCTTTAAATATGGCTCTACTACAAGTGCGTGATACTTGAAACTTTCAATTTCAAACATGAATTCTTCCTTATTTAAATCCTTATCGTAAATGCTGGCCAAAGCTTCTGCCTTACTCTTTAAATTATTTACTTCCATTTCACAAATGTTAACACCAGTTAAAAATCCAAATTTGTCATTTATACTCTCCAAAGTCACGAACCTTGTACTTAATTCCATGTTTAACCTGTCAATAACTTCTAAAAGACTTATTCTAAACTTATTATTCTAACTTATATTCTAAAACTTATTCTAATTGTTTTTTATTTATTCCTTTTACTTTTTGCCGCTCCCCAAATTCTGCCGCCCCCCAAATTCTGCCGCCCGGGGCAGCTGCCCCCTTTGCCCCCCCCCCCCCCCCCCCCCCTAGTTCCGGGCCTGGTCGGTACAGCGGTACCGGGACTGTGGAACCTAGTCTCACCAAGGAACGGTTCCGACCAGTGACAAGAATCCAACCCTTCCCGGTTCAGTTCCACGGACCGGAAGGTCTCGGCACAGTTCCACGGTCCGGGAAGGTAATAGATAGACGTAATATAAGCTGACCCTATTAATTGGTGGAACATTAACCGGCAAATTTTTCCATTGCTCTCCAAAGGCTATGTGTGGTAGCTACGTTTGTCCCCTGTGAGCAACTTTTTTCCAAAGCAGGGGCAATTTTGTCGGAGAGAAGGAGCTCACTGAGTCCAAAAAAAGCTAGTATGCTAATTTTTTTCAGTCAAAACGAAAATCTACTTGTATAGGTAAACTCGTTTATTTAATGATTATTTTTTTGACACTGGCATGAATAATTGAGGAGCTGACATGGAAAAGCAGTTGAGTCCAAAAATTTAAAGAACATTTTTTTCCGTCAAAGTGCAAGTAAACAGTCACGCCAACGGCCTTAGGTCCTCCCGTCCTTGCTAGATCGCACCCTGAATAAATGTGTGACCTTTGCGTGGAGAAGAGATTATGTCCAAAAAAATCTGATAAGAGTTCAGAGGGAGTTCCTATGAAATTTGATTTTTGGACTTAACTGCTTTTCCATGTCAGCTCCTCAATTATTTCCTATTGAATGAAAAGTTAGTCTGAGCCCTGATTCGTAGCGATCGTTATTTTATTCGACGTTTTGTACCCAGAAGGGAACTGTACCGGCATTTCGGAACGGCGACTTTTATGTCACTGGAATCATTGGAACCGTTCCTGAGAATTACGTGGACCGACACACCCCTAGATAGCGAAAATAAAAAAGGAGGTACATTGGTGCCTACTTAAATGAAAAATAATGCAATAATATAATTCCATGTGTTACATTACTTGATCAATGTCTTAAATATCAATAAGCCGCACACTCAGCTTAGAATTAATCATTAATTCTAAGTTGAGTATGCACTTATGAGAAAACCTGGAAAATCCTAGTATATAAACGCCTTGAACAACGGAATCCAACAACTCGGGAATTAAGTGTTGAAAACGGGAAACTGCGAGCAATAATTTATTGGTCTTTTCGTAACGGTTTTATCATTTTTAAGACATCCTACTCTTTTCGTCACGGTTTTAGATTAGATTTAAAACCGACTTTGCGTCTTAGTTTTTGGAAAATAATTTGTTAAATTCATCTAACCCTACAAAAATATGACGCTCCTTAACCACATTGTACTGACCAATACAGCATTCTGGTATCTGGTGATTGAACTAGTCTGTTGACGAAAATAGAGACTTGGTTGCTAGATAGCAGCACTAGGTAATACTTTTTTTAACGTCTCATTTCATCAGATTCTCTCACTATACGTTTCTATACGATTCATGGTGGTTTGGATAGATTAATCAGTCTCGTTTCAAATCGCATCGTATGTTCGAGCGTCGCACAATGGTCCAGAAACCATGAAATGTGGCATAAACCTCTAGAATCAGTTTAAAAAATCTGAAGTGTTGCACAAAGGTTCTGTTAGGTCCCTAGTTGGTCCAAACATCTCGTCAGCCCGATTGCTCCACACCAAAGGGTGAAAAATGGGTGAAAAAATGGATATAAAAATGGGTTTTCGGTGTTTTTGGTTATATAAGCATGTGGGTCGTCGATCGTATTTTGGACGTAGATTTAGGACGATTTAGGTGTGTCTCAAGTCGAACAATCCACGCCCACGAAACGAGTCCTAGAGTTTACCGCTTTTTCATATACAGGGTGATTCCCTCACAGATGCAAAAAAAAAAAAAAAAATTTGGGTGAAACTACATCAAAAATGGAGTAAGATGCCGCCAACTGCATATTTTTATCTCAATCCGTTCTCGAGATATGATTTTTTAAAGTTTTTTTCAGGAAAACCGTGTTTTTTTCCTTTTAAACTCAAATTTCTCCACTTTACTTCATTCAATTTTAACTTTTGACCACATTTTCGGAATCAACATTAAATTTACTATAAGAATAGTGTACTTGAGTTCTTAAAAAGTACCATCCAAAGGCCCTCATATTAGCTCAAACATTGACGATTTTGAAAAAATAATATTTCTGAAAATCTTTAAAACTTTACTACTCTTCCAAAACGAATCCTGGAAACTGGCAAATCTCATGAAAACTGCTTCATTTAATATGCTTTCCAACGGTATAATCAAGTTTACTTTTATTTTGTTATTTATTGGAGAAAATAATGTTTTAATGTTAAAAAATGTAGGTTTTTCAATGAAGTTGTTGGTTTTCTCGAAAGATGACCCTCCATGAACCTACGAGTATGGGGTCGGTTTCTATGTATTTTTTCTCGCTGTATCGAATGGTAACATTTGTAGATCTCTCCAACTCCGTTATAACCGAGTTTTCCACTTAAAATCGCAAATGTTTAGTTTGTTTGTTACGATTAAATGTATGTGTGTTATGGGGTAAAACTAGTTAATTAAAGTGTAAAACTCGATTATAACGTAGTTGAGGGGACTGCAAGAGTTTCCATTCGATCCAGCGAGAAAAAATACATAGAAACCGACCCCATACTCGTTGGTTCATGGTGGGTCATCTTTCGAAAAAACCAACAATTTCATTGAAAAACCCACATTTTTTAACATTAAAACATTATTTTCTCCCCTAAATAACAAAATAAATGTAAAATTGATAATACCGTTGGAAAGCATATTAGATGAAGCAGTTTTCATGAGAATTGCTAGTTTCCAGGATTCTTTTTAAAAGAGTAGTAAAGTTTTAAAGATTTTCAGAAATATTATTTTTTCAAAATCGTCAATGTTTGAGCTGATGTGAGGGTCTTCGGATAGTACTTTTCAAGAACCCAAGTACACTATTCTTATAGGAAATTTAATGCTGATACCGAAAATGAGGTTGAAAGTTAAAATTAAATGAGGCAAAGTGGAGAAATCCGAGTTTAAAATGAAAAAACACGGTATTCCTGAAAAAACCTTTAAAAAATCATATCTCGAGTAGGTACGGATTGAGATAAAAATATGCGGTTGGCGGCATCTTACTCCATTTTTGATGTAGTTTCATCCAATTTTTTTTTACATCTGCGAGGGAATCACCCTGTATATGTGATTTCCATACGATAACTTTCCTTAGGATTGAGATAAAAATTCCGTTCTTGCGCCTAAAAATCAAGCTTTCCAAACAAAAGGATGACTTCGTTGGCTAGTACTTTTAGAGCACATTAAATTGATCCAATTTCATATAATGTAGGTACTACAAAAATAACTAAAAATGGCTAAAAACGGCTAAAAATCGTTAAATTTATATTTTTGGTAGAATATTGGTCAAATAAAGTTCAATAACAATAAAATAGAACATTAAAGAATGTATGTACAAAATTATGCTGAAAAGTGTACTTACCTAGAATTCACTAAAATTTGCTACAAAATCGATAAAAACTGCAAAAAATGCTAAAAATTCAAAACCTTTATTGGAATAGGAGATTATTATTTAGAATACATTTTTGCCATAAAATTCAAAAAGCTTAAATTTCAATACAATTTAACTTTTTGCAATACGATAATTTACGAAAATTCGCTCATACGGTCATGCTGCATGACTGGAACTTTTTCTCTTATTTTTACTCTAACCTCAACCACACACAGGGACAACCCATACAATCGATTCATAGGGACGTCCCTGTAATGCATGCATTACTTAGCAATATGCTTTGCAGATAGATAGGTACATTCTAACCAACTATTTTCAAAATCGCACCCAGCTGTTCTCAAAACTCCATCCAACTGTTTTCAGATTTTTTAGCTCTTGCTTTACTGTTATATGTACCCATTCCCATTTCATATGAACTATTATAATAATCTAGTTCTGTAAGGTTAGTATCTAAAAAGTTCCAGTCGTGCAGCATGATCTTACGAGCGAATTTTCATAAATTATCATTCTATATAACGTTAAGTTGATTTGAAAATTAAGGACTTTGAGGGAAAATAAAATGTTAACAACCAATTTTAGGGCAAAAAACTCATTCTAAATAATACTCTGCGATTCAAAAAGAGTTTTTGGATGTTTACTTTTTTGCAGTTATTATCGATTTTTTAGCACAATTTACCTAATGAAATTTAAGTACACTTTTCAGCATAATTTTGCACATAAATGTTTTAATGTTCTATTGTATAGTTAGTAAACTTTATTGAGCAATTTCATGCTAAAATAAATTTAACAGTTTTTAGCCGTTTTTTGCTATTTTTAGTTATTTTTTCAGCACTTTGTTTTTGAAATTTTCCTGATTTAATGTGCTCAAGAAAGGCTGGCCAACGAACTCGTCCTTTCGTTTGAAAACCTTGATTTTCGGCGCAACAACGGAATTTTTATCTCAATCCTAAGAAGAGTTATCGTCTGGGGTGACACATATATATGAAAAAGCGTTAAACTCTTTTCAGAATGCCTTAAAACAGAGTTCAATGAAGAAATTTTTCAAACATTTTGATTATAAAATTTTACAACCCATTGCAATAGCTTCATTTTCTATGAAAATTCGCAAAAAGGAGATTCCATTCAACTGGCATTTTTGGTTTTAAAACTTGACAAGCCTGAAGCATACAAAACATGCATACAAATACCTACAGGCATAATTTTAGTTTTTCCTTTAAGGACATAGATGCCCACCAGAACCAAACCAAAAACACAAAAATCGGCACTTGAAAAATTATTTCTGAAGAAAAAATCACTAAACCTTTACCTAGGTACACTTTATTAAATAACAAATGTATTCTTAGTGGGGGTAAGTAACCACCTTTATAGTGTCTCATATTGTGGCTTTTGTGTGGTCACCTCAGAGTTCAAAATGGACTGCTGTTTCTCCCACATAACTTCCACTTTAGCTTCTGCTTTAGAGGGCAAAATACAACGTCCAAAACTCTCATAAAAATTTCACACATGTTGATTCGTAGAGCCAAAATATAAGGTTTCATAACGATAGCTACGGAGAGTGCTGGAGGCCCGAAATGGAATATGGTGCGTGCAAGCATCACGGTGCAACGAAGGGTTAAAGTTTGAGAGTGCCTTGTACCTATATGGGTGTGTATTTTCAGATTTATCTATAGAACATATCCAAAGAAGGACTTACCAACAACAGCTAAATGCACGAACAGGGACATGACTGGTATCGAGCTGACTTGGCACTCGTACATGCCGGCATCTCTCTTCTGTACCCACTTGATCTGCAAAGTCCATTCGTTGGTTTCCCTCTTGTGAAGAGACATGAACCTCTGGTCCGAGGTGTACGTGTAGGCGCCCACAGTCAGGATGTGGATGTCCCGGTGTCTCACCCACGACACCTAAAAACAGGGTACACCTATCTCAGCAACACAAAGTCTTGCACGGAGTCTAATTTGACATATACCTGAACCTAGATCACCAACCCATCACTTAGGTAATGAGATAATGTTTTTTGCACGTAGTTTGGGGCTGCCCAAAAGCGGTTTTCCCCAAATTTTCTTTACATGAGACCACCATGAAACTATACTGAACAAATCGATGAAAGAATGGATCCGATTGGTGTTCAAACAAAATAATATTCGTTCTATGATGGAAAACCATATTAGTTTTACCCTGAGTCTAAATTGAATTGAATTTTGGTGAGAATAGAGAATATTTATAACCGTATCCCCTCTATTATGACTTAACATGAACGTGCTACGAGCAACTCAGCCCCTTCACCAGCCATAA
Organism: Adelphocoris suturalis; assembly: GCA_030762985.1. NCBI lineage: Eukaryota > Metazoa > Arthropoda > Insecta > Hemiptera > Miridae > Adelphocoris > Adelphocoris suturalis. The sequence goes on from CM061045.1 coordinate 57,848,300, forward strand.
TGAATTATGAACTGCTTTTACATTGTAAAATCGAACAACGAAAGTTTAACGGAAATAGATTCAATAGGCATTAATCGGTATTCCACCCTCGCCTCCCGCACTATAAAATTTGAATATACTGAGAACAGGTTCACACTGAGATAAAAAACCAAATACTTCGAGCAATATTTGTTGTAAACTAATATAATCTAACAAAAAGAAGAATCACGAAAAACGGTTGATAGCAGCGTAAATACCGTTCATTATGCTCTCCAATACTCCTCCTCCCAAGCAATCTGTCATAAAAATAAAATCCCCGATTTTCCGCATATCTAAACCAAAAGATTGGAAAAATATGAATTGTATAAATCAAAAATAGAAAATGAATAAAAAATGGATGAGAAAAATGAAAATTACATCACGATTAATTGGAATTACCTCCTCAATTTACCCCCCATCGATCATTAATTTGTAAATTCCAAGGTTTGTTACACAACTGGCTAAAATCTGGATTGCAAAAAAGGAGGGTAAAAAAATCACGAAGATCGGTTAAGCATTTTATATTGGGATTTCCCCCCTCCTCCCTTCCCCCAAATTTCCACTTCCAAACGAAAAACTCAGAACTTCCGAGGTTCGTTGCACATGTAGAGTACAACTGGAATCGAAAAAAGAAGTTTCATAAAATTAGGTAATGCATTTTAGCCTGGTCAGCGTCGAAGAAACTTGTCGAACCCACACTCACATACCCTTTTTTTTTACTAAATTAAAAAATAAATACATGAAAGAAGTGGGGAGGACGGCCACGTTTACCCAACGACGCCTTTAGGGATGATGGAAATTCCAGAAGCAGGTGGTGGAAGAATGGCATGAAAGGAAGTGCTCTTATAAAATGACCACTAGTTGAGGTAAGAGCCCTTAGCTCATGGCTGGTGATACCACAAAGTATCCCCGCCGATGCCCTATTAAAGTAACTCTATTGCACTTTTCGTGCTCCATGACATGGTTGCAGCGTGACCTTGATGTTATTAGTCAACACTCTTTTACACCCACACACACACACACACACACACACACACACACACACACACACACACCCACACACACACACACACACACACACACACACACATAATTTTTTTTAAAACAAAACTCCCCTGAAAGGCTGAGGGGGACACACCATTATATCGGAAAATAAGCAAATAATTAAAGATAGAGTGGGGAGGACGCCTATGTTTACCCGACGCGCTCCGGCTCTACGGATGAAGGAAGTCGCAGGAGGAGAAGGAGGAAGAGAGGGATGAAAGGAAGAGCCCCTATAAAATGACCGCCAGTTGAGGACTCGAGTGGTGATACCACGGATTACTCCCGCCGAGATTGCCAACTCGAGTAAATCCGTGGCGCTTTTCCCTCACCACACCCCGCACCATGACATGGTAGCGGCCATGACCTTGAAGTTATTGGTTGCCACTCCTTTTAGCTCAGACAACATTTGCCGCAGATCATTTCTACCATATTTACTAATCTTAGCCCGCCAGGTCTGCTCCGTGTCCACGCTGCCACTGACAACCTGGTCATCCAGGATTATGACAAACCCGTCGGGCTTGATGGCAACGATATCCATCTTCTTGCCCCATCACTCGGCATGTGATTTAGTCTCTCCCTTTCGTCATGGATGAGAACCGCTGGATGAGAAAGCATCTGCTCTCTGTTTGGCAACCACATCTGACAATGAAGTTTACGATGGCTGTTTTTCTTGCCAAGTGTAGTGAATAAGAGGGCAGGAAGGACCAAGCTAGTCTTCAGTCTTCAATGTTTATTCAGCCGCAAGCTTTCAGCACATGAATGATGCCATGATCACGTGGACCAACAGAGAGTATAACTATGGAGTAATAAACTAGAGAAGGATTTTAGAAGAGAGGAGGGGTGGGTGGACAAGTCGGACGTGTTCATAACACACTTAACCGATATGTTCTCAATATTGGGAACAATACAATGTTGGTACATCCCCATTAGTAGGTTCTGGATACTTCTGTTCATGGTACCAGGGTACGAAGTATTGATAACAGACCGAAATAGTTAGGTACATGTTAGATTCTCCACATAACAGCAAATTCTAGATACTTATGTTCATGGTGCCAAAGTAGAAGGTGTTTATAACAGACTTGACCGACATGTTCCCAATGTGTGAACAATACATGTTAGGTCTTCCTAATAATAGTAGGTTCTAGATACTTGTATTCATGGTACCAATCTACGAGGTGTTCATAAAAGACTTACCGACATGTTCCCGACGTTGTGTACAATACATGTTAGGTAGGCCGATTTCCCTATCTGAGCCGACACATTCAGCGGCGTATTCGGATCAAAAAATGGCGAAATCAACTTGGTGCCGCCCACGAACTCGCTCAACCCGTTGCCTTTCAAGCGACCTGGAACAGAAGAGAAATTTATGAAGATATTATAAGCTACTTATACGATTCCAGATACAAGTGAGAATATCAACTTGACGAGTGGGAGCGCCACTGCTGGAAACGACAGCAATAAAGTGAAACGTCTACGGCATAATTTCAAATTTATCTTTCATTTTACTTTTTAAATTTAACTTTTAACTTTGATGTTTACGTTTGATTCGGTCAAGTGGGAGCGACATTATTGAACTGATTGCATGATTTTTGAAAGAAGATTCAATTGAAAAACCGATTTTATAGTATTCTCTACGAGGTTTATGGATATTATATAATATTGGTACCTCTGAAAGGAGTAACGTCTTCGAGTTTCGTCAGAGTCCCTAGATTAATTTTGGATACAATTCCCAACAACTCGAAAAATGGTCTAAAACCCCGTTTTACAGCTACTTAAATTTGTGCTCAACCCATATATGTATATATCTACTTCTTTACAGGGTTTCTAATCCAAACGTTCAAACCCCAACACGAAAATTTCAAAATTTTTAAAATTCAAATTACCTATTTACCACGAATAGACTCGCCTTTGGGTTTGTTTTTGCATATCCTGGGAAAAAACGTCAACATCAAGGATCGGACCGGACACCTAAAAGCTTTTGTTAGTTGATTGAGGATCCAATGTGTGTGGAATTTGATTGTGGATCCAAGGTGTATGGAACACAATCTCTTAGTATCGGAAGAAGGGCGCTGTCCTCATATTCGTTGTCAGGTACAACCTATGACCAGTCGTCAGTATTATGAAAACTACTTGAGAAGGAATTTTCTCTAAACCACGGTACATTCAGTTGAGGAAAAATTGATGAATGGGGTTTAAAGAAAGCTAAGCATACTAAAGGTTCAAGCCACATTCCCATACCTACGTCGTGTTTCACGTTAATGAAGAGGTCTGCGAGGGAAAACCGGAAAAAACGGCCGCAACTCGATAATAAATCATAAAGCTACAATGTTATCGACAAAAAAAGAAAGGCGACTTAAAGGAATTGAAAAATGAATTGGCCAGATTGATTTACAAAGGGAAACATGAAATATAACAGGCCGTGGCGCCGGCGGCAACGTCAGGAAGTTGGTTGGGGTCTACCCCCCCCCCCCCCCCCCCCCCCCCAATCACCCTCCTCTCGTCACAGAAATGGGAAATAACGTTTTCATTTTCTAACAAAAGCTCCGTATTGCTAAAAGTCAGAAGTACTTTATACGAAACAGCGCTCTTGAATCTGTCGGCAAATAACTTATTAACGGCGCCTTTTCTTTTATTATTTTGAATAAAGGATCTTTATTATCGAATTGGCAAAATCGTAGAGTTGGAATATTAAAAAATAAATAATATCTCGAAAACTTTCGAGGTAAGAATATAGTGTTTTTGTTGTTGGTTTGTTCCATTCTAAAGAATCGTATGAGACTTCACAGATCGCTGCACGTGTTTAACTGCTGACTTTTGTCAGGAAGGCGAACCGTAGAGTTGGTAGGTATATTATATCAATTGTCATCTACTATAGGCGGTCTTGAGTAGCGTATTTATATATGAGTGTTTTATTTAGTTAATTTTGGTTATTATTTTCATACTTTATTGGTTTACGTTTCAGGATCGAGGAAAAATGCCGTCCAGGGATCGAGGAAATCGAGGAAAAATCGAGGAAAAATGCCGTCCAGGGATTTCGAAAAATCGAGATTTCGGATCTCGAAAAATCGGATTTCGAAAAAATTTCGGATTTCGAAAAATCGGATTTTGAAAAATCGAGATTTCGAAAAATCGAGATTTCGAAAAATCGGGATTTCGAAAAATCGAGGAAAAATGCCGTCCAGGGATTTTTCCAAAACTACTGGGCCAAAGTTTATGAAATTAGAATGAAACATCACGTTTGGCGTCTAGTTGGTTTTAAAATGTCGTCATCACATTCAATCAACCCTAAAGGGTAAAATTGGAGGGCTGACATTTATAAAATTTGTGATCTCGAAAACTTTCGATATAAGAGTAGGTAGGCAATCTTTTTGGGTGTCATTTATAGATATCATCCCATAGAATCGAATGATCACCTCACCCGAATCGCTATACGTTATCTATTCGCTCTCCCTAAGGTTAGGATTTTGACAGAATAAATGACGAGCACCATGGAAGTAAATCAAAATTGGTGGAACCTAATAAAACGACTCCCTAGTTTGGTGAGGCACATAGCTTCCTCGTATCCTCATATCGGTTGAGGAAAATATTAAATCAAGATGGAGTTTGTTTTCAGACGACTAGGGTGTGAGAAAAAGATGCTTGATGGAATTTACGTTTGCGCATGCACTGAGTGATATATTTATTTGGAAACAATGAAACTGATAGGGTACCATCTACATCTAATCCACACATTCCATGAGAATTTCATCAAAATCAGATGAAAACTGTGGAAAGTAAGCTTGTTTCAAGGATTTACGGGCACACGATAGACAGACGGACAGACACGCAAAGAAAGTAGTTCAGAGTGGTCTGAAACGTAAAATGCGAGTGGAAATTTTGATTTTGGAGACAAGAAATTTTTCATCTCCCGCTAGTGAAAACAAAGCTTCCACTAAGTAGACTCGGAAGCAAAATAATCAACCCTTGTGTAATAATTTTCTACGTATTCTGTTTGTAGGTACCTCCGTCAATGTGATTATGATTAGGTAATGATTTCATCAATTGAAATAATTTGGATCGAGGTACCACAGGCTCCATTCAATAGTTATCTACATACCACCGATCTACGTAGTTGGGTTATCTAGTACTCAAATAGGTAATAAATGTTCTGTGTTATAAGTTATCAGCGCTTTTCTCGACTGATCCGTTCATTGTGAAAGAAGGTGCTTCATACAATACCCCCTTCTTTTGCTAAGAAGGAAACATGATTGGGTACGATAATCTCATAAGTTCATTAGTGGAATTGCCTACCAAGAAAATATTGATTTTCTTCGAAGATATGAAGATAATGAGCGAGAAAGAAGGCTGATCTAAGCAGAGGGTTTTTCTAGATACGCAGAAAAATAATGAGCCCTTATTTTATAATTTAAGGCGTTTTTGTTGTGGAGATCTATCGCCACCGCATTTTCCGTTTACATTTTCACCACTTCTTGCTCCCTCACCATCGAAAGTAGGGAAGCTTTACATTCGTGCGAGAAGACGAAAACATTTATCCTCCATAATCAAAATGTCCACTTGCTTTTTGCGGTTTCAGAGCTTCCTCATCGATTAGAAAATTTTCGTAGAAAATGAAGCTATTGCAATGGATCGGAAAATTTTAAAATCAAAATTTCTGAAAAATTTCTCTGCAACGATGAAATCTGGAACGATTCCTGAAAATTGTGCGCTTTTTCATGTATATATATATATATATATATAAATATATATATATATGTGTGTGTGTGTGTGTGTGTGTGTGTGTGTGTGTGTGTGTGTGTGTGTGTGTGTGTGTGTGTGTGTGTGTGTGTGTCTGTGTGTGTGTGTCTGTGTGTCATTCCAGACGATAACTCTCCTTAGGATTGAAATAAAATTACCGTTAATGCGCCAAAAAATCAAGTATTCCAAACGAAAGGATAAGTTTGTTGGCCAACAAATTTGAGTACATTAAATTGGTAACATTTCCAAAAATGGCCAATGTTTGGCCACATGTACTTAAAAAATCACTAAAAATGGCTAAAAACGGCAAAAAATCGTTAAATTTATATTTTTAGCAGAATTTTAGTCAAAATAAATTGACAGCAATTAACCAGGACATAAAAATTTTTTGTTCAAAATCATACCGAAAAACTTACTTAAATTTCATCAATATTTGCTTGTTTTTTTTGCAGCTTTTATAGATTTTTAATCTATAAAAGCTGCAAAAAAAAAAAAAAAAAAAAAAACTGAAAATCTAAAATCTTTATTGAATTGGCGAATTTCATTTAGTATGAGTTCTTAGCCAATTTTCGTAGAAAGTGAAGCTATTGCCATAGCTCGGAAAATTTTAAAATCAAACTTTTTGGAAAATATCCCCATTGAAATCCGTTTTGAAGAATTCTGAAACGATTCCTGAAGTGTGCGAAACGGCGAAATACTCTCTCAATTTTTTAAGTTATATTTATATGTTTCCTATATTTTCCAACCATCTGTACTGCCTCAAAATTATATATAACTATATATAATTTTGAGTCATTACAGATGCCTCAAAAAAATGAAATAAAAAAATAAAATAAAATAATATATATATATATACGTATGTGTCATTCTAGACGATTATATATATATATATATATATATATATATATATATATATATATATATATACGTATGTGTCATTCTAGACGATTACTCTGCTTAGGATGAAGTGCTCTTTCATAGCGATATGTTTCGATTTTGAATTTACAATTGGATTCATTGACCAGCTCTGGGTTGCTTGATTGACATTCTTCAATTCTATGATGCCGTGATGAACTCCAATGTCGTTGGCCAAGATTTTTAGGTGTATGGCTTCTTTCGCAGCTTCTGTGAGCGCCATATACTCACTCTCTGGTGTGGATTGGGCCACGGATCGCTGTCTTGTAGAATCCCAGCTTATCACTGATCCGGCGTATGTGAAACAGTATCATGTATAGGATCGGCCATCTACACAACTTCCCCAGTTTGCATCTGTGTATCCTATGATGGTCTGATTGGTTTTCTTGAATACCGAACTTACGTTTTTCGTACTCTGGAGGTACCTCAATACATGTTTCGCAGCATGACAGTGCCGTTTTCCACATGCATTGGGTTGTAATAAGTAACTGAAGGCGTATGATATTTCTGGTCGTGTTGCTATCGCAAGATACATCAATGATCTCATTAGTACTTGATATTGAACGTCAGTGAACTCTTCTGATGTTGCCTTTCCTAATTTGAGTCCTGGTTCCTAGGGTGTTTGGGCTGGTTTACTGGTTATTAAAAATTTTTTCCCATGAGGTCTGCTCTCTTAAAATATACCATTTTTCATTTATAATTTACCCTGGACAAGATATTATTAAGTAATGATAATGAACTATTTTAAACCCAACTACGCATTAAGTCCTTGCGATACATATCCTCAAGCAACGGGTGCCATAAACTGATAATTTTAAACACAATATGCACAAACCACGTATTGCAACACTACATAATCATAAACTCCCTGACGAGGCCTAACAAGGCGAAAGTGCTTGGAAAAACTAATAAGCAGATGAGAATAAGAGCCTAAGTCTACTCATTAGACTGACAACGAAAAAAACGAAAGTTCGAATTTTTGAGGGGCTCAAAGCTCAGATGATGGCATCCGATGCGAGGAACAACTCCTGAAAATTTCACTCCGAACCGATAACCCCTTGAGATCCTAAACCCGTTTTTTGATTATTGAATTATCGATTTTAGAACACTAGACGCTTAGGACAAAAAGACGGTTAGGACTTGAAAGATCCATGCGTCTGGACACTTTTTATACTCTATTCCAATGTTTTCGGTGTCGCGGAACACGATGCCGCCACTATTGCAAGGGCAGAAGCTGTATTTCTTTTGATATTCAAGAAATCAGTCCAAATAAGTGATGGAAAAAAGGCATTTTTTACCTAGTTTTGACTGGGAAAAAAATTGTTTGCGGGTCTTTTCTGCTTTGGACCTTGTTTCCTGGCTTGTTCCGAATGTAACAAGACCAATTTCGTCCTATAATATATTATCCTTCTGAAAATATCTGCTCAAGAGCCGAGTTAGCTTTTTTAATGGTAACCGCTCTATACTTACCAGTAGCTACGAAATCAAAATTTAACGCCCTGAAGCCCTTTTAATCCCATTATTTTATGTTTTTGGGCTCGTTGAACATTACGTGCTAGTAGTGGAGGCGTAGGACTCGTATTACAACTGATTTTTTGAACATCAAGAAAAATCTACTCTATTCACCGATTTTTGACACCTAGCTCTTGATTATTAACCGAAATACGAGTCCTTGAATATCAAAAGAAATACAGCTTCTGCGCTTGCAATAATGGCGGCATCGTGTTCCGCGACACCGAAAACATAGGAATAGAATATAAAAAGTGTCCAGACGCATGGATCTTTCATGTCCTAACCGTCTTTTTGTCCTAAGCGTCTAGTGTTCTAAAATCGATAATTCAATTATCAAAAAACCGGTTTAGGAGACCTCAAGGGGTTATCGGTTCGGAGTGAAATTTTCAGGAGTTGTTTCTCGCATCTAATGCAATTATCTGAGATTTGAGCCCCTCAAAAATTCGAACTTTCGTTTTTTTCGTTGTCAGTCTACTACTCATCCCCTCACAACCCCCCTAACCATTTATATAAGATGTGTGAGTTATTGTTTTAGTGTGTTTGTGATGTATTGAGTGTATGGCTTCATAGCGAGCTAATTGTTTAGGTTCGGGGCTCTCGATCGGCTCGGGGGCGGTCTCGCCTGGAGATTCTCGGTTGCGCGATTTTTGAATCGTAGCAAGGGGGGTGCTTACCTAGAAATAGGTGGGCGCCCCCGGGCCCGGTCGGGAAGCCCCTGCCTAGCCGCCTTTCAGGCGGGTTAATTACCAGCCTAGACTCTTTAATTTCATTTTATTATTATTATTTTAATTAATCTATTTTTAGCGAATTTTCTTAGAAAATAAAGCTATTGCAATGGCTCCAAAAATTTTCTTCATCGAAATCTGTTTTGAGGCATTCTGAAATGATTCCTGGATTTTAACGCTTTTTTATATGTATTTATATGCATATATATATCGCACCCGTCCTAGAATAAGGGTACAACTCAAAAATCGCGATTTTTGAGTTAGTTGTGGTTCTGAGAAGTAGAAACGGTCTAGTTTGTCTGTAGAAGGTGGAGATATGTGTAGGGCACTCTAATTCCGCTAGAGAGTGCGTGTGTCTTTCTTCTATGGACGGAGTAACCAATTCACGTCCTAGGAAGAAAGACACAACTCAGTTGACATCAATAGTCTGTGTCTCGTTTTGAGTTGTTTCCTTGTTGTGTGGACAATTTTAACTTGTGTCTTTCTTTTCTGAACATTCTCGATAGAATTGAGATAAAAACTTCGTTCTTTCGCCAAAAAATCAAGCATTTCAAAAGAAAGGATGTTGGACAACACTTTTTGAGCACATTAAATTGGTAAAATTTCAAAAAATGTACTTAAAAAATCACTAAAAAAGGCAAAAAACCGCTAAAAATTAACAAATTTCTATTTTTTAGCAGAATGCTACTCGAAAAAAATTAATCGAACATGAACTAGGACATTTGAAAATTTAAGCACAAAATTGTACTGAAAAATGTACTTAAATTTCATTAAAATAAGCTAAAAATCGATAGGAACACTTAAAAAAATTGTAAAAATCCACAAAATCGTTTGTTCATTGGAATATTACTGACAAAAAGTTAGTTTGCTATAAAATGTATAATAAAGTTTTTATTTGTCCCCAAAGTGCTCAAATTTCAACAGAATTTAACATAAATGTAACACGACCATTTATGAAAATTCGCTCAAACGATCATGCTGCATGACTGGAACTTTTTTTCTCTCCTTTATTAGCTACATGAATGTTAATTTACCTTATACAACAATATTACAATATTACATTGACAATTGTCCTACATTACAATGTAATGGTACATGTGGTGTACAATGTACCATGTACCATGATGTCATCATGTTATGACAGTATATACGATTCTGATTCTACCTATTGCCGAACGGAAGAAATGCCTGCCGACGTCCTCACCAAAGCCGTCGTCGCATCTAGATGACTTCAGACAGCAACTCGGACTTGAGAAATATCGTTCGTGAGGAGGAGTGAAGAAATGCACTCAATCAAGTTTAATTATTTATTATTTAGTTGGATCAACATGTGATCTATCATATTGATATCACATGCATGAACCAAAATATTGTGATTGTATTATCAAACTGAATGTTTACCGAATAGGTATGAAATAAATGTTATTATAAAATAACAAAAACAAACGTTCCGAGTTCTTACCACATTTCTATATAACACAGTGTATACAGGTATTCGTGCAGGTAGCCATTACTTCTTACGGAATACTGGTATGAGGGTGGAAGGTATACTTCTTCTTCCTTTTATACGTTTATTCTTGTAAAAAATGTGAAAACATCATTTTCTGAAATTTTGGAGTTGTCCGGTTTTGATTTATAGTTTAGATAAATAGTTGTGTGCTAGGTTTAATGAGTTATGAACTATATATTCTACTGAAGTAGAGGGTCTTACCAATTTGGGGAGAAGAATGAAGAAATAGTAACTAGTTTCGCCTGTCGCTAGGCCTCATCAGGTGCTACAATTTTAACAATATAGTGTTTTAATGGTAGATACAGAGGTTTGTTCATGAGCTAATTGTTAAGTATAAGGTAAAGGCATACTTACTATAGGGGAGGACAGATCCATACGAAAGTGTATTTTGTCAGGTTTTTTTTTCAGAAGTTATAATTTCAGTCACTTATGGTGCGTCCAATGGCTTGAGAAGGGTCTGGAATTATGATCAGGTAAGTTTAGATATATAGTTCTGTGCTAGGTTTAATGAGTTATGAACTATATATGCTACTGAAGTGGTGGATCTTACCAATTTGGGAAGAAGAATGAAGAAATCCTGCATGGCAAAATTCTACCACCTGATGAGGCCTAGCGACAGGCGAAACTAGTAACTCGCGCTCCCAGTTGTTATGACAACCACCACTGATAACGCCGTTTTATCTCGTCCGGCTGTTTTGTTGTGCTTTTCTCTCGACAAACTTTTCGAATCGGTTTTTATTTTGTGATATTGTGATGGATGTGAGAGTTGTTGAAGAACTGGAGAACCCAAGAAAACGACGGAAAAACGAGAAGCTATGGAAGAAGAACGTAGCGAAAAGGGAAAGGTATGCTTCCACGGGGTTCATTACGTCCAAGAACTTTATACGTTGTAAACATTAGGAGAACCATACCGAATGCCACAAAATCCAAATAGAAGATGCAAAGCATTTTCATAATTTGTTTTATTTGAGCTGTGATAAAGCAGTTCAAGACGCTTTCCTCTGCAAGTTTACTGAGGGAAGATCACCTGACAGGGTCAGGACGAGCGAAAACACAAAGATAATAGAAAAATTATTTTTCTAGAAACATTACCTACCTCTTGTGATTTTAAACGTTGGAGTCATACTTCTTCGAAATTTTTAGTTATACTCTTCGTTATTGTGTTCAAACAAAGAATGTGTCAACAAAGACTGACATTTTTACTAAGCTGTTGCAAATCGAGAATTTCGTTGACGTTGAAAATTAAAACTTAAATTTGAATTTCATAAGGGTCAGTCACTGGACATTACTAGTTGCTGTGATTTTAGAAAATATGGTTTTTGAGCCGCTCAAAAATTTTGTTTTACAAATCTAAGTCCAATTTTTTTAGGAACACCCTCTTGTGATTTTAAAAATTTGAGTCATTCTTCTAAATTTTAAAATATATATTCTTGTTTATTGTGTATTTTCTACTGTATGTCAGAATGTTCGGTAACAATGTATGTGTCAATAAGTACTGACATTTTTATTACGCTTTCGTGAGTTAAGAATTTCGAAAACGTTCTAATAAAGACTGAAATTTATGAATTAATCCTGTTTTTTGTTCACTTTCCCCCACCCATCAACTGTAATTAGGTGAATGGAATACCAAAGAGTACTTGAAGTTCGGATATTGAAAGAATGCAATGACTTTTTAAAGTAATTTGCTAGTGAGAATTTACAATTAGGGTAGAGCTAGTTTCAAAAACGGACAAACGCCAATTTCAGTTTCAAAACCGGACAGAAAAATGGTTTTTTTTTTTTTGGTATATCTTTGTAAAAACAAGTCGAATGGGGGTGAAATTTGGGGAATAAATCAGGAGCTCACCTAGAGAACGTGCAATAATTGCGGGAATTAAACAATTACAGTTGGCAGTTTGGCAGCTCCAAATTAATTTCAGCCCCTCCTGTAAAATTTGGTTTTTGGGAGTTGTTGAGTGTGGTTTTGATTCTAAACAACTGTTGTTTGAATAAACATATAAAAGGAAGAAGCCGTATACCTTCCACCCTCATACCAGTATTCCGTAACACCCTGTATTATAAACCTCTAAGGTCGACTACATTTATGGTCTGGATACGGGATCAAGCGAAGGGGTCCGGGAGGATTTAAGCAGGTGTAGAGAAGGAGCAGTGAAGCGGCGGCCACCGGGAATCAATAGAACTTCATCACATTCTCAATTAAAACTCGACTGGAACTTTGGTCCCATCCGGGTCCCCGTCCCCCGCGTCGGCGTCGGTCGGGTCGCCTGGAAACCGCTACCCGCCGTCTCCCCGCTACCTCCCGATATCACGCGATGCGCCCGCTGTCCTCGTCACTCAGATAACGCCGTTGGTACCTGTACCCGCCCGTCTGTCATTCGTCACTCTCTCCTCCTCCCACCGCCAGAAATAAAGCCCTAACCCAAAAATACTACAGGTAACTTGGGCACTTGGCTAAAATACTATACCTTCGTCACTTTGACCGCTTGTCAAGAAGGTTGGATGTAGATAAACAAGACTGCTGTTTTAACCATCTGTAGTTTATCCCTTCGAATCACATAATCTAAGGTTACCAACTCTAGATGATCAAAAAGCTGGCGACCTCCCTTGTTTTCTGATTTACAAACACTTGTTACTATTTACAAACACATGATGTTATTTATTAATAAATAACAACATGTACATCCAGTGCTGGAACTATGATTATGGGGGTACATGTAAGTAGAGGAAATAAGTGCATTCTAGCGCAGGGGCCAGACCGTTCTAGCGCAGGGGAACCCGCACGACATCAAGTTACATCATTCGAGTATAAGTGGGGATGCCGTGTTTCCAGTAGGGGCGACTCTAAGGAATATTAGTACCATTTTGGACAACATTGGGGACTTTGGAGGTTGTCGGGTTTCCGGTAAAAACAATTCCTTTGATAGCCATTCCTACCATTTTGGGCGATAAGTTAAGGTGTTGTACCTTAGAGGACCAAGGTTTGAGGAGATAAATTTGTTACGGTTTACACCATAACTATACAATATCTATGTAACAACACAATATCAAGTTGAATAATAAAAGGTTACATTAAACAGAAAATAAAATAAAATAAACGAAAGGTAATACCCCAAGCAGTATGAATGTTATATATATACGTTTGTCTAGTTTTACATTGTGTGTAATGTATGAATGGGCCTCTAGCGTGGTCGTAAAGACCACCAAGCCGTATGAAGGTTTAGTATGTAGGACTCTATCGAGTTACGTTGCACTCAGAGGTAGCGAAATTTTCCGATGATTGCATCGTTTTTGATAATATATTGTATGAATGGGCCTCTAGCGTGGTCGTAAAGACCCCCAAGCAGTATGAATGTTTAGTATGTAGGTCCCCATCGAAGTGTCTTCATCTTGACGTAGTGATGGGGCTTAATACGAATAATACTCGTAGAACCAAGAAAGAAACATGATGTGCATCTATATAATAATGTGAAGTATGTGATTAAATAGGTGACAAACAAGAGCATATGTTAATGTCTAGTTATGTTAACAATAGCTTAAAAGTTTTTTTAATAAAAAATGAGAGATCTGCAATAATCTAGTAACTTCTTGAAGTACCTACCACTATTACACCACACTTAGTGGGTATGCACATAACAATGTAGGTTTATAAGAAGAAGAAAAAAAAAAAAAAAAAAATTATTTAAAAACCTGTAAATTCCACTTTTAAGGATATAGTACACTAAATAAAAATAAACGTGTCAACCTTGTGTCGTCATTTCACGTCGCAAAAGTAATATTGTGCGAAAAGTAGTTACACACTTCTATAAGCCCTCTGCTAATAACACAAGAGAGCGATCAGCTTCTTTTTGAAGGCTGCAAGAACTTTCAGGTCTTAGTAATGTAATAGGACGATTGCATAAACAAGCACAATAACGTTATTTTATTTCACCTTTTTTGATCTTTTTTCATAGTTGCAGTAGGCAGAATCGAAATAAATGCTCGCGCGTTGGGTAATTGAATCAATTATAGAGATATTTTACCTACCTATACGAACGGATATGGCTACCAAGGTGAGTCCAGGAAGAACTGCAACATTATCGTGAATAATAACAAAGCCCTGTTTTCTTAGTTCCACTTTTCAGACGTTAGTAATATAATGTGAACGAAAGCGATGCGAGGATAAAACCTCTTGCCGACGTGCGGGTTCCCCTGCGCTAGAACGGTCTGGCCCCTGCGCCAGAATGCACTTATTTCCTCTACTCATGTAAGATGTTCACCAGGAGCCTATTTCATAAAACAACAAGTGACAAGTTTCAAGGCGATTTTATGTACAAGTCGTGAAAAATGAGTGTGCAAGCGTTTTATGAAGGTACAAGTGTAGACTTGTAATGCTCTGTGAAAATTAACAAGTGTACAGGTGAATTTGGACAAGTTACAAGTGGTTCCCCATTATTTTGAACAAGTCACTGTTTTACAGTTGTAAAAAATGGCCGATTTTTAACCTTCGTCCGTTCGCCTGTAAACTTGTTATTTTCCAGTATTGTGAGTTGACAATTTTTCGGAGTTTAGTATGTGGGAATCATCTTCTGCTGAAGAATACAGACAAGAAAGAAACATTAAGCGTAGAAGACGCCAAAGATTTTTTCGGCCACAAATAAACGCTCATTTCGTGAGTATTTTTGAGTTCAACGAGAGATTTAGGATGTCTTCCCAGACCCTTGAAAGATTCAAATGGTGCGTGACTTTGTGCAATTTTTCCTGATCGGGTATCGGGGATCTCCCTATTATTGAAGAACAATGAGAAGTGTGAAGATCATCTCGAAGTTACACATGACAATCCTAACCCAGCAGCATTATGACTTGATGAACTGATTAATCATTTCCGCTGAATGAAGGAGAAAAATCCGATTATGCCAGCCATCAGAATAAGTTGAAATCAAATACACACTTTCTCCACTTTTCAGTTTATAATTTGTCTGTCTTCCAATCATTACACCTTGTCATGTACGGTAAACATCCTATCGTGTATTTACCACCGTTTTAATATTATGATTCGCTGACAAAACTTCAATTTCGGCATCCCACTTGACGTTGTTCATTTCGTTTGTCCCCACACGCCATTTTTCTTTTCTGCTACACTTGTAAACTTAGCTTCTACAAGTGTAACTTTTCTACACTTGTACTTTTTGTTTTGGTGAAACACTTGTTCTAGTTTACCGTCCATTACAAGTACCTGTACTTGTTAACTTGTACACTTGTAACTTGTTGTTTTATGAAATAAGCCCCAGAGGAAGAAATAAATTAATGAAAATTTCATTTTAAGGCAGTTAAAAAATAAAGAAAAAGTTAGGCAATTTATGATAATTCATTAATTACTACTAATATGACTATACCTAGGAATCATAATACACCGCTCCCTTTGCAGATAACTTGGTCCCTGGCGATTTAGACCGCTTTCAAGAAAAGTGGATGTAGATAAACAAAACAACTCCTTCAACCATCTGTAAGGTATCCAACCCATAGCGTTTTGAAGTAAAAAAACATTCCTTTTCACATTAAAACTACAACTAATTTTCAACAATGAAAAAATGTTTACCAGACCGAATCTTTTACCACCAGAGGCTTTCCACAATTACCACAATACAATACAGAGTGATAACGAAGCAGAAAATCATCACCCAGGGCTACCAACAAACAAATTCAAAAAAATTTCAGTCATGCAGCATGATCGTATGAGCGAATTTTCGTAAATTATCGAATTTATTGTATAATGTTATATTGCATTGAAATTTGAACTTTTTGAGTGCAAGGGAATTGATAAAAATTAATTTTATGGCAGAAAACGTATTCTAGATAATAATCTACTATCCCAATGGAGATTTTGAATTTTTAGCTTTTTTGCAGTTTTCTATCGATTTTTAAGCAAATTTTAATGAAATATAAATACTCTTTTCAGCATAATTTTGAGCATTCATTTTTGACTGTTCTATTCTATAGTTAATAAACTTTATTCTGCTAAAAAGTCTACATTTAGCAATTTTTAGTGATTTTTTTTGCTATTTAAAGTGATTTTTTAGCATTTTTTAGAAGTTTGACCAATTTAATGTGCTCAACAAATTCTGGCCAACGAAATCGAACTTTCGTTTGGAAAGCTTGATTTTTTGGCGCAAGAATGGAATTTTTATCTCAATCCTAAGGAGAGTTATCGTCTAGAAGGACATATAAGAATACATACACATATGAAAATGCGTTTAACTCTAGGATTCGTTTCAAAATGAATCAAAACGGATTTCAATTAAGACATATTTCAAAAATTTTGATTTAAAAATTTTCCGAGCCATTGCAATAGCTCCATTTTCTACGATAATTCGCTAAAATCCCCAGTGTCTCAAGTAACCCGCCTCTACGGTACTCGAAACGCTAAGGAATCATAGCAATGTATAGAATCATCATCATCATCAGCAATCATACGCACTGTATAGAATCAAGCTCATCCTTTACAAATTCAGTGAAGAAGGAAGATGACACTCACACTGTTCGGTAGATTGTTGAAGATCTCGGTTCCCCTATCATCTGGACACTTCTGAGTTAGTGCCGATCGGTGGTTTTGCACCATTAAAATGTGGCGGTTTTGAGAGCAATACCGATGGACCTTTCCTAGGCAAACTGCCACTGTTCACTACGACTCAAGTTAGGGTCGCTACAATGTACAGCTGTGCATAATGTTCAACATGAATAAACCTGCAGGACAGATAATAATCTCAAAATGTTTGCTACTTAGTCTACCAATGAAGAGGAAGTATTGCTTTCTGGTTTGTTTGACTTTTTACTTACACCAAATTCCTCGTTTCAAAATCGAAATTCCTACTCACATTTTACGTAGATGACGCACCTCCCCCACACTCCATTTCGGTTCTTCTGTCTGTCTTCGTCAGTTAGACAAAGTGGTTGATAGTCCCCCGCCCGTCTGTCGCTCGTCACTATTTCCTCCACCGCTCGCAATAAAGTTTTAAAACACGGGGCTGTCACGCCACCAAGCTATTTGGTAGATTACAGGATTTAAACAATTCCTCAACACTACAAGAACAGAATAGAAAAGAGCTCGTTGAAAGTACGTATATAACTTGTGAGTGCAGGTATAGATGAAAACAGACGTTTATATTTGGATTTTTCTTGATCCGAACTGAAAACTTAGGTGCTTTACGAGAAATGCGTTTCTGTATGTCTTTACACCGCATCCTACCCTGTGCACCTGTGATGTTCGGTGGTGTAGAAAAAAAGCCACTATAATTACACCATCCGCATCTTTCCGAATCGGCTTCCTTTAGACCACTAAGGAAAGCGATTGAGAAACTCATCTCAGATGCATGCTGAAGCGAAAATCGAAATGGCAACTTGCGAAATCCTATCATTCGTTTTACGACACCGACATTTCCATAGACCACTGTGAAAATCCGATTAATAACATTGGAAAATCCCCATCTTTGGTTTCCGGTACCTATTTGGAAAATAATGGAGAGTTTTAACCCTAAAACAAACGTTTAACTGAAATTTTGGCGTTTCATCACTTTTAAGTAAAAGATGTGAACAGAAAAAACTTAGACGGAAATAGGCGACTAGCTTACATTTCAATAGCCTCCTGCATCTTAAAATATCAACTACAAGCATTTACGGAAAGAGCTAATTTTTCATTGGGTGCTTATGATGGGATATAATTAATACAGCAATAAATACCACATAATTATGAACTAGTGGGTCCGCTAACCATGAGTCTCAAGTTGAATATGATTTATACCTATTAATTTTCAGTGGGAAGATCTTGGAAAGTAAGTATCGATTCTATATTAAAAAAAAAAAAAAAAAAAAAATTATGGGAATCAAACTTATAAAAAACTCATAGCTGAGGAGTTATAATGGCAAAAAAACTGAAAAACGATTTGGGATTGGCGCTACGATTACGCATCTGGAACCGGTTTTAGAAAGTCTAATCGGATTCGCGCCAAAAACGGTAAATCAAATTTTGTGCACTCATACTGTGCATACATACCCTCAAAACTTCAAATCGGCTAGAACAATATTGCGGCCTGTGTCTCGTACAAACAGCAGACAAACTCACATTCGTATGTTTATAAAGCGTTCCGAAATGTAAATATAAATTTAGAGATCAAAAGAGTTTCCTGCGAATTTTTGAAGGAACAGACACTGTTGCAAAGGCTCCGAAATTTAGGGAAATTAAATGTTTGTCGAATTTCTTCACAGGAATTAATAAATAAATAAAAAAATCCAACAATCTCATAAATCACATAGGTAATGCTAATATATTCTGCTAGCATCTATCGTTCCGTGAATGGACGTTTAGTGAATGGAAATACAATGCAAAGGGAATACAGTACAATAGCATCATGGTAATACAATCCGCTCATTCCCTGGAGAACTGAACATTCCATATGAAAGGTTGAGTTTGATGGCCAATTCTTTTGCTTAAAAATGTGTTTAAATTCCTGAAAATGGTTTAAAAAGGGAAAAGTCGCCAATTTAGAAATGTACGTGCACAAAAATTTACACTTGATCATTTGTTAATTCTATTCTCTTTACTCATTACCGCATGTAGTGTAGAACTTTGTGCGATACGAAAACAAATGTTTCCTTCCAAAATCAATAATTCTACATGCTTTTTTCGTTTTGGACATTGCTGATCAATTTCGGTTACGTGTCTGTCTGTCTGATGTCTCTTTATATGTGTCTGCGGTAAATCCTAGTCACACCCAAAACTGTAGTGTTATAATCAGATTTTCATGAAATTTTTTGAGATTGTGCGGGTTGGCTCTTAGATGATCCCCTATACATTGCATTACCATCGGATTGATAATGGCGTGGGCGCATGCGCAAACTTATCTCATAACGTTGATTATTACAATCTATTGGTCCGATTTGTTCAAATTCAGCGGATAGTTGTGTGTAGGTTTCAAGAAGGTGTCACATGAACTTCATTGCGATAAGTTGATTATGCGTGCGCTACTAAAGGTGGTTGACACACGTGAAACTTCAAGACTTAAGGATCGATTTTGCTTAACTTTTCAGGAATTGTGTGGCTTAGCGCCTGGATGGTCTCCAATGAATTTCATTGCCGTCAGATCAATAGTAGTGTGTGCGGATGTGCAACCGTGAGTTCCTGATAACAATATTTGGACATAGTTGGTTCTTTCAATCATAAGTTACAATAATTGAGGATGCTATTCCGCCCACCTGATTTAGCAGACTTTTTTTATTACTATTAAATTTTTACAACTATTAAATAATGGTGAGTTTCGTCTATTGTGGAAGATCATCAGCAATCAATAACTTGTTGGAAAACAACCAATAACCGAGTTGAATGAGAATTAACTCGTTATTTGATAGCCGATCCGCAGTTACAGATACGCTCAAACACAAACAAAAAACAAGGCAACGGCTAATGAAAACTTCTTACCCAGTTCGTTAAAGCCGATAGAAAGTTGCCCAGGGTCCTGAGAAACATGTTCATGATTCCTTGGGTGTTCATTAAAGTTAGATTAGATTAGTTGTTTCTTTGTTGATTAGTTGTAGTCAGATCACTGGTCACGGTAGCTTTGGGTTGTCCAAGAACTTTTGGATTTTGTTTCCGATTTTTTATTTAATCTTAAAACTTAGAATCAGGCACACCGAAAACGCTCTCCAAGTTTCACATCGATTTCTCGAAAATGGGGGGGGGGGGGGGGGGGGGGGGGTGTTAATTAGAGAAATCCTGTATAGCATAAATTATTAAAAGCTTTATTTCTTGGAAAAAGAATTTCTGGTGGAAATGTTGGAAAATTTGAGTGTTAATATTTTATGGCCATCTCATCGTAATTTTCCTTGATTCAATAAAAATTGTAGGCAATTTTTTATCAATTTGATGAAAAATCATCAAATATGAAAATTGAAAATAGTTATAATTTAATTGTAATCCTAATTAATAATAAAGTAGTTTATAAAGGTTTTGAACACCGGTCAGTCCAGAGTTGATCAAAGTTAACACTTTCACCAAGCTAACCTTAAACAACAAAAATTATTGCCACTTGCCCCCTTAGTAAGCAATTTCAATTGGTTGATTATAACTTTTTTCTTCCTTTATTTGAGCCATCTTACCATTAAAAAGGGAAGGAAAAAGGTAAAACTAGATTTAAATCTATAGGTGGCCAAAAGAGGGTTAGCAGGAGGAGAAGCTGGTAGAATGTTTGCTGAATCGTGCTTTAGTCGCTGTTCCAAAAACACGCTTGGGCCGCTCCAGGAACGCGAACGTGGTGCAGGCTTTGGGAGGAGAGGACGGTCGAACGTTCACCGACCTGGGAGGTCTCATTATATCCTTTCAAATTAAATCTATATGTAAATAAGGTGTACATGATCTTTGTTTTCTAGTATGTTATTCAATTTTACCGATTATTTCTTTTTTCTGTCGGGAAGTGACGAATCATTGAGATCCTAAAGTGGAAATCGGGTCCACTGCGATGAGGGACCGCGCATCTCACATCCAGAGGTTGTTATTGAATAGCAGATTACTATTTAGAACGCGTTTTTTGCCTTAAAATCAATATTTTGCCTCAAAATCAATTTTTTTTGGTAGAATATTGCTCAAATAGGTAATGTTTAGTAACTATAAAATAGAACATTCAAAAATTTATGTATAAAATTTCTGAATGCTGAAAAATGTATAAAAATTCATTAAAATTTGCTAAACAAAATCGATAAAACTGCAAAAAAAAAGCGAGTAATTCAAAACCAATATTTGAATAAGAGGTTATTATTTTGAATACGGTTTATGACATAAAAATAATAAACTATTTCCTTGCACTCAATAAGCTCAAATTTCAAAATAATTCAACATTTTAGAAAAGATAATTTACGGAAATCCGCTCTTACGATCATACTGCCTGACTCAATTTTTTTCTTTTTATATGCCATCTTTGTGTAAATACCATTTAGTATTCACCTGTTTTGAGATCTTCTGACTCAGAATGGACTTAATTTTCAAAATATAACCACAATCTCTTTCCCCTGTCAGTCGGGTTTCCCTCGCGAGCTCCCAGTCTATAAACAAAACCGCATCCCGCACGAACAACGTATATTGGTCCAAATAACTGGAGAGGATCAGAGAAGACATAGACATTGAAAGCGGTGTCGACATGAGTTTTGGAAGCTTCGCGTGACTGGATGGGCTAACTGAGATTGTCTGGGCCTCGCCCGTCGATACAGTAGTACCTACTATCCTACCTACCCACTACCTTACCAACATGATCACCCGAGCCGCCTCGTCTATACAACTTGTTCATCTCAAGTCGGAGTCAAGTTCTGAGTGAACTTCGGGGGCAGGCGAGGAGCTTGAAGGGCCCGCCTTTGCAGCCAACCCCTAACCTTTATACAGGTCAAAGCAAAGAAAAAAAAAAAAAAAGGCGAATCAGAATCGAAAAGCAACAAATGGAACTAACACCTAGAGCGAGGCTTCACACCACTTTTCGTCCACGTTCACGTTTTCAGATACTACAGCAATTCAATTAATTTTGTGGATTCTTGTGGGTTGGTCTAATAGACCAACCTCAAGATCCCAATGTCTTCGTTGAATTGAGATCAAATTTACCTGTGACAACGATGGATAATTAATTTTCTGATTTTGATATACATAAATATGCTCGAAGATATTGGGAGATCATTAGTACCTAGTTCCTCCTTGCTTGCTCCTCTTAGTAGGTAGGTACCTTCTGCATTTAGTAAATGCTCTTTTGACAATCTTTTATTTCCTAAATATTTGATTATATACACCTAATTGCATACATTCCTTCGACCTTAAAATAACAAATGGTGTTTATTTCCTAATTTTGGTAAGATGATTTCTATAGGAAAATTATGCTAGGATGATGATGATGCATGAGTGGTATTTATGTTTTCTTGACTACACTAAAGTTTGGTAAGAGGCGAAAGCGACACTTTTGAACTGGTTGCTTGGGTTTTAATGGGGAAAAAATGCAAATTTCTGGCGTAATCCGTTTTTAGTGGATGTTATCGAGCATAAGGGGTATTTCCTGTGAACCAGTAAACAAACAGTAAATGGGCTGCGTTCTACACCAATTGAGATTTTATATTCTCCAAATAATATTCATTCAAGAAAGTGTAGATGAGTCTTCTTCGTGAGTTTCTTCCATATAATATGACAAGTATCAGGTCTACCGTGCTGATTTTATTTAGTGCATGAATTTAATCTAATTGTATTTGTATGGAATATTGAATAATGCTGTAAAATTGAGGGGAAAATCGACTGAAAATGCACATTAACGCCAAGCTATAATTGGTCACAAGCTGAATGTTACTCTTCTCAGAAGGTGTGGTAAAATGACGGACGCTTTTTTTCTTCGGGTTTAGGAGGAAGGTGGAGGGGGTAGAATAAAATAGAAAAAACAGTTCCCGTCATGCAGCATGATTGTATAAGCGAACTTACGTAAATTTTTTATCGTACTATATTATGTTAGGTACATTGTTTTGAAAATTGAGGACTTTGAGTGAAAAGAAATTGTTAACTACCAATTTCAGCCACGATAAACCCAATTATTACAATAGTAACCAATTTCATTGCAACTCGTTCTAAATAGTAATATGCTATTCAAAATGAGATTTTAGAGTTTTAACTTTTTTGCAGTTTCTATCGATTTTTTGGCAAATTTTAATGAAATTTAATTACATTTTCAGTACAATTTTGTACATAAATTATTTAATGTTCTATTTAATAGTTGAAAAACTTTATTTGCAACCCAACTTTTTCAATTGCACCACCACTACCCTCAGAAATTTGGTCGCATCGACAGTCATTTAGCCAGTCTCATCATCATTTAGCCTATCACTTTACCACACTCATTAATTCTTCACTGACTTTTTTTCTTTCAATTTTTCCTCATAACTTTTTTTATATATCGAATTGTAACCATTCTTTTCCTTGTTGTATATTCGTAACCATTAATATTCTTCAATTTAATTGGACGCTGCCCGTATTATAAAAATAAATAAAACTCGAGGATTCGTTTCAGAATGTCTCAAAACGGATTTCAATGAAGAAAATTTTCAAAAATTTTAATTTTAAAATTTTTGAGCCATTGAAATAACTTCATTTTTTACGAAAATTCGCTAAAACGGGCAAAATATCAGATTTTTGTGACGAATTCGAAAACCCTGAGTGCTACCGCAAAGCTCATTTATACAAAATATAAGTCACCAACAAGTCTACAAGTCAATACGTTTGCAACAAAAATGTCCTTATCAATTTTTTCTTAATATAGAATCACTGTGCATCATGATAATCATTCATACGGTGTCATCATGACATCTGCAGAATCATTCATTCAAATTTTCGTTTGCCTCTTAATGTTCCAGGGGTTTTGCTATCACTGTTCAACTTCTAAAGGAGAACGGAAGAGGATCTCCCTAACTCATTGAGCTTATCATGAAGGAGCCTATAATTTCAATCGTCTCTTACTGCCCCAGAGAGTCTCCTTATCTTATTTCACCTTCTTCTATTGAACAGGATTGAAAAACACTGCTGATCATTCACCACTGTACTGCACTCTCCCAAAGCTTCTAGCCAAAGTATTCGTAGCGAATTCATGCCGAAATGTACCTATTTCATACCCACCGCCGTAATGATGTACATGGAATTTCTATTTGTTTACGATTATGGTTTCTACAGAATGCTATTGTTTATCGGTATCGCGGTATCGGTGTAGCGTATTTCAGACCTACCCCCTGTATAAAAACTTATCCGAGTTCAAATGGGGGGATTTATGGAGAAAAGAAATTTTGGTGGGAACAGTTCTGGTGGGAAGGTAGATTGGTTGGTTTTGTGTGTGCACCAACCTCCCTCCCTAATGTGTGACACCCGACATACCTATAACAGGTCAGGTTTCTGGCACGGAAACGAGTGATGGCGAAGCTACCTCACTCTCGCAGCAGTCTGTGGGCGTGATTAGTCCAGCGGAGAGGTTCAGGACGAATGAAAGTTTGAATGATTGATTCAGATGTTCAGAATGAATAATTTGAAGAATAATTAGGTCTCAATTGGGTTAATTAGGAGAACTAATTGCAAATTGATGTAAATGTCACCCGACAATAGAACTTGAATCATCGAACAGCTGCAACTCCCTGGACGGGTCTGCGACCCTAGGGAGAGACATTTCATAAGTAATATTCAATAAGTGCGAATTTCGTGATTTTAAATGGTACTTCTTGTGCCACTTGTCTTGTTTCTAATAAACGAAAAAAATGTAAATTCTTCCCTAGGACGTTGGGGAAATAAAGCTTGAGTCTATATGGAACTTTTAAAAAAATGAAGAAAAAATCGTTTGCCAAGTTGAGTGGGCAGTAAAGCTGCCTCATATATCGTAACGTGAACGTATATAATAGAATGAGTTGAAGAACTAATTACGAGTCGAAATGATTGATAAATCGACTTCATTAGAAATTAATGATTACTACAGACTAGTTACTATTAATTCAACGGCAATGAAATTTATAGGGGAACGTCTAGGAGCTAAACCGCACAAAACAATTTCATCTATAAAAATCTCAATCCTTCAAAATTTCATAAAAATCGGTCCCTTAGTCTCGGAGTTTTGTCTGTGCCGATCAATTTTAGTTTCGCGCATGCGCTGTACTTATTACTTCACTAATCACGATATAATTCATAGGGAATTTTTGTGGAACATATAGGGTAACCTGGTGTACCCAGGGCCTGGTGTACCCAGGGCCGATCAAACGTTGAAGCAGAAGAAAAGATCATAACAATGATGTGTTTACCATGCTGCATAGCCTTTTCCATGCACATGTAAAAATTCCTTATTAAGTTTCCATGATAACAGGTTATAACTCGTGAGGGCAGTCAAAAGTTTTTGTGTGGTGTTCCCGACCTCTGCTGTAAGAAGTGTGAGTTTTTTTGAGGTGCAAGTGAACAAGGTAAGAAAACATATTCATGTTTCTATGGTTCTACTTTATGGTTAACAACTTATTAAAGAGTTCTGAATGACTTAATAGGATTTAATCTAGAATTATCGCAGATATGCAAGTTTTCCATTTTTGATAAGTCTTTAAGGGCCGATTTTTCGTTGTACCCAGGGCCGGCCCTGGGTACAACAAGAGGTGTCGGCTCTGGGTACAATATCTGAAACAATATTGTACAAACTAAGATTAGGAGTATAAAATTAACCAAATTCGGTCAATTTAGTTATTACTATAAGTAAATCAATCTTTTTCAGATGCCACAAAGTTCTGTGTGCTTAAAAAATCCGCCCCCCTCTGAAGCTACAATAGTTGCTTGCAGGAACAAGCATAAATAAAGCAGCTGAGGCCCATTATATCGCGCGTCCTACTCTACAGTGACAAATCAAAAAATTCAAACAAAGTGGTGATGGAGAAGCAAACTACAATCATAATCGTGACCACAAAAAAAATTTTCGGCATCTCAAGAACATCTTCCAGTTTTTTAAGGTTCTACCAGATCCAGTTTTCCAGAGAAGGGGGCAAATGAAGTATCCGTCGACTTCCACGGTTTGAACGTATTGTGATTTACGTTATTTTGATAGACCATGCTGACCACTCTTAGGTTTCCATTAAGTTCGTATGTTTGTATTTTCATTTTCGTTGTTATCTAATGTCGGCGTATTCCCCCGGTTTTTTTTTTCTTTTTTGCTCCATTCCAAGAGCAGTCCACAATTTATCACCATATTCTGTTTGATTACAAAGGTTCATTATTTAAAATAATACCTAAACCATAGAAGTTATGAAGCTATGACTGAAGAGCAATTCTACGATATAGTCTCTCTGGTTATCTTAACTAGGTACCGAGCTTTTTAGCTTTCTAAAATTCCTTGGTAATCCTATTCTTGTCGTTCCCAAGTCAAGCTGTGATTTTATGTGATTGTGAACTAGTTTTAAACGAGACTAATTTGAGAATTTCCTACAATCTCAACTTCATAATGCCTTTGTATGAATTAGCATATTCTAGTTGTCTCTAAGTCCAAGTTGTGATTAATCAAGATCTTGGATTTCAATCGTGATTGGATGTAATTTTGACCAATCAATAGCCCTAAGTTTTCAATTTTATGGTTTTCTATAAACTATAATCAAAATCTATTCGTCCTTAAGTCAGGCTGAGTTTTAAATACCTATGTGATTTTGATGTAGGACCTGCAAAGTTATTTTAAGAAATCTTGAAATTTAAGGAAGATCTTGTATAATATAATCAATGTGATATTAAATTTGTCATTGTAGGGTATAAATAAAGCGGCTATTTGAGTTATTGACGCATTTTCTTCTAATTTTAATGATCAACTGTGGTGGCCCTGGGTTCAACACCCTCTGGCCCTGAGTACAACGGGGTGTTGTACCCAGGGCCACTTTCCCATTTTTTTTTAAAACGAGCTGCTGTAAAAAAAATTGCATCTTGATGAATGGTTAAGCCAATGAGAATCGTTACTAAGGGAGTCGCTCCAACGATAAATTGTAAAAATTGTATGAAATAAGGGTACTTTGATATTCAAATTACGATTTGAAGAAAAAGTAGCCCTAGGTACAACAGGTTACCCTACCCATCTACTCTCTGAGTTTGAACGAAATCGGTCCAATAGATGATAAGAAATCGGCGTTATAAGAAATTAACGTTTGCGCATACGCACATACTACTTGAAACCTAATGAAACTAATAGCGGACCGTCTAAAAGCTATCCTGTACAATCTCTGAAATTTTTGTCAAAATCGTTCCATTAGACTCGGAGTTTTGCTTGTGTCAATCGATAATCGTTTTACGCCTGTGCAATGGTAATTAATCTACCAACCGCGAAATAATCCAGAACATATCCCCAATTACCTACCGAGTTTGAACAAAATCAGACCAACAGATGATGAGAAAACGACGTTATTAGAAATTCACGTTTGCGCATGGTAATGGTAATTTGACGGCATTGAAGATTATATGGGATCGTCAAGGAGCTAACCCACACAATACTTTAAAATTTCATCGGAATCGAACAGAAAATTGGTATAGTTTTGGGCGTCACGGGTATCTACCACAGACAGACAGCCATCAGACAGACAGACAGACAGAGACGGGACCAAAATGGATCAGAAGCACTTAGATGCAAAAAGCAAGAGGAAATATTGATTTTGGTGGTCACAAATTTTTTCGACTTCAATCTTGAACACAAAGCTTTCCTGCCCTACATTTAGTAGTGAGGAAGCAAAATATTAGTACTAAATACATCCTTAAGCCTTAGAGCGAGGTTCAATGGTTGCAATACGTTTGTGACAGTTCGCACTCTCAACTGCTTCCTATCGGTTCATTCCATGCACCGGTTCAATTTTTAACGACCGGTTTCACACGCATCTCAGACAGGAAGCAATCCAATCTATGGAATTCTTACACGCGCCTCTAAAGAGAAAGTTGGTAAATTCGTAAGTCGTAATCCGTTCGAGTACATCAAAGTCCCAACGCGTCTTCCTTGAAGGTTCGCTCTACGAGGAACCCCTAAAACACGATCGTTGTGCTTTTCAATGCACTTAATTTCACCAAGGGAATTTACAACTAAATTACAATGAATGAGAATAGGTCGAAAAAATTCTCCAAATAAATAGTATTTCGATGAAAAAGGAATGTCAAATTACCTAGTGTTAGAAAAACCACCGGTTTACGTTTTTTGCTGATATCAATTAAGCTTAAGTTGAATTATGTAAAAACAACTGATTTCGTCATTTTTTACTTACCTGAACAGAAATCTGTAAAAAAAGAAAGAAAAGTAAGTCAACTTTGGTACTGAATACTTCCCGAATTCGTGCGATATCGGACGATGAGAAAATGACGTTTGGTGTGTTTGATGCTTGCGCATGCACGGTGAATAATATTGATTTTTAACTATAGAAATTAATAGGAGACGCACATCAATCATGTTTCTATGATTCGTGTACTCTGATGTGTGTAGATTCGGTCATGACCGATGTATTGGATATATATCATTAAATCATTTCCACGTTAATATCCCAACTTTCTGTCGACTATTCGGTTCGCAAAGGAAGTAAAGTCCGATTTATTGCGATATTTATGATGCTCAGTTTGATTCAAAATGGATTTTATTCGATGAATCAATCACGTCATTTCCGAAATTCGGGAATCATTTGCAATATCTTCACTATCCAAAAACTAGCTGATGGTGTCTGATTACTAATTTTGAACCTTTACTCTCCATTCACTAGCAACAGTATTAATGTTCGGGTTTCAAAAGTAGGTATTAAACCGGCTTAATACTTTAGGGAAACTACTTAATAGACTGTTATGATGAGAATGAACGTTAAGTGGATATAGAAATTGGTCCACAACACAAATAGTTCGCTGGCGGGTGATGATTACCGACTTTCGAAATCCCTGATGTAGGTAGCGGAGTAGTGTATTTGCGTGAGACGAGTTACTCCAATACTCTCGCCAGAAATCACGCAATTTCTTAGATTCTAAATCTTAGAAATCCGTGTTGATTCGCATTTAGCACGAGGACGTCCTTGTGTTTTTCGCTAGCCCCGTACGTGGTCACATTTTAATGATTTCTCGATCAATAAAATTAACAGCTAATGTCCAATCGCTGTTGTCGTACCTAAGAGCCACTGAGCTCTACTACGAACTGTGATATCTGGTCTGTGATATATTTATGTAAAATCCATCTAGTCATAGTTTTATTTCATTTTGCTGATTGTATATGGTAAAATGTATTTATTTATAAGCCTATTCTTCATCTATAGTCTTATTTGTATTATCTAATTTTTTTTTTTCGCTTTAGGGGCTTAACAGTGGTCACTCCGTTTGGTGACGGAGGGCAACATGGCTCCCCTTAAAATCGAGCCGCTAGCAGTGACCCTTAAAAAAAAAAAAAAGGAAAATTAACAGAGCTTAGATAGATAGATTAGATATTTGCAAGATGCGCTTTTGAACTGGGTTAGATTATGACTACACCGTGAGAAAAAAGAACCACATGTGAATCCGTGTCAGAATACCTTAAAACAAAATCCATCAAAAATAATAAAAGTGAAGACACACACCTATTTTTTGCGTGTTTTATTTCCCCAGATGATCAGTCCATCTCCGTACCTTGTGATTGTATTCTAGAATTCCCATTCAACACCATTGGTCGATTAGAAAGAAAGCCTCATCAGCACTAATTAAGTACGTATCTTGTACACCACACAAGCTCTTGTATCTTGTACCATACCAACCTCGTAACTACATCTCAGGGATGTATGGAGGGGGAAATTGGCAGCGTGAGATGTGGTGATGTCTCTGATGAAACCAGAGCTTTCCAACGAATGCGGCAAACGATTTTCGGAAGGATGAAAAATGCCCCATAGCAACTATTTGGTTGTAAGCGAGAACTATCAGAAAAATTCGAAATATGCAAAATTAGTAGGTTCTAAAGTAACGCTTTTCGAGGTTGTTTGCCAAATCAAAGACATGAAAATGTCAACATTTGCGTTTAAGAATTCACTTGAAAAAAAAAAAAAAAAAGACAAGTCTCTGACGATTGTGACTGACCATCTCATGTTCCAGCTTAGACGTCTGCTCCTGTTGCCGGCCACGAAATGAGACTGAATTGAAACGAACGATTCGTGAACCGATACGTGAAAATTTGAAAACCGATATTGGATAGGTTGATGACGCCGATGCTCCGGTCATATACATATCCGTATGGATTTTATTTTCTAGGGATCCTAAATTTATTTTAACTATCAAAAACGCATCTCAGGAATCATAACTCTCTTTGGGATTGTGAAAAAATCAAGCATTCCAAAAGGAAACATAATTTTGTTAGGCAATAAGTTTTGGAGAGTGTCGGTAAAAAAAAAGTGCCTGGGCTCTAAAAATGAAAAAAAAAAAAACAGATAAAAATCCCCAAAGTTTTATTTTGTAGGCTGGATAGTACTCAAAAGAAGTTTATCACCCTTGAACGAACATTGAAAAATTTATACACAAAATTATTATGATGAAAATTTGCTTGAATGTCATTAGTGTGTGCTAAAAAAAAAGAAAAAAAAATCAAT
This sequence comes from Adelphocoris suturalis, assembly GCA_030762985.1. Lineage (NCBI taxonomy): Eukaryota > Metazoa > Arthropoda > Insecta > Hemiptera > Miridae > Adelphocoris > Adelphocoris suturalis. Next base: position 57,878,843 of record CM061045.1, read on the forward strand.
GAGAACAGCAAAAAATGCTTGAATTAAAACATCCTATTTTGAATAGCAGATTATTATTTTGAACTATTTTTTTGCCATACAAATTGATAGTACCTAATCAATTTCTATTGAAGTGCTCAAATTTCAAAATAATTCAACACATAAAATACGACGATTTTTTTAAAGTTCGCTCATGCGATCATGATGCATGACTGGAACTTTTATGTAATAATGTGCCAACTCAGCCTTCAAATATTAAAAAAAGGGAAAAATCGATAAAAACTGCAAAAAAAGGTAAAAGTTCTAATCATCATGATCGATCTTTCGTAACTTTATATTTGGGTTAAATTGTTTTGAAATTTGAGCACTTTGAACGCACAGACATTTTTAATCATTGAATCATGACAAAAAGACTTCGTGTAAATAAAAATCCATTATTAAAAGGAATCTTAGGATTTAGAACGATTTTTCGCAGCTTTTATCAATTGTATTTAAGACATTTAAATAACATATAAGTGGGTACATTTTGCAAAAATTTCCGAGTTTTCTAATTCATTGTTGGTAAAATTTTCCAAGTAAAATTCTGTGAAGAAAATATAAATGCAACGATATTAGCCTTTTTCGCCAGTTTTTGAATTTTTTTCAGAATACACGTTTGACCAGTTTATTGTGCTCATAAGGTGATGTCAAAAATTTGGAGAGGATCTATGAAAATTTCTTTCGGTCACATGGTCAAGGTATTATTGGTGAAAAACTTGAAAATCCCCAACAATCTTTGGGAGGCCACCATTTTGAATTCCATCTGTGTTGAGATGGCATACAAAAAACTTCCCGCTTAGAATGTACTAAATTTTCAAAATTTCCTAATCTCAGACCATCTCAATCGATGAACCCTCTTTTTCGGCGTCGGCTCCTGATATAAATTATTTTCTTAATAGTCTTGGACGTTGTTTCTTGTCTTCAGCGTTCTATTGAATCTATTAAATCATTTCAACTCACCAGCCACCATTGGGAGCCTACTCACGTGATATTACAGGTCTCTGCTCGACCCATATCACTAAACTAGTCGCCTGTTTTCATTTCATTTGCCAATCTCACTTCATGTTTGACAGGCCACTGAAGAACGCTTAACCTTCAGATGAATTCTCTCGGGTATAAAACAACGTTACTTAGTTCCAGTTATAAACCCAACTAAATTCTAAATTATCCAATATCAACTGCAGATTATCACTCTCCCATTATCACCAAATCGTTGTTACTATCTTTCGGAAATAGATAGATTTCCACTCTGTCATTAAATAACGTAGCATTATGTACAGTTAATAATCTAGTGATGCTTGCTTGCAAGTTCCTATTCCTAATATTTTGCATATAGTTCCACAGCCTACACATTTATATCAAACTACATTCAGGCATTGTGATTTCTAATTACCTACCAAAGATAGGAAGAAAAGCGTTTATTGAACACATACCTAGCTCTTCACAATGTAAAATATATTTGTTATTAAAATAAACATGACAACGTGGTGTAACCGTCCGTAAGAGGTTCGAGCAAAATTCCTACTCGTTGGTTTGTAATATCCTATAGAATAATATTAAAATAATGCAAAATTAAAAAAAAAAAATTATAAATAAAATATAATAAATTACAACCAATAGCCATGTGTACCTGTATTACTATATACATCGCGTCATGTCAAGAATGAGCCTTAATTTTTTCTTAGAAATTAAACTGTTCTACAAGAAACTTCCTGTAGCGCCAAGCATCTTTACAAAATTGTATTAAGCAAGACCATCCCGTACCTCCATGTAGAATTTGTATTGCCCTACCTCTTGAGAGCTCCACTGTTCAATGCGGCCCATCTATTATCTTTAACTATAGGACAAACACACAAAAAATGAAATACATCTTCCCGCTCTCTTAAATTGCACAATGAGCTTTCTTCTCTTGTGGTCGAACTATTTGGCCTACCATTTAAACTTAACAATTCACTTCGCAACTTGAAGAGCCAACGAGCACCACCCAACCCAATATCATCCGTCTGCTTAATGAAGCTAGCGCATTTCACTATGGGATCTAATTCTCTATACAATGTATAGTTCTGCGATTCATTCACCTTGAGTCGGAAGCTGGCGAATTTCTCATTGTGATTGCTTGACAGTAATTTTCCTACCACCTACCTACCACCCTACCCAACTACCAAAGATAATGTAAGGTGGAAAAACAAATATGATAGCAGCGCAACCAATGTGAGCGGCTGAGGAAGCGTCCCTTGGGCTTAACCCCCTGCTATAGAATAATATATAAAATTTCTTCCATAAAGCCCCTAGCAGAGAAGCTTGCAGAGTGGTTCGTTCTGAGTCCCACTGTGTATTTCTGCTATTTGAAGACCTTTATTGCCTCAATCTTGTCTTTGCCTGTCGACCTGTAAGTTTGTTCGTCACCCACTCATTGCTATGACGTTTATCATATAATTGATGTGAAATGAGGTATTAATTGGATCCTAAGATATTTTTCAAATAATTATTTAAGTTCACAGGAAGGGTTCTGGAAAATACTTGGGGTGTCCAGGTAACCTCATTCCAATTCTTATCCCAACTCGGTCTTCTTAACTGGTATATTCATATTAATTTTGCTTGATGAGTAGAAACGTAATTGGCGGCTGTTAAACTGATTACACTATTCTACAAAAAAAAGCGAACTGAAAGTTGCCGTCCTCATTTTATCATGGATGGGGGTTTTCGAGGGTGCGGATCCGAATCCGTTGTCCGTTTTTTCCAACTGGACGATCTTTTCGATTTTTCGACGTTTTTATGGTTATTTATTACAACTTTACGGTGTTTTTTCCTGGTCATCACGAACTTTGCCCAACAAGAACTTCGTTCTAGGTTTGTAGAAAATTTTCTGCTGAATCCAAATAAGACCCCAATTTTTCTTTCACATTGATCCAAACCCTCCAAATCTCCCAAAAACCTACTAAAAAACTGCAAAAATAGAGTTTTTTGGCCTATTTTTCACTTAAATTTTTGTTTTTTCTTTACTCCATTGGATCAGCCAAAAAATATCGAGGGCAACCATTTGAAAGTTCAGACTTTCCTGCGTCGAATGAGACCAACCGGAACTCTCAAAAGTTGTAACTAGCGACGTTACGATTTTTTAACGCTTGACAAATGGAATTGATATTAGCGAAACATGGTGAAATGTGATACTATAAATGCTTTTTTTGAATGGTCAGAAGAAACCATAATGTTTTGCAATGTGATACAAATTTACCAATGCAATGATTTACCAAGTCTATAACATAATACCAATGTTATGAATAAATCTAGGACCCGCCTTCCCTACTCAAGCCTCTTTCTTTCGCCTCTTTCTTTTTGTCAAGCATTAAAAAATCGTAACGTCGCTAGTTACAACTTTTGAGAGTTTCAGTTGGTCTCATTCGACAAAGGAGAGTCTAAACTTTCGAATGGTTGCCCTTGACATATTTTGACAGGTCCATTGGAGTCAACAAAAACGAAAATGCAAGTAAAATATAAGCAAATAAAAAAATTCAACAAAATACTCTATTTTTACAGTTTTTTAGTAGGTTTTTGGGGGATTTGGAGGGTTTGGATCAATGTGAAAGAAAAATCGGGGTCATATTTGGATTTAGAAGAAAATTTCCAACAAATCTAGCCCCATTATAATTTTTTTTGGACGAAGTTCGTGATGATCAGGAAAAAACACCGTAAAGTTGTAATATAAAAAACCATAAAAACATCGATAAATCGAAAAAAATCGTCCAATCGGAAAAAAACGGACAATGGATTCGGATTCAGCACCCTCGAAAACCCCCATCCATGATAAAATGAGGCCGGCAACTTTCAGGTCACTTTTTTTGTAGAGCAGTGTTATTAGCCTCCAAAAAGATTTATCTTGTTTTTCGCTGTTCAATGTACGCGAACTGGGGATTTTCACCAAAGTCCAATCGGGGATTTTCACAAAGTCGACAAAATTATCCCTAATCATTCAAGTTACTTCCGACGTTCGGCAGGATTTATGCGGAAACATTGGCTTTCCGACTATCATTAATTCCATAATGCTTTGAATGCGATCCATTTAATTCCACAGGAAACTGTTTATAATCAAACCGGTTGAAATGAAAAGCCTTTTGATTAGACTGGTCAAATTCTACTGTACCTCCAGTAAGGACTTATTGCATTGCAATTATTTGTAATGGGCATATCACTTGCAGTAAACCCAACATCGACTTCAATTTCTATCGTCGCTAATCATTTCCCATGTTTTCCTATTTGAGAAGTTAAATAAACATGTGGATCCGGATATTAGTTCTCATCATAATATCCATTACGAAATGATTTAAAATGGTTGTTGCGAGGTTTTATGCCAGTCCCATAACATATACCTGTTCTACTCTAATGGGATATTATTAGCGCTTCTCGGGCCTCTCGGAGTTTTATATATGATATGTAGGACATTGGATACCATTCATATCCACGTAGAAAGAACCTGATTTAAATGAAACGGGAAAAAGTTCCAGTAATGCAGCAGTATACAGGGTGTCTCAACTTAAGTTCCCGTGATTCCAGAGATCGATTTTACAACTACTTTGCAACAAAAAGTTCCTCGTAGAGATTTTTTTTTAACGCTTAGTTTTCGATTAATTCAATAATAGGATTTTTTTCGTGTTTTCAACCTCATATCACCAAAATAACCATAACTCCCTCAAATGACAGTGGAAATAAAAAAATGAGTACACCTTTGAAAAGAAAGTTAAATTTTCTACCACCCTGGTACCAATTCAAAAATTTGTGGGCAGGTTTAATGCGAAAAATCTCGCTGAAAGTTGAAATTTGACGAATCTTAAGAAATTTGTCGAAATTCGGAAAGCTATAGCTCAAAAATATTCCATCAAATTTTATCCCTGGAGACGGGAAAATCTGCACCGAGATCTCATCTTTCCAATGGTGTGGTTATTTTTACTTTTACATTGCTAATTAGGGGAGAAAACTGTGTTTTAATGTTGAAAAACATTGTTATTTCAATGAAATCGAGGGTTTCCTTGAAAAATGATCTTCTATGAAAATACGAGTTCAGGGTCGGTTTCTACGTATTTTTTTATGCGGAATCGAAAGGTAACATTTGCATATCTCCCAAACCCGGTTATAATTAAGTTTAACTTACAAATTTGAGTGCATTTGGTGTGATAAATTCTATGTGTTTTTAGGGGTGAAACTAGTTAGCTAAAGTGTAAAATTCGGTTGTAGCGGGGTTTGGGAGATATGCAAGCGTTACCTTCGATTCAGAGTTAAAAAAAAAAAAAAAAAAAAAAAAAAAAAAAAAAAAAAAAAAAAAAAAAAAAAAAAAAAAAAAAAAAAAAAACGTTGAAACCGATCCCAAACTCTATTTTCATAGAAGGTCGTTTTTCAAGAAAACCTTCGATTTCATTGAAGAAACAATTTTTTTTTCAACATTAGAACATAGTTTTCCCCCCTGAATTGCAAAGTAAAAGTAAAATTAACCAAACGTTTGAAAAGGTGAGACTTGGCGCAATTTTTCTCGTCTCCGGGGGTACAATTCGATGGAAGGCTTTCGAGCTACAGCGCTCCAAATTTAGACAGATTTAAGATTTTCAGATTTTAATTTTTAACCGGATTTCTCTCCCATTAAGCCTGCTTACCAAATTTTCAATTGGTATCAGGGTGGTAGGAACTTTAACGCTCTTTTCAACGGTATCTCAATTTTTTAATTTTCACTGTCATTCGAGGGAGTTATGGTTATTTTAGTGATATAAGGTTGGAAACACGAAACAAATCTGAAATAGTGTATAACTCGGAAACGAAGCCTCTAAAAAAATTTTTTTGGGAGACGCTTTTTGTAGCTCTAGAGCTGTAGAATCGATCCCTGAAGTTACGAGAACTTTATTTCCCCTGTATAGTGTGACATTATTTTGAAATTTGAGCACTTGAGAGCTAAATAATTGTTAACCACTAATTTAAACTAAATATTCTACTATTTATTATTTTTACTACTGTATATTAACTATTAACAATAAACTTATTCTAAATTGTAATCTGCTATTGAAAAACCGATATTCGGTTTTCAGCATTTCTTTGCAGTTTCTACAGATATTTTAGCATACGTTAATGAAATTCAAGTACATATTTCAGAATAATTTTATGTATAATTTACGAGCCATTACAATGTGCTTGTATTCGGGCTTGAGCGCCGGTTTATGGAAGTCTGACAAACCAGACCTGAAAGTCGACAATACTGAATCAATAAGTGAGTAAGCTGGCCAACATTGCGATTTTCATCACTAACATCAACTTCATCAACCCGACATCTAAATGAAAACACCAAAAGTTAATAAAGGCGAGGTGCAAGATTATGTAAATTATTGACTTTAATTTTTTTTCCTTAATTTTTGGTGTAGGTGCAATTTCAAGTTGCTTTATTTTTATATTATAGAGTTACTATATTAATGATTATTTACCCATCAGCTATTGCCACCTCTTAAACTTCTCGATACAGCTCACCTGGAAGTAGCTGTAGAATGACTACAATTAACAACTAACGATTCACGATTTGATATTATTGGCAATTATTTATGGAGTGTTTATAATATATTACGTCTCGATAGTATTACTCTACCCATTGCAAGTGTAGCCATCGACATATCCCCTCCGAGAGTACGAGAGAGGGAATTTTCTCAAAATAGCGGAGACAGTTATCTCTCTGCATGCATCCTGGTCCAGACCTCCTGGAACGACTTGAAAAAAACCCTGTTTCAAGATTCCAATCTTTCACAGCAAACGAATGTGAGCCTTGAATATCTAATCTCCTTGGAACTTTTTTTGGTCAGTAAAAAGTCGCAAAATGAGCTCAAATACGCGCAAATTGTTAAAATAGTGTTATATTAAGAATGTGTTTAATATAAGATAATTGAGTTAAGTGTTTTTTTGAAATACCTAATTTGATCGCATAATTCAGAATCAACTAGTATTTTCTGGGTGAGTAAAAGTGACAAAAATGAAATTCATTGATGATTAGATTACTTTTGCAATGTAGGATCAAACACTGTAACTGATATCGCTACAAGATGATGTGTAGAAAGTAGCCCTAAATCATATTCCACATGGCATAGTTGAATTCAATAGGCATCCATGTTACAATAAGTAAGAAAAATACAATGCCCACCCTACTTGAGAGAAGTTGTTCTCTTCTTCACTATGTATTTTGTTGTTTTGTTTATATTAGTGTATAAAATCTAAAATTTATGTTGAATTAGTAATTTCTTATCAAATTTCCGAAAGCTGAATTTGCTACTTTAGTATTAATTAAAAAGGAAAGGATAATCAATCCCAATAATTTTTTATCAATTATTAAATGAACTTTTTCTTGAATGAAGAAAATGAAAATTAGTGATGATTATTGTCTATTTCTACGAAAATATGAAGAGTTACAAAGTTTTAAATCGATTTAGACAGTTGGATCGTCATTAGTAACAGAGTTATTGTTCGTTACTGATGATGTCCAAAATGTCAAAATTGATTTAACATTTCAACTTTTCGTTTTTTCGTGGAACTATACAACGCTTTTCACTAACTTCTGTTTTCTTCATTGAAATGGGTTTCCTCAACTTCGTCAGGAGTTATTCAGTTCGTATCCTTGACGTTAAATGGCATCATTTATAACTTTTGCTTGATTTTGATACAGAATCTAAGTATCACGCAACATATAATATAATAGAGGTGCTGCTTAGCCAGTGTTTGTCCCGATTACTGCTGAATTCAGCACGGTGGTTCTCTTTTGGAGAATTGTCCCTTCAACTTACTACAGCTCAAGTCACCTCAACTGCATACATTTCCCCCGGGAAGCCCTTTTAATTTATGAATGGACGAGTCAAGTCCCTGTCATACTTATAATAGTGCGTGCACTCGGCGGCGCCGGCGTTTATCGACCGCTCACTCGGATGTCACAAACTCATCTCCAAGTGGTTTTCCTTTCTATTTTTCTGTTCCCCCTTTTGAAAAGGTCGAAAGTGGAAACCACAGTTTATTGACGGGCTGCTGATCATCCGGGATATGAAAGTGGCTCATCATCAGGGATATGAAAGTGGCTGATCATCAGGGATATGAAAGTGGCTCATCATCAGGGATATTAGAAGAGGGCAGGCTGTGCTACTGGAATGGGGGAGATCTTGACGTATTCATTCAATTCTTTTCATCTCTGCCTGTAATAATGAACGCCCTACAGCCCTTCGACCCCAATCCATTAATTAAAAAAAAGAAAAAAAAAAAACGAGAAATATTCCCCTCTCCCCGCCTTTTTTTTTTATCTCTGTCTCTCGGCAAAGCTTCACTCCCGAGGAGGGCTAATGAATAAGCAGGGTGCTTCAATATGGCTCAGGATTTTCACTTCCTTTGACTTTTTATGTTTTGTTCCCGAAGGGACAACATAACATTCATTCACTTTCATTTTCCATTCGAGGGACAGACGTAAAGCGCACCTGCTAAGCATGTTTCAGTTCAACCACAGTAATACCACTGAATACCGGATATTATACTAAAATGTTGAAGATTTGACACTGTTTAAATAACAACTCAAATCCTTGTATAAAAAGCATGACTTTTACACACTTTTCATTCGATTTCGATGAAATTTTCCCAGAATGAACTTAATTAATCCCAACCCACTATAAGCTTTTGCGCATGCACAAACGTAACAGCTATAATAATTTTATCATTTTCTAATCAACTGATTCTGACGACATTCCGCAACCATAGGAACCAGCTTTTATTTCATCTCTAAATATATCTTTTAAGAATATTTAAAACGTTTCAATAATATACAAGTTATGGATACAAGGAAGCATTATTGTCTACCTCTGATTATTGTCCTTGTTCGGAATCAATCCATATATGGTTAATATTTATCAGTTACGAACCTTTATTATTGACCAAGAAAAACGATATTAAATCGATCCCAAAATCCGTTGCGTGCCGGGGTTGTATCAGAAATCTCCGTATTGTCAGTTAACCCTAAGGTGTAATATTTAAGAGGCGCAAATTTAAAAAACCAGTATCTTGAAAGCTTTTTAAATAGACGGATATTTTTTTTTCGTTTTATTTGGTCGGATTTATTTTTCATTAGGTAATCAAATGAGATCATTCGAAGCACAGTGCGAACACTGTTAACTGCCATTCAACGATTGTTCTGGGGTTGGAATAAAACAAGGTCGCCAAGCGCTTTTCGAACGCAGAAGTACGCTGAAATTTCAGCTTATTTGGATCGATCCTATCCACCCGCTTTTCTAATTGGAACTGTTTATGTATGTTTCTGACGAATGAATCTGACTAAGACGTATAAAAGGAAACATGATTGAAAATTAAATTATGTCAAGTTTATGCCCACATTGACTAGGTAGTGATTTGAATAATTTGCGTATTATTTGTCGCGTTTTGTAAGGGAGCTCGGTGGCACCCGGCTGGTGCCTGGTTTTCGTCTCCAATTCAATGCAATTTTAAACAAATATAATAATTTACAATATTGTTAAATACTCTCAACCGTATGTCAACGCCTATTTTTACTGTATCGTTAGTGGAATTGTTGTATTAAAGCACGTGAAACATCCTTTAACAAAGAATTTGATCGAGAGTGAATTTAATGATTTAATCAGTAGCTTTTATATACAGACTATAGGTGAAATGATAAACCTGTGTAGCGGTTTCAACTCGTTCACTAGATTTCATTCGGTTTGAAATTGTGGGCAGCAGTAAGACCAGAGATAAAATCGGCCCGTGTAATCAACATTTCACCAATAAATGCAAATTATGAGTATGAAGCAGAGAATCATGTCCTTAATCTTTATGAATCCTGAAACACAAAACCTTCTTTACCAAACTATTTATTTTCTAGTTAAATAATTGGTAAATAGTATTTTAGTTCAACGGGACCTTATCTTGCTTTTCACCTGCGTGAAGCGCAGAAGAAAGTAAGCAATGTATTCAGACTGTTTGTGCCTGCATATCCCAGTTTGTAGACAAACCAGCTGAACGAACTCTTATATATGAGCTTCAAATTAGCTGGTGAGGTCCACGAGAGAGTTTTTAAGGCGTAAAAATTCAACATAATTGCGAGAATAAAAAGATTGTAAAAATGCGGGGGGAATACACTCATGTACAAACTTCTCCAAGTTTCTGGATTGCTAATGGGGGAACTGCTGTGGCGCCAAGAATTTCCAGTAAGAGGTCTTGGGGGCGACTCCCCTCAAAGTTAATATTATTGCTTGTTATATCTTTTTACCTATCATGTGTTTGCTACCACTACAGACAAGGTTACCTTGCCAAGGTTACCTTATGATCATTTCAGGAGAAACAGGTTTTTTGTAGCTCAGAATCCCTCACGCCATTACGTCATAGAAGTTACGGGAGTTACAACTCCGATGCAAACAATGCGGTCTGGTTCCACTCTGGTGCCATTGACATCAGTTGTTAATAAGGATTCAATCACATCACGAAACAGATTTCAATTAAACGATCTTAGCTTTCCAAAAAAAAAAAAAAAAAAAAAAAAAAAAAGTTCCATAATATTCAATTCGTTGAAAGTGAGAAAAATCGGGTTTCAAAACAAGATTTTTTAGTCTCCCACCAACAAAACCATGAAAATGTCGAATTTTCAAGTTTCAAATTTCCCCAAAAGGATTTTCAAGATTAGCCGCTTTCATCCGATTTCCATTAAATTCATAGGAATTTTCCAGTTTGGGTTCTAAATGGTTCTTTAATGACTTTCGCTGTTTCATCAGTGCTAGTATCTGCGTATGAGCAAACATTTAATAACAATAATACTAGAATTAAAAAGATAATAAACTAGTAACTATAATAAACAATAATAACTTCCACAGTTTTTGTCAGAGGATGATTAAAAGGCTATTTTTCGGATTGGGGTTTTTGAGTGTCCCCGGATGAAAGGTATACTCCGCGCGAACGCAAACGTAAAATTCCTGAAGAAAGCTAAAAAATTTCAATATATTTCAATAAAATTCTAAGAGACTGTTTGGAAACGCTCCCCCGTGAATTTCCATTGTTTCAGGGTTAAAGGTAGCTTCTACGCATGCGCGAAAGTGATGTCATTAAAAGTTATTTTCTCGTGACCAGAAAGTACGTTTTTGTGAACATTTTGAAGACAGCCAATGAATATCTATATTCGAACCGCATCATAATCCAATTATTGTAAGCAGCGACTGCGGCTTCTTCACTATATAAATTTTAACAATTTCCATCTGATTCTTATGAAAATTGTATGGATTACTGAGTCTCGGTTTAAAGTTTCCTATAGAATCTACAACTTGTGGATCAATGGCAGCGTCTTCACAAACATAAAATAATCTTCAGATCAATATTTTCACTACATTGTCCTGAAATTTCGCGCGTAAATGTGTTGCATCATGATCATTTACAATTGAATCAAACATCGACTGACTACTTGTAACACACCTGCACAAGTAGCTCGTATATACGAGTTTTAACTTCTGGCATTCTCGGTATGTTGTAAGCGTGAGACAATCTACGTGAGAAGGGCCGAGTGGCTCATACTGATCAGAATCTTGCGTCCTGGATGTTCCCTTCCAACACAGATTACTTACGGTTGACTTCTAGTGGGTTAATATAATATAGCTGGAGGGAGCAGTAATTAGGTTGGTACCTATGCTGGCACCTAACCAACAGTACATTCGACTTTGTTAACAACTACCCAACACACACGTAACTCGTACAGATGACAGGTAATACGAGCGTTGTTCTATTGTATTTGGTATTCCAAACTAGTAACTACTACAAGGAGTTCTAGATTGTCAACGAATTTTTCGAAGAACATGGAGCTTTTGAAAATTCTTTAGAAACGAGTTTAGATATTGAAGTTTATTCTTGGAAATTGTCAAAAGGTCCTACCTTATTAGGGTTACTTGGTCTTTAAAGTTCAATTTCCAGCTTCCAATAGTAAGTTCGTTTGCAAAAGTATTTCGATTCCAAATTTTCTTATTTTTTGCTTCCTCGCTTTTGGGAAAAGAGAATCATCTCGGTTCGAGATAGGGAAATCAAAGTTAAACCATCCCAAAAACGGTACACTGTCCGGGTAATCTTAATTCGCTGTTAGAAAGAAGTTACCTTGTTATACAAGCTTGTCATTTGAGGGTTTTTTAATTTATTTATTTTTTTCAAGTCTACATACGTCCATACCCTAACACAACATTTCAAGTCACCAAACACAACATTTTCAGTCTGTTTATATTCAAGCAAGTCTTTTTGAGAGTTTTTAATAATTGCAAAAAAGAAAGGTTTGATTTGGTTTGGAAAAAGTTTGGTTTGGTTTGGAAAAGGTTTAATCGGGTTTGAATAAAGTTGAATTTGGTCTAGCAATGCTATATCTCATACAGAAATAATAAACCTTTGTGTAATAAATTGCAGTGGTTTCGTTTTCATTTAATGGTGTGCCCCTCCACCTCTGAGGGGAGTTTTGTATTACGAAAACAAAAAACCTCAAATCCTCTCGTTGTTTTGTGGATCTAAAAAGAGGAACCAGGTGATGGAGGAGTTCATTTACATTTATAGAGAAGAAGTTTCTGTATGGCGGATGAAAAGCAGTTCCTCGATCGCACTCTCCTATACGTAATCCCGCCTACGAGAGGCTGCTGAAGATGACGTGACAAACGCGATTAACACGATATCATCACCCGAAGCCATAACGAGGAAGACTGAGGACTTAACGGAAAACCTTCAGGTATACCTGAGCGTGTATGAGCTAGACATCTGAAGGTATCTCTGCGCTTCTGAGGCCTCACAACTCCATAAATTCTAGTAGACTGAGAATTTCCGACCTTCCAATAAATTAACTGGAGCGGCACAATCTCTCGCACTTACTTTCAATTTTTTCCAAGCCAGATTGGGATATCGATATGCAAAAAATATAAGATGGTATCAAGATGTGTCCGACCTCGTTTACAAAAAAAATAAACAAATAAAAATCAAATTGTCGAACTAAGAAAAATGAATCGAAGTCGTTGACTTGCACTCCAGTCAGTGGGTTGATCGTATGCCGTACCTAAAGCGTGTGAAAACCACATATATTGATTTCTACCTGGTCTGGAGGATTTTTTAAATGGCCGCTTTAGGTCCTCTAACTTTTCAATAGATTATGGGGTAGATACTCAACGCCTGTTGTTGACGCATGTTTCTTCGCACTTCCGTACCGTTGGAAGAACACCTTATTCGGTACTTCGTATTTTTTCTTTGTGTGTGTGTGTGTGTATGTGTGTGTGTGTGGTTCTTGTTGCTAACCACAATACAGTTCCTACTATCGCTGTGTTGGATTAGTAAATTTTTACGTATAAAAGGCTATATGATCGGATTGGGATGTGGATTTAACACACTTAGGTGCGGTATACGATCAACATAATGACTGGAGTGCAAACCAGTGAGTTTGATTTCTTTTTCTCATTTCGCATTGGAAATTTTATTTTTTTTTCCCCGTGAACATTGGTAGACATAACTTGAGATCATCTCCAATTTTTTGCTTATCGATGTCTCAATCTGGCTTAGAAGAAATTGAAAACTAGTTCGAGAGATGGTGGTATCAATGCATTTCTCAATTGAAGGTAGGAAATTCTCAGCCTACTACCATGACTCATTTTGGTTTATTATTTTCAATAATAAACCTTTGTGATCGACTAGGAAAAAAAAGAAAAAAAAGTTTGTTACCCCCACCCCCATTCGTTCCATTCACTGTTTACCATCCGCCGCCCAGAGCTTTTCGCCGAAACTTCTGGACGAAAATGTATGAAATTTGGCTCAAAAATCATATATCGGCCGGGGATGTGCAAGTATCGTCAGCATAAATATTGACCAACCCTAAAGGGTGGTTATTTAGGGCTGAAATTTTGAAAAATCAAGATCCCAGAAAATTTCATGGTGACAATAATGTTTTCTTGAGTCTCATTTATTGACATTATTATAATTTGAGTCTCATTTATTGACATTATTATAATATATTTAGAATTGCAGAAATTATGAAAATTGAAATGAAATGGTTTTTTGTAATCGATTTAAAAAATAAGTTGCCTGATCGGGATTTGAACCTCAGCGCAGCTTGGTATCTTGAGCTCCACTTCACTGGGTTGAGAGATGAGAGCGGAGAAAAATACAGGAAAAGAACAGGTGGGGGGGGGGGGGGGGGGGGGGGAGAGTAGGCAAGGGGGTCGCCTGTGTGGAAGCTCCGCCGCTTTCGAGAAATTCGGTACAAATTTTCCCAACATATTTCGGTAGGCGTCTACACCTTTGCAGATATATTTAGATATCTAACGTACAATATACGAGTACTTCGTTCAATAATTATAGACAGGTCTTCTGCCTAGACGAACTATCCAATACAGAAATAAGAAACCTTTGTGTAATAATTTGTGGCAGTAACAACTCCATCCCGTTCGAACAACTCTAAAGGGTAATATCGGGTAATGAAGGCCAATAAAGGAACTTAGTGAGCCCAGATTTATGACATCGCCCAGTTATATTTCGATAATGCACCATAGACTCAGATTGATAGGTAATTTCTATCTAATACAGAAATATTAAACCTTTGCGTAATAATTTGCAGCTTTTCGGATTTGTGAGGCCTTAGTAGACCGGGCACCGCACCAACCCTCACTATCCCCAATAATTTTATTGAAATCGGATTGAAGAGTGGATGTTACCTTACAACAAGAATTTTAGCTTTCCATATTTGCTAGAAGGGTTGTACGTTTGTTCATGCACAGAGACAAGAATTGATGAGCCAAAGATGAAATTCGTGGGGGAAGAATTGATACTAAATGTGCACAATTCCTGAGAATTTCACCAAAATGAGCTGAAAACTGAGAACATTGGTGAGCAGGACAAATATAAACAAATAGTGTACTCTTCCTACGGTTACATTATGGTACTTCAGGTTGTAATGGTAATAATCAATTCAGGGAAACGGTATACAGCGGACACGTAGGTAAGTATAAAATAAAAATAATAAAAATAATGTTTGCGGCTATTCCTCCAAAACCTCTTACACTTGGAAATTCTCGGCACCACCCTCAGCTACTCTAAACTTGAAGAAGGACGTACATAGGCGGATTTCTTTAGCATTCCCACAATCTTAGTATTCTCGCCATTATGCAGAAAAACTCTTGAAAAACTCTTTTGACGACTTCACGAGCCAATTTTAAGTTCATATGTGACAATCCTTTGTGCTGGTTTATCTATAAACTGGAACATAAGCAGCCACGGGCAGGATTTAAGCATCACCGAGCGAAGCGCGGATGAAAACAAGAAACGCTGCTATTATTACTTAAAAGTTGATTATTCCTCTATTAGATAGCACTTCTGAGCATGTCACTTGTCTTTATATGTATATATAAGTTAGACAGTATAGACTGTTTTAGCTTACCCGAAAACTAAATAAGGTTAAGCCGAATTAGTAGAAGTTCAGCCCAGTCCCGCATGCAAAATTTGCTTAGCCATTAACATTCGTGTGGAGGCCTTTCGTCCCTTCCAACACTTGAACCCTTTTGTAGTGTGAACAGTTGGTGGTACATAGCTCCGGGTGGTCTCATTCGAGCCATTGAATTGAGTTCTATCTAAATCCCACCAAAAACTTTCTTTTTACCTGCAAAGTTTCCGAGAACTCGATTTTTCAATATTTCTACTCATAAATTTCATCCTTTGGGGTTGATTGAAAGTAATGCCAAGATTACTGGCACATCCACCACCGATTTGTGATTTTTGAGCCGAATTAAACAAATTCGATCCAGGGATTTTGTAGAAAAACTGCAAATGGCGGGCGGACGGATTTTTATTCTATTATTCGATTTACGGAATCTACGTATGCATGTTGAAACCAGTCATGCGCATGATCGTATGAGCGAGTTTTAGTAAATTATAGCACTATATTATGTTACATTGACATTAAAATTAAGGACTTAGAGGGAAAAGAAAATGTTAACTACTAATTTTACAGCAAACAGCTCGTTCTAAATAATATTCTGCGATTCAAAAACAGATTTTTGATTTTTAACTTTTTTGCAGTTTGTTTTTAGATTTTAGCGAAATTTCTTAAAAAATGAAGCTATTGCAATGGCTCAAACAATTTCAAAATAAAAGTTTTTGAAACATTTCTTCATTGAAATCTGTTTAGAGGCATTCTGAAACAAATCCTAGAGTTTAACGCTTTTTACCATATATATATATATATACGTAAAAATCGTATAGCGTATATGTGTGTCATTCCAGACGATAAAAAGTTCTTCAGGATTGAGATAAAAATTCCGGTTTTCCGCCACAAAATCAATCTTTCCAAACAAATTCTTGAGTTCGTTGGCCAGTACTTTTTGGGCACAATAAATTGGTCAAATTCCAAAAAATTTACTTAAAAAATAACTAAAAATGGCTAAAAATAGTTAAATTTATTATTTTATTTTATTTTTAGCAGAATATTGTTCAAATAAAGTTTATTAACTATAAAAATGTTTATTAACTATTTAATAGAACATTCAAAACTTTATGTATAAAATTATGCTGAAACATGTACTTAAATTTCATTATAATTTGTTATACAATCGATATAAACTTCCAAAAAAAGCAAAAAATCTAAAATCTTTTTTTGAATAGCAGATTATTATTTAGAATACGTTTCTGTCATAAAATTAATAGTTAATTTTATGACAGAACACTCCCAGCTACATGAACAGTTCCCCCTTAATTCATATAGCCTAAATATATACATTATTTATTAGTGTATAGTTAACAATTTCCTTGCATTCAAAAAGCTTGAATTTTAAAACAATTCAACATTATGAAATATGATAATTTACAAAAATTAGCTCATACGATCATGCTGCATGACTGGAACTCGTAGCACATTTCAATGAAATTTAAGTACATTTTTCAGTATAATTTTGCACATAATTTTTTTAATGTTCTATTTTACAGTTAATAAAATTTTGTATGAGCAATATTCTTCTAAAAATATAAATTTAACGAATTTTAGCAGTTTTTTGCTAACTTTAGTGATTTTGTCAGACTTTTGTTTGAAATTTGTCCAATTTAATGTGCTCAAAAAATGATGGCCAACGAACTGGTCCTTTCTTTGAGAAGCTTGATTTTAAATATTTTAGCTTGATATTTAGAACGGACTTTTCATCTCAATCTTGAGGAGAGTTATCGTCTGGAACGACATATATATTATATATGTTACCGGCAAAGTATGAAATCCAGACATTGTATACAATGACTAGTCTCTATACCAGGGGTGCTCAAACTTGAACTGCTGGCGATCTACCTCAACATTTTTAGACTACTTCCGATCGACTCTGAGAGGCTGCAAGTATGTGTGATGCAGGGTTGTCGTACATACACGATACACCCTACCTACCTAGGTAGGGTGTACCGTAGCATATATAGATATTAGCTTTCCGCACAATTTACATTATTTTAGTCAATGTTTGGGTTAGGTTTACTTAAGTTCTTCTCTACAATATCAATGAAAAAACTAGTAGTTATTCAAAATTGCGAGTTTATTCGTTGTTACATAACAAAAGAGTTACATATGGTGTTAAACTCAACTAAGGAGTGACTTTGGATTTTGAAGCGTGGCACTGCATGTCCTCAGCATACTTTTCATAAGATGGTGCGTAACCGCTGAGTGCCAATCGCAAGCATGATGACATATGTTAGTTTATGTATGATGACAGTTAGTCGATTGCGATATTTTGACTTAATTATCTTCATTTCAGAAAATGCAGACTCGCACAAGTAAGTTGACCCAAACATTGCCGTCAGTTGAAGGGTGATTTGCCTTTCATTCGGTGTTATTAAGTAATACATTTTTGTAGTTTACTTACCTACTTATTACAAATTTTTTTCTTCTCGAGATCTACTCAAAAAGCACTCGCGATCGACTGGTCGATCGCGATCGACCGTTTGAGCACCCCTGCTCAAAACAATGCCTGCACTTTTTAGGCAAAGTATGAAATTCCTCCATTTTTAACTCTCTTTAGACACAATGGCTAGGCAATGTACACAATTCATAGGCAGTATAGATAATGCCTACCATTGATTTAGGCAAAGTATCATTACTCATCATTCTGACCTATATGCCCAACTAATCTGAATTTTTATTAAGGGGTTGACTACTTGATGTTATGTATTTTTTAGATGCGAGCGTGCGAGCATCCAGACCACTAAACTATACACATGAGATTTATTTTACACATTGCCTGCTCCATTCAGGTATTGTATACAACGGCTAGGCATTGTACACAATGCCTGATTTTAAACTTTGCCGGTAACATATACATAAATAAATATATATATATTTATACATATGAAACATTTTTAAACTCCAGGATTCGTTTCAGAATGTCTCGAAACGGATATAAATGAAGAAATTTTTCTAAATTTTTGATTTTAAAATTTTTGGAGCCATTGCAACAGCTTCATTTTCTACGAAAATTCGCTAAAAGGTAGATTATCAACAAACATGAAATGAAATGTCAACTCTCATGTATACTCAACAATACGGCAATAGTATTTTGTCTGCCTAAACTAAGGTCATACATAGCATTAACCTTTTATAAACCTTGTGCAGGGTGCGGCATAAAGAACGGACGGGGGAAAAAAATTGACAGATTCCATTTTTTAACTGAATCTCGCATTTTCGAAAGTTAAGAGTGGAACACCACATCAATTAAGTGGTCACCGTTTCTCGTGTTGCATTCTTGGAGGCATTCTCGGAAGTCCACATTAACTCTTTTCAGCATCGTTTGTCATTTTGGGCTGTTTCCACGCGAATATCTTCCTTCAAATCGTCCAGAGTGCGGGGCTTGCGGTGGTATGCAAGTGCCTTGAGGTGAACCCACAGGAAAAAATGGCAGATCGCTAAATCCTTTACTTCGTCAAAGACGGTAATAATGGCAATGCTATGTCGAAATGATCAACAACTTCTTTTCACCTGAATTATGACGAAGACGTGTTCCAATCCAACGTGTGTGGTTCCAAAAATATCGACTTCCTGACCTCCCATTTCCCTTCTATCTCGCACTACACCAATATGCCATATAGTCAATCAATTTCGAGATTTTACCTCTTACAATTTACAATTTTACTCCTGCTCTGCCTTAATGCGAGCCCCTGTACACCACTAATGCCCGCTATACGTTAATATCTAGGACGGTAGTACTACAAGTTACCTCCGTGCGTGGCGACAGTCACCCTAATCTCGTGTCACCAGCGTATTCTCATGAGATTTTCTTAGACGATAATGTAGTCTTTTTGGATTAGTTTAGACACTGAAAAAATATTAGGGAAGGCTAAGAAGGAGGGAGGAAGGTTGAGCGAGGTGTGGATCAACGTCCTGAACGACCTCGGCCCCCTCCAAACCATCTCCCTATGTCCAGTAAATCCAAAAACACATTGACCATTAATATAACCAGAACCTAATGGGATTCAGATCCGGGAACCATTGTTCCATAGTCAATTAGGTAGTCTATTCACTCCGCCATGCAGCCTAAATCAGTTGATTCTCAACAACAGACATCAATCTTCACGATTTGAACAACGCTTCCTGGTTGCTGCAGGCTAAACGCCTCAGCCCTTGGAATGGGTAACTACTCCACTCCATTGTCTCTGTCATGAGTCGGTACAAATGACTTCAAAAACACACTCAAAATCAAATTCCATGATTACCGGCGTTTCGTGACATTTTGGACACCAAACAATGTGGAAAATGAGAAAAGGTTCAACTAAGATTATTTTAACCTTTACAAAACTCGGTTATGTGGAGGCGTTTATAAGTTGTTTTTCGTTTATTTATTATTTATCAAATTGGTCCCGGTTCAATACGCGCCCCACAGAGCCCGAGCGCCCCAAGCTCAAACTGTGTGCGCCCCACAGTGGCCTCACTCTTTCCTGTCCAGAAGTAAACACCGTGTTGACAAATACTTCGCCAGTTAGTACAATCGATGAGTGTGGAAGGTGTTTCTTTATCGCAAATACGTAGGATTTCCATTCCTATAGGAGTGATCAGTTATCTTCTGAATTCAACCGGCCGGTGTTGGGCCTGAAGCAAGGTAGCCACTGCCGTTATTTTCACATAGAAAAGCGTAATAGAGATACCATTGTCCCCATAGTTGTACGCGAATGTAAGGTGTTTTCCGTTATACATTCAGACGAATGGGCGACTTAAAAAAATTTGAGCAGGATCGGTTTCCGCCACCCCACCGTCAACCACCAGCAAAACTACGTCAACCCTTCATCAGGCGCCCACACACACAGAGCATCGAACGATACTGGCTCGACGCAAAAATTAATATTTTAAAGAAAAAGAGAGGGACGACGCGGGAGCTGTTCCAGTCTTACCTCTACACGTTTTGCTAGCGGCAATTGAAAAAAGATAATCCAGATCTATTCTTGGCCTTCCTGAAGGACGTGAAGGAGGTGTATCGGTCCTAATCCCGTTCAACAAATCGACGAAGCAGCTTCTGATTATTTTGACATCTAGGTAAGCCCCATGCACATTATCCTTTTTTTCATTTTTTGTGTGGCGCGTACTGAACCAGAAACACGACTGTGGGGCGCGTATTGAACCGACACCATCAAATTTTTGTGTTTATTTATCGTGTTTTAGAACTCAAGTCGCAAGACGTTCAACTCGACCGCTCACACAGCCAGAGCAACGATGAACGTTATTCAACCTCCCTTCCCACGAGCGCCATATTTCTAGGTTTGGATGTTCATTGGCCTCCCAGGTGTTCATTAACCATCTTTAATTTTATCCTGTTCGGTCACCTCATGAAACGTGTATACCATCACGAGCGCTGCACATGGACGATTCGAAGGAAGATATTCGCGTGGAAACAGCCCAAGTTGGCGGAGCGATGTAGGAAAGATTTTATGCGAACTTCTTAGAATGCCTCCAGCACTGCAACACCAAAAATGGACGCCACTTGACTGTGGTGATTTTCCGAACTCAACTTTCGAAAATGCTATTCAATCACGAAGTCGAATCTGTCAGTAAATTTGTTATAAAGTGAAAATGATCGATTGTATTATTATAACTTATATAAATACGACGGCTTCTATCACTCAAAACATAAATTCTCCAACCAGGAATTTTCAGAATCTTCAGGCTAACCTGCAGTACAGCCTTGTCCAAACTGGACCATCCAAAATGTCAATTGCTTCATTTTGAGACAATTAGCCGCAGCCAAATGCAATAGAAATCGCTTAAAACTTTAACCAGAAAACGAAATTTACGATAAAGATAAAGAAGTTTTTGTATTTCAGGATTTAAAAGGCTTACAGGTCAATGGAACCCATGCATGCAGAGAACAACTTGGGAGAGTGGAGTGCAGACTAGTAGGTATGTTGTTACGAGTACACAGTGCTAATGACGAATGCCTTGGGTAACTCTCGTGTGTTGATTTTTTTTAAATTTTAGGGTTAAGCATTGGATTCTGCTCCCTCAAAAACTCAAAACTGCGCTGAGCCAACCCCCCCCCCCCCAGACAGACGTGGGGGTGTAGCCGTTCCCGTATGACGTTCAAATTTCTTTACGTCGACGTTTGGACCACTTTCAATCATTAGATATCCTTTATATTGCACCATTTTGGAAAGTTCTCTTAGAGATCTTTCAGCTGAAGGAATACTCGTAAAATAAAAATAAATGTAGTGTGAAGACTCTCACTAGATCAATGATTTGTTCGTAAGGTTATGGTTTAGGTGTTTACCAAAGTTAGAGAAAAATTGTTTTTCCGACCTATTTCAAAACCCGCAATTCAGGCACTGGCTCCGTCCAACTCTTCTTGGCTCTGAATGCGATAGCGTCCCCTTCATTAAGGTGGTCAAACGTTTGAATGGATTTTAATCGTTTGATGTCGACCCGCAAACTTCCATCAACGTGTTTTCGGGCTTATTCCCCCCACCCCTAACCCGCTCTTACCCCTAAACCTCTTCCACCCCTAACCACTACCCCCTCGCTACCCCACCGCTCTGACGCTCTGCCACCCGCCGCCCTAAATAAATGCAAAACCGAGCTCCCGGTTTTTCCCTTCCAATTATATTTGCGATTTCAGTACATTCAACCCCCGCCAGCAGCTCGCAAAAGTTTCGTTTTTTGGCTATTCGGACGCGTCTTTCATATTATTTGTGAATCCAAAACTCGAATTCACAGGACGAATAAATTATTACGAAGCTTGGGGTCAATGTGTCCACAGCCGTGGTTTTAGTTTTCATGGTGCTAGATTTTTTTTTGATCTCGAATCGCAACTGTCGTCCTAAAGCCTTATGTATTTATATATTTATATGAGTATGTATATATTATACGTACGAAAAATCCGTTTTATAACTCTCTACAATGGTTCCTGAGTTTTCATTTTTCACCATATCTTAACCAACGTAAAGATAGCTATGTTTATCGAGATTCAAAAGTTTTAGTCATGCGCAACTTGATTACTTGACCGAATTTTCGCAACTTTTTGTTTTTAAATTTGAGCGCTTCATGTACAAATAAATTGTTAACTATACACATTTTCAGGCAAGAAAACTTTTTCTGCATAATAAACATGTAGTCAGCTTTACAATATATTGCATCCGAGTCTACCTATAGGTAGCAGAAGCATCGCTCTTACTTTCGGGAGAAATTTTTTTTCAACCAAAATCAAAATTTCCACTCACATTTTACGTTTTAGACGATTCTGAACAACTTTGGTTCCGTGTTTGTCTATCTCTGTTAGTGTGTACGTGTGTGTCCGCAAATCATTTTAACAAGCTTATTTTCCTCCGCTTTCGTTCGATTTGGATGAAATTTTCAGGGAATTTGCGTGATAGGGTGTAGACGGTCCCCCATCAGTAAACGAAAGTTCCATTATGCTCCATTTTTTCACATCCTAGTCTTTCGATTTCGCTTAAATTTGGATGATAGTTGGGAGAAGACGATTTGATTACCCCATATCAATTTTAATATGATTGCATCATTAATAGCTACTGCGCCTGCGCCAATGTCAGATTCTATTAACGACCTTAATTTCCATAGTTTTTATCCGATTTTGATGAAATTGTCAGTGAATGTGCGGGTTAGGTTTTAAATGGCCCTATCTATACCTGTTTCATTATTCTCAACTCATTTGTTAGCGAATTTTCGTTGAAAATGAACTATTGCAATGGCTCGGAAAATTTTAAAATCAAAGTTTTGAAAAATTTCTTCAATGAAATTCGTTTTGAGGCATTCTGAAACGAATCCTAGAGTTTAACGCTTTTTCATATATATATATATATATATATATATATATATATATATATATATATATATATATATATATATATGTGTGTGTGTGTGTGTGTGTGTGTGTGTGTGTGTGTGTCCAAGTTGTGTGTGTGTGTGTGTGTGTGTGTGTGTGTGTGTGTCCTTCCATACGATAACTCTCCTTAGGATTGAGATAAAAATTCCGTTCTTATGCCAAAAAATCAAGCTTTCCAAACGAAAGGATGAGCACATCGTTGGCGAGCCCTTTTTGAACACATTAAATTGGTCAAGTTTCAAAAAATGTACGAAAAAAGTCACTCAAAATGGCTAAAAACGGCTAAAAATCAACTTTATATTTATTGGTAGAATATCGCTCGAATAAAGTTGTTTACTTATAAAATAGAACATTCAAAAATTTTTGTACAAAATTATGCTAAAAAAATCTACTTGAAATTCATTAAAAAATCGATAAAAACTACAAAAAAGCTAAAATTCGAAACCACTATTTAGAATACGTTTTTTCCCATAAAATTAATAGGTAGCCATTTCCGTGAACTCAAAAAGCTCAAATTTCAAAACAATTTAACAATATAGAATACGATAATTTACGAAAATTCGGTGATACGATCATGCTGCATGACTGGAACTTTTTAATCATTTATTACAGTTTTAATCGATTTTTTACTGTTTTACAGCATCATGATGGAATATGAGTTTATATTTCAGCGTAAGTTTGTGCCTAAATTTTCGAATATTTTTGTTCACTGTTGATATACTTTTTAAGAGTAATATTCTATGCTAAAAATATAAATTTAACAGTTTTTTTTAGCTATTCTTAGTGATTTTTGCCTCTGTTTTTTTTTGGAATTTGAGACATTTATTGTGCTTAAAAAGTGCTGGCCAACGTACTCATCCTTCCGTATGAAATGTTTGATTTTTTTGGCGCTAAATCGGAATCGTTATCCTAAGGAGAGTTATTGTTAAGAATGTCACGCACACAAATAACACGGAAAAGCGTTGAAATCCTGGAATCCTTTTAGGAAGCTTCAAAACGGATTTATATTTAAAAAACTGTTGGAAAATTTTTCTTTTAAAATTTTTTGAGCCATTGTAAATATCTTGATCTTTTGCAAAAATTAGCGAAAATTTCCTACCTTTGCTAAATAAGAAAATAAGTTCAAGACAGGAATCTTCAAAATTTCAACAGTATTTTTTTCGCTCTAAAACATGCATAAATTTTCGTTTAATCAATCCTTTAAAGATATAGTTTGTTTCAAAATAGTTTATTTATCTTAAATTAACCTTTTATAATACCAATTATACGTTTGACACAAAAATGTGATAAAATTTCAAAGGAATGAGCTACGAAATGGCCGTAAAATTTTTAGAACTGATTTTAATATCGGCGTCTTTCATTTGCCATAAATTGTATGCACACATATTCTTTTTTTTGTCAGTATTGAAGTGCTTAGGTTCTAGAAATAATTAATTCAAGATTTCATGTTGCAAGACTGGGGCATGATTCCATCTATAATACGTATTATTCCAAAGTTCCAAACGACCTCCTCAGAATCGACCTCTTTAGAAAAAATCTGTAGACAGGATTATGCTGGAGAGTACACAAAAATTATTGTGCACCAAAATTTCCTTCGTTCTCAAAAAAGTAGTATATGAAATCATTGAAAATGACAATAGCTTTCGATTACAGAGATTGTTTATTGAAGATAAACTAAAATGGTATTTTCAGGTCTATATGAGTCACATTAATTGTTTCTGTGAGGTAACTGTGAGCTCCAACTTACATAACTACCTAATCCGATCACTGCCCCTGTCAAATTCACATTACGATCTTGGCGATCCAGACATCACATTACTCTGTAATAGGTACGTAAGACAAGCTCCCCAAGACGTCTGACATTTCGAATAAAAACCGGTCCTATATTTCCTCAACTATTGGTTGACGAGTACTGCGGTGTAAGCCAGTCGATATTAAGAGACGGTTATCTGAGTTTAACCCTCCGAACAGGAAGGCGTATTTAGAAATGCATTCATATCAAAAACTTCAATCCGGCGCTAGACTGTCTCGAGCTGTGGTTTGTGTGTTGCGTTACAAAGTTACTTTAAAACCTTTTCAATTCAATTATATGTATTTTTACTTTGCTTACTTGACCAGAAGGGTAGAGGAAGATTAGTGCAATTGCAAAAAATTATCATACAAAAAATAAATAAATAAATAAAAACTTAAACTTTCCTGGAGATTTCAAGAAAATATAAGTATGGGTGAAGGGACGAATGTGTACTCTTTCCATATAGACCGTACGGAGGTTGTTAGTAGTCGCCAAAGTCTGTAGACCTCTCCTGCAAGGCGTAAGGTAGTCGATAAGTAGTCGCCAAATCTTACCTACCTCTACTTGATACTGCGAGTGACCGGTGGTAGTTGAGCGAACTTGGAGTACCTACTATCCTATTTCGGTGTTCGGCGATAGTCTCGGTCTCCAAGCTAGCTGATCATATCACAACCCCCTACCTCAGTCATGCTTCACTTTCTACCCAGTTTGAATTCACCAAGTTTAAGTCAGTTCGAAAATACAACCGCAATTTCAAGGATCTCAGTGAAATACACAACTTCATTAGTATTTCTTAATTTAAGCCAATATTAAGTATTTAACCAAATTTCTGTTTTTCATCGATTTTGAGAGCATATATTATTATTACGAAACTATGTAAAGCTAACATATTACAGCAATACTAGCTGATGTATTCCAGCTAGTACCCCGTATTCCATTTTCTGTTTGTATACTCCTAAACTAACAGATAGTATGCACCTGAATGCCGTTGACTAAATGGTATGGTGTGCGCATTTGCAAACATGAATAAGTAGTCCGATTTCGCATATTAGTGTTTATACTCATAAATTCCTGTTCAATTTTGAATTCATTCGTTTTGACTCGTATTTTTTTCTTCGACAAATTCTATACTTTCACGTTAAAAATGTGATGAAGCAGCTATTTTGCCACCCAAATTGGCATAGGTTTTTTAAATATTTGTTTATCGCAGATTCAGGATCTATGTGCGATCGCTGTGAAAATCCATGTGAAAATCGCTCGCATTTTTGAGAGACTGCCATACTGGTAAATGATGTCTTAGAATACCCGGTGATTCAAATATTTGGTTGCGAGTCTATGAGAGTCGCTCTCAAATCATGTTGACCCAATATTTTGTAACTTGCTGTAATTATCGCCTCAACTCCTGCGGATGTACGTTGGCAATTGTTATGATTTTCTGTGAGATCTGGTCATTGTGACGTCTCGACGCTGTAGAGAGAATCCCATTTATAAATAAAGCTTGCTATCTGGCTAGGAACACTTCGGACATTTCTGTTTGGTCGTGTTTGGGATTCCGGTTGGGATTTGAGGTGATCAAAAGAGCGATTTTGATGTGGAACGAGATCGCATCAATGGACAATAATAGATTTCCTAAACGTTGCCTGTTGGTTGAACTTTCCGGTTCATTGAACACGAATTCTTACTGGTTCATCAGAGTGCTTTGATCTGAATTGATTTGTTTGACCCAAGAGGTCTCAGCCACTTGGTTTCAGTAAGTCGTTTATTTTGGACAAATCCGAACAGTGCTGTCTGCAGCTAAACCTTGAGAACTTCTACTTTTAATACATCGTACGCTATAATTGAACGTGCCCCTTAGCTCTTCCTTTATATTTATGGCTTGAAAATTCCACTATAAGTTAAGAGGACGCTTGCTCAGCTTAGAATGTGCGATTCAAAGCTTGCCAAGCTGAGTATTATTATTCCATCGGCTGATATATACCGGAGTTAGCTTCCCAAAAAGGTGCAACGGGATAAGGTCAAAACAGTGGTGTGAAGAAAGCTAAAAATAAGCGTTACCCAAGGGTGCTAAAAGGTATTTTAACTATTTTTAAATGGAAGAAGTTTCCATCCTAAGAAGTTTGGCATTAACAGCAATCTCCTACGTTGGGTAGTTTTCTTTATATGATTTTTCAAAGTTTCGCACACTGATGTCGTCAAAGCATCCCTCCAGCCTGAGCGGGACCCCCTTGCCTACCAGTGTGACGTCACCAATACAAACTTTGGAAAGTCATAGAAAAACACTACTCTTCCATTCTTAGAATGGATTCTATTTTCAGTAAAAAATATGAAATGAATACGTGGGTAACGCTCATTGTCATAGGGGAACGACCTCACCCCCGCCACCCTAGGGAACATCAATTGATAAAATGTCCACTTGTGACGTCTATCTTATTTTTATTTTTTTCCTATTTGTTTTTTGTTCAAACCATGTGGAGTTGCGCCTAAAAATTTGCAGTTGGGGGTGCGCAGAATCCGATGCTTAGATCAAAAACATAGCTAAGTAATGCACGCTTTAACCCTACATCTGGTTTGTTAATGATTTTGGTGAAAATAGCTGGTAGCTGTTATCGAATAAAACCTAACTGCTGTAACGTGATGTGCTCCTCCTCACTCCCCCACCAAACCATTATGAAGTATGATCTGCTCTTACGTTGTACATTTGAAAAAAGAAAGGGATACTTCCATAAGAGTAGTTCAATCTTTATGAAAATGGATTGGAAATGTCTGCATAAATTTACAAATTTTGAGGCGAGAGCAATAGCTTAATTTTCTTCAAAAATTCGCTAAAAGTCCAGTCATTTATAGGATCGTGTTATCAAATTATTAACACATGCACAGAGTAAACTCATCAGTTGTGATTACATTTTTTTTTTTTTTAAAGCACCTACTACCTACGTTTTAAACAGCCCTCCCTCACCATGGCATTGTAATCGATTGATACCTATTGATTTCACAGAGAGACCAAATACTCAGGGCGAAATAGTAATATAATCAAAAAAAGAAAGAATGGAAGAAATACTAAACGTCCAGCCGGGGGGCAAAAAAAAAAATGTAGGGAAAAGAAAAGCAATTGAAACAGAAGAATGACGAAAGTTGGTTGTAAATAGTAAATTTCATATGCCTCTCCATCAGCAAAGTCTGGCATGTAGGATCCTTCCCACCAGCTCCGTTCTCATCAAGCTCGCAAGGTATTGCGTAGAAGTGCAAATGGGAACCCCCCTGTGAGGGTCCCTTGCCTTGCCGGGCCGGCCATATAAGCACGATCGTTTTATTCTACGCTGCTATCCTTGCCGATACGGCATACAAGTTTTTCAAAAATTCACATTCTACAAATTTTGAGGCGAGAGCAATAGCTTAATTTTCTTCAAAAATTCGCTAAAAAGAAATATTTATGGAAATGGATTGGAAATGTCTTCTTTTATAGGTATCCCCTCCCCCACCATGGCATTGTTATTGATTGATACCTATTGATTTCACAGAGAGACCAAATACTCAGGGATAAATAGTAATATAATCAAAGAAAAAGAAAGAAAAGAAAAAAAAGGAAAGCAAAACAGAAGAATGACGAAAGTTGGTTGTAAATAGTAAATTTCATATGCCTCTCCATCAGTCCTTCCCACCAGCTCCGTTCTCATCAAGTTGCCTTGCCGGGCCGGCCATATAAGCACGATCGTTTTATTCTACGCTGCTATCTCTGCCGATACGGTGTTTGAGAGTTTCGACATCCTCATGTACTTGTGGCTTGTAATTCCATGGATATCCCGGTGAACAATCTTTCACACTTGCAGTTGGATTGTTGGATTTCGGTGTAGCGGTTCGCCGAGCTTTGTGTCTGGACCCCAGGCTTCTTGTGGAGGATCAGCCACCCTTGGATTCTCTCCATCAGTGCAAGATCGAGTTTTGGACTGTCAAGGCCAGACGCCAGTTGTAATCATTTTATTTTCTTACTTCTTACCAGAATAAATACTTATTTTGTTGATTAAGATCACGTGACTAGAACACAGTAGGTCGTTAATTTTATTTTAGTGGAGCTCCATTAATTTTCTTCAAATTTCTTCAATTTTCAATAATGCTCTCATCTTCGGACGAGACACCAAGTAATTTTTTGGATCCGTTGCTGAGTCTCTATCGGTCTCCCAGATATGTTTTGCTCATATTCTAACACATGAATTTACGGACGAAAAAATCAAAATTAGAAAATCGCTAGATCACTAGGGAAATTATAATTGTGGTTCTAGTGAATCAACAGGTTGGTCCCGAATTCGTATCACTTAGGGGTTCCAAAATCATACAAGTTGGATACTCTTCTGGAAAAACAGTTATGGTCTGCAGCCAAACAGGAATAAAAATCGGATAAAAACTTAGAGAGCAATAAATGAACTATCATTTTCGAGCAATACCATTAGAAGTTGTAATTTCTGTGCTTAGGGGAATTTATGAAGCAAAATGTGATAAGTGGTCCGGTAAAGGAATCTTTCCCTATCAATTTGTCCATTGCGGATTAGATACCAACTGCTTACTGATGTTCATTATTAAAGTTGGTAGCTTTCATGTGTTTGCAATTTTGAATTATTTTCAAAAACTACGATAGATTTTATTAAGCTAATTTTCAATGAAAAAATGAGCTATTTAGATGGCTTAGAAATGTTAAAAGTGGGCTTGATGGGTCGGGGACCCCCTACAAATCCATTTCATACATCAAAGAATACAATCCAAGATTTTAACGTCGCATGTATGTATATATTTTTATTTTATCTATTTATATATTTATAGGGTGTATTTCCAGAAGATAATTCCCTTTACAAATGGCAAAATAATTCGTTCCAACGCAGAAAAATCCGTCTTGACAAAAGAAAGGTCAAGTTCGTTAGCTAACCCGATCGCTCCTGAATTTTAGGCTCAAATTTACAATTTACATGCCCAAAAGTGCTAAAAAATCTGTTTTTTTGACAAAAGAGCATGTGGGTTGGGTTGTCACAGTCAGAGTATTTTTCAGTGATGAGTCGATTGCGACCACTCCCAGATCTCTAAGATTCATAAATAAGTGGGAAAATTGATTTTTAGATGTAAAATGACCATAATCGACCGAAATTTGACAATAGGGCATGAGGGGTGTCACAGTCGAAGTATTTTTTTTTTTTTTTTTTTTTTTTTTTTTTTTTTTTTTTTTAGCGCTGAGACGATTGCAACCACTCCCAGATCTCTAAGATCCATAAATAAGTGGGAACATTGATTTTTAGGTGAAAAATGTCCATAATTTACCAAAATTTAGAGTTCGGCTGCTTGTTCTAAAATTTTCCTTGCAATCTCGTCACACTGCAACCCCCTCAGTTTTATTCAGGACAAGGTTGGCTTCAATGATCAGAATTCAAGTACCTGATTTAATGTTATCCACAACTTTTCTTTGAAAATTCGCTTTATTAGTCATGCTGCATGACTGAGTACTTTTGGTTTATTATTTCCAATAATAAGCCTATGTGATCGTATAGCAAAAAATTTTTATAACCCCCCCTCAAACTTTGTCACTTTACGTTTCAAGGTGCGTAGAATCCAAATTTGAAATGTCCGTCCGCCGTCCGCCGTCCGCCGTCCGCCGTTCGCCGTCCGCCGTCCGCCGTTCGCCGTCCGCCGTCCGCCGTCCGCCGTCCGGGCCATAAAAGGCCTAAGAATTGACTTAATAAACCCGTCCTTTCGCCCATAGACTCCATTTGGGGTCTAGTTGGTCCTAACGTTTAACCATCCCGATCGCTTTACTCGCATAGATGCTATGGGCCAAAAACGGGCGAAAAAGTGTCATTTCAAGGCTTTGTTAGACTTACGCACGCACGCACGCCTGGCACGCTTGGCAGGGGGTCACGGTGGGCGGTGAGGGTGGGTGAGCGGGGGGTGGAGTGAGAGGAGGCGCCGGCGCCGCGGCACCTTGTGGTGGATACGGCGCCGGCGTTCCTTCGAGGCATGAATATATGTTTTTTTCAAGATCATATTTGTGTGTTAATACCAAAGCTTTTCCTACGCATATTTAATAACATATCCTCTCGACTTTGCGTACGTACTTAGATAATGATATTATTAAGGCAATAACTATTTGAATAGATAGGAGCTGAAATCGAGAAATCTAAACATGCGTATATAATTATAGAAGTATAGGTTGTGGCAACTCGAAATAGAACACGCCGAGGAGTCTGGACGGGCCTTATGACGTACGCTAGCCAACTAAAACTATGATCATACTCAATTGAAAAAATAATAAACCTTTGTGAAATAATTTGCAGCGTTTTAGCTTCTTATTGTGTTTGTGAAATCTGCCAGTGTTGACAACCCAATAAAAATATTGCATTGAATCGACTCGCAGTGGTTTTTCATGAATTTAGAAAGCGTTAACAACTGATTTCTGCCATCTCGCCGATGCTCCTGAAGTAAGCTCTGTTTTATGAATTTTTCATCTTGTCTTCTTCATTGGACATCCACCACCATTTCGGCATCCATGTGGACCCCATCCTATTTTTAACGCACTTCATGCTAAAACAGTAAGAACCTACTATCCCAATCTAATCGCATTTTTATGGTTGTTTTATAAAAACTGCAATCGTCACCGTTCCAATATAAGTAAGTTATTGTATGTCATATGTAACGTTGTTGTGTTACAATTTTTATTAATTTTCCTGTTTATTGGGGGCATACTAAAACATAACTTTTTATTCTACTGGGTATTTGTATGACAGTTCCACGGAAAGCTCCGAAAAATATGACAATACAGTGCAAAAGGAATGGAGGAGACATGGCGACCAAGAAGCTAGGACCCACGTGATATAACGTATACTTTAAAGGGGGGGGGGGGAATTTCAAAAAATAATGATAATTGAAGCGAATTATATCGCGACAATATTGTCAAGTTTTAATTGTAATACCTTCAAGTGCACCATTATACATTTTGATGACCGTAGTGATATTGGAGACGTTGTACTAGTTCGAAAGCGGACACTTCGTTATTGTACATACTTCTCCAAGCAGTCTTGTGTTTTAGTTTTGTTGATCCTCTGTTTCCTCCCTCTTGTGATTTGATTCATTTATTTAGTTTCATTTATTACTATTGGTTTATTATTTCCAATAATAAGCCTATGTGATCGTGTAGCAAAAAATTTTTATAATCCCCCCTCAAACTTTGTCACTTTACGTTTCAAGGTACGTAGAATCCAAATTTGAAATGTCCGTCCGCCGTCCGCCGTTCGCCGTTCGCCGCCCGCCGTCCGCCGTCCGCCGTCGCCCGGGCCATAAAAGGCCTAAGAATTGACTTAAAAAACCCGTTCTTTCGCACATAGACTCCATTTGGGGTCTAGTTGGTCCTAACGTTTAACCATCCCGATCGCTTTACTCGCATAGATGCTATGGGCCAAAAACGGGCGAAAAAGTGTGTTTTTCTACGCACGCACGCCTGGCACGCTTGGCAGGGGGTCACGGTGGGTGGTAAGGGGGGGAGAGCGGGCGGTGGAGTGAGAGGAGGCGCCGGCGCCGCGGCACCATGTGGTGGGTACGGCGCCGGCGTTCCTTCTAGGCATGAATATATGTTTTTTTCAAGGTCATAT
Organism: Adelphocoris suturalis; assembly: GCA_030762985.1. Classification (NCBI taxonomy): domain Eukaryota; kingdom Metazoa; phylum Arthropoda; class Insecta; order Hemiptera; family Miridae; genus Adelphocoris; species Adelphocoris suturalis. The sequence goes on from CM061045.1 coordinate 57,911,611, forward strand.
TTGTGTGTTAATACCAAAGCTTTTCCTACGCATATTTAATAACATATCCTCTCGACTTTTCGTACGTACTTAGATAATGATATTATTAAGGCAATAACTATTTGAATAGATAGGAGCTCAAATCGAGAAATATAAACATGCGTATATAATTATAGAAGTATAGGTTGTGGCAACTCGAAATAGGACACGCCGAGGAGTCTGGACGGGCCTTATGACGTACGCTAGCCAACTAAAACTATGATCATACTCAATTGAAAAAATAATAAACCTTTGTGAAATAATTTGCAGCGTTTTATTATTTTAATTTTCAGTAATAATCTGGATGTTAAAAGACATGCACGGGCCAAGCCAAGTGCAACCATTACTAATTATATAAAAAATTAGCAGAAAAATCTTCTGACAATGCTTGTAGTGTCAAAAATGACAGCCCTCTGCATTTGCTGATAGAGATTCTTCGGAAGACCCAGGCAATCCTAGCTTTGGAACAGCGACTTTAGGATAATCCCAGAGGGGATCTTCTTGCTTCTTTTTCTTCTTCTTGGGTGGTTGGGTGGGGTGGGGGGTGTGTCTTTGGGTTATTTTTATTATTATTTTAGTTTTCATTCATTTATTTTTTTTTACGAAAAACTGTTGATATTACTCGTAAATCTAGAGGATTATTTCCGCTAGTAGTAATAGTAAAATTATCATTTTCGTACCTTTCGGATAAATCCGTCGTCACTAGCAGATTTACTTACTTCATACACCTTCTCCATTCTCCTCCTCTCCGCCTCTCATCACAAAGACCTTTCACTTCTTCCCTTCCCCTCACCCCCACCACCACCTCTCCACGTTTCTCCCGTCACCCACCCCTCTAAATAAAGTGACAGATAGACTGACTGACTTCAGTAATGTTACGACGCCGACACAAAATGGTTCAGAAACCCCTTTTTCCTGGACGAAAATCAAAAAGTCGAAAGTCTTTGCAAGGAGTAGTTTGATAACCTGAGCTGTTTGGAGGTTTTTGGAGAGTCACTAACACAGGTTGCAACTGGTATAAAATGTTTTCTCGTTCAGCTACGCTCAGTGAATCTTGCGATTGTGCGATAATGGGATAAGATTTAGTTTGTTTACATAAGTAGCCATCAGTGCATATGAGGCTTTCCAGGCTAGCTCGTGATTTTTTTTTCTCTTGAAGTCGACACCATGGCCAACGTTTCACAAGGTTGTTTGAATTTTTTGTCTGTTTTAATAAATCAACTAGAAATATTACAATTTCACTACGTTCAGGTTTGATTTTGAAAACTAATTACTAGCGAGGTCCGTAGACTTTTGTAGTTGAAAGAATTTAGAAAAGTTGTAGAGGAAGAAATATTGCATCGAATGAGATACCACCAGCTCTCTAACTTGTTTCTTCGATTTTCGGCGAATTTTCGAAGTTTTCGTGACCTACTAATCACTATCCACTTCTATGGAAATCCTCAACAAGTGAGTGATAGAACACGAGAACTTCAAAAAATCGGCAAAAATCGAAGAAACGAGTTAGAGAGCTGGCGGTGTCTCATTCGATGCAATATTTCTTCCTCTACAACTTTTCTTCAGTACAAAACAAATTTAGGTCAGTTCCAAAGGTCAAAAAGTGAGAAAAATTGTCAAAAATCTAGTTCTTGGCTCGAAGAAGCTATTTTAGGTATTGGGACATGGGGTACATTCGGAATCACCTCATAATTTTCTATAAGAATGGCTAATAAAAAATGGCTAATGGCTTGATGATGTCTTAGCATTGAAAGTGCTCGCCACCGGTACTTGACTTGCTGGTGACGACCGATGAGTCCATGATATTATCCAAAAACAGGAAAATATTTGGATGGTCGCGATGGCCATTTTTTGTTAATGCTGAATGGATGGGGGCGTTCTAGCCTGGTGACTCTCGGTTGCGCTATTTATGAATCGCAGCAAGGGGTGCTTACCTAGAAATAGGTGGGCGCCCCCGGGAGGCCGCCATGGTGGGTCGGGTCCGGGCTCATTTGGGAAGCCCCGGCCGAGCCGCCTCTTAGGAGGGTTAATGACCAGCCTACACTCTTTTATTTCATTTTATTATTATTTTAATTAATTTATATTTTTCTCTCTCCTTTACTGGCTACAGGAACGTTAATTTACTGCTACTACGAATTAATTATGTTGACAATTGTCCTACATTCTATCATGTCATGACGATCATGATATACGATTTTGATTTTGAAGGATTCGCAAGAATTTGTTGTGTGGGCGGATTCGGCACCGAGGAAGGTCCATAGTGACGGAGGGAAGATGCTTTCAACACACAGCGAAATCAAAAAACACGAGAGTTAACGGGCATCGGTGGGAACATGTCGAGTACGAAACAATTTGCCTGAAATACTTAGAAACGATGTGAGGTTTGCCTTTTTCACTCGTCAATGCACACTCTATCTCAATAGACGCCTCACAGAAAACTGATTCATCTTGTGGATATTGTGACCTAATGTTGTTTCTATGTTGTAGGATCTGACAACTTTCGGGTCGTGTGTTACCTACCCGACCATTGGTGTCGCGTGATACCTACCGGCCCGTTGTTTGCCAGAAGTTGAGAAGGATTGTGACGCAACACGGGGATTCAACGTTGACTCTTAGCGCGGAACTGTCCTACACCCATTCTACTATGTCTGTTGTTACTATGCGTGTTCCTTATGTAATATTATTATTTTTTAAACAATACCTATATATTTATTGTCGGTATTGTTGAATTAATTTGAATTAATATGAATTTATTTGTATTTTAATAATTCCTATATCTATGAAATGTATATTATATCATATTATTGTTATAAAGTACGAATAAATTATTATAGTTCATCCATCGCTCGAATACTGCGTAGTACTGCTCCAATTCCTAATGCAATAATTATGGAATATCGTATAATATTAAATATTGTGAGGAGTAGTGTTTCTTGATCACACGTTATTACGTACTCTTTTCACTCTGCTTGATTGATTAATAGAACGTTCTACTATATCATATGATCCCAGCTTTATTCATATTCCCATTTGATGTTCAGGCTACCTATGTGGTACGTGTGTAATATCAAGAGTAGATGTGAATATCCTTTAATTGGAACCAATCTATTGAATGGATAACGAACCTATTGAAAATCTGCAAATCCCAGCTGAGGAAGGAATTCCACCTGAACCTGCTGAAATAAAGTCTTTTTATCATCATTCACGTCACTGTTGACCTCAGGTCCAATTTCATCTTTGGTCTATTTGTTTACTTTCTATCCTTTATTGGATGAGCTCTTTGTGTGATTTGCAGATTTTCAAAATCAACTACCTACTGATTCGACAACAGCTCGCCTAAAAATATCGTGAACGACTTCAATCCGAAATGGATGGATAATTTTAATTGACTGGAATATTTGATGAAATAATAATTCGGGATTATAATACATTTATCACTTCATTCCTCTACCTGAACACTGCGGGACGGAGCTTTTCTGGAAACCAACTTGAGCATAGCCAGAATATGCGCTCATACATTCATTGCAAATCAAAACTTCATGGAAAGGATATTAGCGAAAACACTTCAAATATGGGAATTAAGTTGATGACACTAATAACTAACTGCATTAACAAATGGACTAACATGCACTACCACGAGGTCGCTAACGTCACGGCCAGCTATTCTTACTTGGAGACTCTTTCCAACAGGAGGTACAACGTTGATTTACTTTTTGGTTTTTCAATTTAGATGTTCCTAGAGCAGGATTCATGTAAAAGAGTGTTAAAGTTCATTGTGATTTTAATTAAGGAACTGCGGGGTTAATCAGGTGGATTCAACGCCATCAAAACGTAGTCATGAAGGTAAACAATAGCCATCTCAGGAGGCATCTGTGACCTGGAAGTACAAAGGACCTTTGAAATTTATCGGTGAAGATTCAGTTGAAGTGACACAAATATCTTTGCTGCGATGTTATGGAACGTGATAACGGATTGTATGTGCTTCAAACCATTTCTGTACCTATTTGTTACAAACTGTCTAACATGACATAGTAAACAGTATCGGAAGTATTTTAATAAAGAGCTGGGCAGTGGGAGGTAGTCCCAGTGCTCAAGCTTCGAAAGCCCGGAGTTGAAATCGTATATCGTTATGGTTTACAATTGTCATTATCATCTCAGAGAACTGCACAGTGCCTGTTCATTAACTGACAACATGAGTGTGTTACTTTTGCCGCTGATAAAATTTTGTGACAACTAATATCCGAATTCAAGTCAGTGACAGGGATACATACATATCGACAGTTGTCCAGTATAATACAAATATAAAGTATATTATTAAAAGTACTGAACGTCGGAGGCGTCTAAATGAAAAACTGGCAAATAGGTAGTGACCATGTTTACCATGGTTGTGGAGACTGGTCCATGTCGAAGACCATATGTTTTGGCCGTTATAATGTTGAAATAGTGTATGATGTGATATTAACATTGTCATCATCGTCCTAAGGAACTTTATATCAGCTCTTTCTGGAATCACACACTTGTACCTTTTTTATTGGCGCATATAAATTCAGAGGGCTGTCTATTATAACATTACAAGGGGTTACTTTTAAAGGGTGAGTAAAAGGGAAATTTGATGGGGAGTGTGTTGTTGTATGTATAAATATTACTGATAGTGCTCTAACTATGGGGTTCTTTTATCTATCAGTTGTTCGTGGGGTTGTCCTGGTTCGTGAATGATATATATTTCAATTTTGGGGATCTATTGTAAATAATAAAGCCCGAAGGTTGAAGTAAGTGGGAACATTTGAACAGGAAAGTACACGGATACAAGTAGTACGTTCTCTTGTTATTGTATTGGAGTCGTGCCAACCTCAAATCCTACTACTTGGTACTTGTCCACTTCCCCTCCAGCGCGCGCCACCCCTCGTACCGACGTATTTCGCCTAGTTCGACTTCTCTTTATGCGTGTGATGTGGGTAGTATGTACTATAACTCGCTTATGTCTGTATGAGCAGGGCCCTGGGGATACGAGGTTGCGGATCGAGGGTTAATAGTAAGTGCACTGGATTTACCTGAGAGGAAGGATATGATGAGGACGGGTAACAGGCTGATCATGTTACATAGCGAAGGACGGGCCGATGTACAGCCCTCGCCTCTGGACCAGCGACTAACTACCTGCACCGCCCAACTACCCCCTGGCCTCCCGCTTCATCTGTGCGCAGCATCTCCGGAGCTAACGTGCTTTGCCACCCCTGCCGCCTCCAAGCACCCTTCCCGCCCCCAACCACCCCTACCGTCCCGCTACCCCCCATCATCTCTCAGCAAACAACACTTTTCCTCAACTGAGCTCCGCGGATCTTTCTCTAAGAATTCCTCCCTCTCAATGCTCAAACCACCCCTAACCACTCCGAACCACACCCCCGCCATCTCTCTTCCAATCAAAATTAATCAAAATTTCTAAAACATCCCAATAAATACTGAAAAACCTCCTTTAAAAAGCACTAAGAAAAACTCTTGGACAAGCGACGATTCCACTCCTCGATCGACAAGGGAACCCCTTTTGAATCAATGCAAATACTTTGTAAGATATTCTACTACCTCGGCGGCGGAGGGATCCTACATTTACATGACCGCGAACAAATAAACCTCCACCTCGATCATCGCCTCAACTGGAATTCTTCACGTTTAGAAACTGTGTGATAACCTCATGTCGCATAAAATAGTTTCCTAAAAACCCTCTTGTAAATCTAATTACATTAATAATCATTTGCATCAATTCTACAATACGCTATTGTGAATTGGAGTTTCTAAATACCTCATTGATAGAAAATATCTGAATCTGAAGACTACTCTTGAAATCCTGTTCAATAACCTTCAAAATCACGACTTAGAGATGAACAGTAGAAATAGTTTATAAAGTCCGGCAAGGGGCTGTCATAAATCGAACGTTATAGCCGGCAGTCATTGTAACCAACCAATAGTCTCGAAATTCTTGAGGTCTACGCTAAAAATTGATCGGAAACACTTTTTTCGGTACAGTAGGTTACTTATATGTACTTATACTCTGACGTCTTAATCGTTTTGAAAGGAAAAACTGAACATTCTAAAGGGTGGTTGGAGGCACATATATTTTTATTGTTTATACATAATGAACATACATATGTATACCTTCATGAAAAATTTAAGTACTACGAAATTCTCTAGAGCATCTTGTAGGTAAGAAGGAACTGCAGTTGAAAGAAGGTACTCACTGAACAAAGTACGCGTTATTTATTTATGTATTTGAAATTACACAGATGAGCCCATTAAACAATTGGAATACAATTTAAAATACAAGAATTAGACGTTGTAGAGCAACTGAAACTGAAACCTAAGGCCGCGGCCACACATGCGGTATTTGCCGAGCACCGAGCAAATTCTTGACGATTTCCTGCTAGTGTGGCCGGGAGGACAAATATTTGTGACGCGGCGAGCACCGATTAATTGGGTGCTTGGGAGTGCTCGCTTTGGAGGCGGTTTTTCGGCCACTTCAAAGACGACAAATATTTGCCAGGTCATACGCATTTGCGCTGGCCACACATGCGGGTGAGTGCGCGCCATGGAACGGGAAGATTTTGGTCCAGACTACCAACCACATTAAAGGGGGACTTATCCTGTGACTCACAGTTTTGCGCTGAAGGGTAACGTTTTTCATAGGTAGGTACTATTGATAATATCTATAGTTTTAAAAACTATGTGGAAAAATATGTGGAAAATTCGAAAAAATCAAGTTTGACTAGTTCAAAAAATGAGCACTAAGAAATGGCGAAAAATTGTTTCTCTCCCAAAATCTAATAAGTAGTTGGTATTGAAAAAGATGAAAAATCACTAAGCTGTTGTACTGTAGAATATACTGTTGAGAATATATTAAGGGGCCTCGTAGGTTGGGGTAAAAACCTGTTTTTTATGTACTACACATTTTAAACAATCTATCCAACGATTTTATTCATTCTGATCTCGTTTTATTCAGCTACTTGTCCTCTATAAACTTGTCCGATCAAATGAAAATCGCTGCAAATCATTACACAACGGTTTATTATTTCTGTATTGGATAGCCTTTAAACGGAGAACTTTCTAAAACAGTACTAAACCAGTGCTCGATAGTACTCGGTAGGGTAGGTGGGGGCAAAAATACGTAGTTTTCAATTGTCAGCCATTTTTGAGATTACTAATCGTTGAATACAATCATGTAACCCCTGACGTTTTAGTACGAGATTCCACTTATAACTTCCACACAGCACCCGTGGTTTCTAATGAACATTCTTGGAGAAATTGAACTTTTATAAAAAATAAAATAAAATAAATAAATAAATAAATAAAAAAGGAGTTTGCGGATCTTTGCCCCACGCCCATGTTCGCTCCACTTTTAATAACATTAAATTAAAACATTAAATTACATGATTGTTTTGAAAAACAATTAATTCATTATAAAACATTTTATATATTAGGCCAACAAAAAACTAGGCAGCTGCAATAGAAGAACCTTTTTTATTACTTAATACACCTGGCCAATGATCCATAACGCAAAATATCGTTACAAATGTCAGATAAAAACAAATGTGAGGATACACTTTTTACTCAGGAACAAAAATTATACGTTTGCACCTATCTAAAATGTTACTTTATCACAGCATAAACAATTTTACTTAGCATGGGACATGCTTCAGCCATGGACCTAATTTACTAACAATGTTACACTATTGTGTTACGAAAGTTGGTAGGTTGTGGAAATGAATACGAGTGCGCTAAAAGCTTTTCTGTTCACCCCAGGAAGATAAAATTTATTAGAGAGCTCTCTGAGACATAAGAGACGAATGAAATGAAGGGTTGCATCCTGATCAGCTGACTGAGCTCAATTATCCTGTCCATCTTAGGAAGTTGACATTTGATTGGGAGCCTCCCTGAGACATCTAGAGGCCAATAAGATAACGGGATTGATCAGCTGATTGAGCTTAATTCTCTCCAGCTCAGTGTTCACTCTAAGAAGTTGAAATTTGATAAAGAGTCTCACAGGGACATTTAGAGACGAATGAAATGGCAGTCTCCGTTTTCAGCTGAGTGGGCAAAATGGTCTCCTGTTCACTCTAGGTAGATGAAATTAATATGGAGCCTCTCTGGGAAATCAAGAAACGAATGAAAGGGTTATGAGTGAGTTCAATTCTCTCATAGTCACCTTAGAATGTATAAATTGGATAGGGAGCCTCTCTCGGTCATCAAGGGATGAATGAAATTATGGAAATACCTACGTCCATCTTGATCAGATGAGTGATTTCAATAGTTTATTGATCGTTAATCAGACTTTTAAGAAGTGCACCGAAAGCAACAGCCAAAACAATGATTCAGGGAATGTGCAAGCAGCTAAAACCTTAAATCAGATATCAAAAGCCAGCAGATGGCTGATAAGTTCCATGTTTTGAATGTAAGCTGTTAAGCTCTAAATGCTAACGTATGGGGACCGGAGGTCCACACTCAACATGCAGCCTAGGAGAGGAGGTGGAGTATTTTCATTTTTTAAATTTATTTATTATTATTTGATACCTACTTATTATTTTCATTTATTTTATTTTTTATCGTTTTTTAAATATCAAGTGCCGAGACTTTTATGACTAGAAAGTTGTTACCCATCGCATCTTAAACTATTGTTTTTAAAAATTTTTGAGGTAAATGAAGCTACTTGGCAACAAGTACTAGTGAAATATTACCAAATATGGCACATATCTGAGTTAGGTACCTACTTGATGCATTGTGTCCACACAAATTTTATATAAAAATGTTTCTTGAAAACTTTAGAGAAATATCAAATTCAAAATGTAAAGAAACACTATTAATATAAAGTGTAAAATTAAATGAATTGGGTATTGTATAAAATAAGGGGCAAATTTCGCGAGGCGTTGCCCAATACAAGAAGTTGAAATGATGAGCTGGGTACCAAACTAAACAAATGAAATCATGAAAGTAGATGAATGGATTCAGAACATATTAACCCAAAATTACATTTTGAATACTAATAGTCAGAATAAGTGGAACCATAGTGACGAAATATTCATCAAAGTACCCAATAATTGTATCAGAACCGTTAAAAAATGACTTCCTCATTTCCCAGCTTGTTCATTAGTCCTGCCACCATGAGGTTCACAGAGTCAACTGATAGGATCAATACTTGATTGCTCTATGTCAGCCAGCTTTCTAACTTCATTCCTTCGTTTTGAAAACCTACTGCGTGCTTTTGCCCCCACCTACCCTATAGTGCTCGGTACTTGGCAATTAATCGGTGCTCGTTGAGTACTGCATATGTGGCCGGAGCTTAATGCGACCTCAAGTTTACGGAGCCTTCCCTGACGATCTAGTTCAAGAGAATCTTTAAATTCTTAGATATTTACCGAATCGTCGCCTTTTTACTCGATTCGGACGTTATAATCGCTTTTGTTATACGCGATAAAAAGTTACCATTTTTATTTATCGGGCCAACCATCATACCAAGATTCTCTCTAAATCACTGTACACGACTTACGATGTGCAATCACTGTACTTGAACGATGTGCAATCGTCCTTGAAAACTAATGTAAAACTTTTTTGGAATTATGTGTGCCAATGGTGTTAGTAGCTTGTCTGACAGTATGACGTACAACAAATCATTCGCGTCTGCTCCTCAGGACATAGGTAGTTGATTTATTTGCCTAATATTTATCTTCCGTTTATGAACCCAGTTCCACTGACTGTGTCCCTTATCCGTTGGTTGATGTTGTATCGTTAAGCACGGTATCGGTTACGGTGAAGCGTGTTAGAAATGAGTCAATGGCCTTAAGTCCGAACAAGGTTATGGGCCCTGATCATGTCCCTCCGATTTAGCGCTGTAATTGTCCCTCATTAGATACCCCTCTCTCTTATTCAATTATTCTCTCAAGTCTGGCGTTTTCCCTAACTCATGGAAGCAACTCCTCCGTCCATGAGAGCGGCACCTAATCAGCTATAGACCACAATAGATCAATCTGAACTATCTCCTCTATTCCTAAAATCTTTGAGAAACTTGTCCTAAAACATATCAACCCCTATTTCTGCCACCTGCAATCACCGAACTGCATGGTTCCATGCTTGGGAAATCATCTGTTACCAACCTCCGGTGCTTCCAGGAATACATTATGAGCGCCTTTGAGCGTGGCTGTCAGGTCGACTGATTTCGCTAAATGCTTTGATACTGTCACACGCTCATGTCCTGGCCCTCCTGCGCGCTCTGGGTGTCCATGAATTGTTCCTGGATTGGATTGAACGTTATCTGACCGATTAGCAACTGATTGTAAAGCTGAAAGCAGTTTACTCAACATCCTTTTTGGCGTCCTCTGGTTCCCCCAAGGGCCCTACATTGGTCCCTTGCTCTTCCACTTCCTACTGAATGGGGTGAGTTCCATTTTCTCCGGGGAAAATTCCTTTCATAGGCCGAGGCCATACCCTTTCAATTGCCATAATCTGCAGACTAACAGTGACCGTCTTATCGAATGGTGTGGATTGAACCACTTATCTCTCAACCCTTCAAAATGTTATTGCATTACCTTCTCCCGAAGCCAGAGAGTGATGTACTCAACTATTTTATCGGGCACGAGCGCATTCAACGTCATACTTCGGTGAGGGACCTTGGTGTGTACTTCGATGAAAAACTAACGATTGACGACCAAATTGATGCCACCACCGCCCGTGCCATGCGAGTTCTTGGTTTTTTGAAGCATATTACGAGGGAGTTTTCAGATGTGTCAGCAATGTGCCTCCTTTATAAATCCCTCGTTTGTCCTGTATTGGAGTATGGATCACCGATTTGGTTCCTCTACTATTCTGTCCACAAATGCTAACTTGAGTAGTTCAGGAAGGTTTCCTACGATGTTTTGCCTTCAAGGTGCGGAGGAGTTCCATTCCCGATAAATAATGGACACTTGTGGCATTGAACCTCTGGATGTCAGAAGGATGATTGCTGATACTTCATTTTTGTATTAGCTACTTAACAACTATATCAATTGTCCACCCCCTACTCTACCGAATCCATCTTATGTACCTACCTCTATATCGTCACGCTCCACTTTCAACATCTTGTTTCATCCACCAATTACTTGTAACACCAATCTATCTCCAGACTCCAACGGCATGCAAACTATCTTCTAAACCTGGAACTAAACTCGATTCTTTTCATAACAAAATCAATAATTTATGATCAAAAATAGTTTCAATTCTAAGAGTGGTGGATTAGAGCATTTTTATTTTATATTATTTTGATTTTTGATTTATTATTTTCAAAGATAAACCTTTGTAATCGACCAAGAAAAAAAAGTAATCCTCTCCACAAAATTTGTTGCCTTACGTTTCAAGGAGCATAGAATCTGAAAATCGAATTTAAAAAAATTCGACCGTCCGCCGTATGCCGTCCAGTGCTTTTCTCTAAAACTACTGGACCAAAGTTTATGAAATTTGGCTAAAAAATCATAAATCGGCCGGGGATGTGCCGGTAACAGCGGCATCAATTCTAATCAACCCTAAAGAATATTAATTTGAGGGCTGAAATATTGAAAAATCGAGATCTCGAAAACTTCCAAGGTAACAGTAATGTTTTTACGGTTGTCAGCAAATCGAATGAAATCATCCGAAAAGCCGTACGATCTTCCGTTCTCTCACTACGAGGCATAATGGAGCAGCGACCTATGATTTTTCATGGAGAACTAAGTTACAGCGCCGCTGCTTACATCAGCTCATGTAAGGAAAGTTTAGGTGTGTTATTTAATTTTATTAATTTCTCTTCAGTAGGCGTCTACACCTATGCAGACACATTAGATACCTACCTAATTATTTGTTTAATAATATAGACAGTTGTTCTGCGTAGAAGAGCTATACAATTTACAGCGTTTAATATTCAGATTCTTCTTGAGGTTATTAATTCCTTAAACTATAAGTCAAATCTTAGTGTTTTCCCCACCAAATCTGTTGATGACTTGATCGATGGGAATGTCAATAACAGCCCTCGGACTAATTCAGCAATGTGGGCCATGGACTCGATAACATACAACTGGAATGCTCGTTAGAATGTCTGCTGCAGTTTAAAGTTTGCGGGGGTTAGAGTAAATATTATCATGTCAGAATTTAAGAAAAAATTATACTGATTTTTAAAATTATTTTTTTATGAAGGTCCGAGGGGGGGAGCTCCCCCCCCCCCCCCCCTCGCCCCTCTGGATCCTCCACCGATCCGAAGTAAATCATTTACTTCAAGCATAATTTTTTTTCACGCCCTAGGCGTCCATTCTTGTTCGAATTCTGTGTATAGTTTGGGGAAGACGGTTTAGTTATTCCATATCAACATCAACATGATTGAATTATTTGTAGCTCCTATGCATGCGCGAAAGTGTAATCCCAGGATCAAGGATACGGCTTTGCCCGTATTTGATTAAATAAATCAATAACTTCCGCCTTTATAGACGGTCCGTCGTTATAAATTACTTCCGCTGTAGTTCGATAAACTTGACCAATGTTTATTAATGAGATATTATTTGTGTTAGGGGTGGATGTCCGATGCCTTCTTAAACGACTAAGCGGCGGGTTCCTTCGGTAAACAGCCCTACTAACAAACTCACTGAAATGAACTCTGGTGCGAGGCTTCACACCACTTTTTAAATGATTAGGCAAGTTGCATGAATGCCACTGGATTGGATCTGTTTGATGTAATAAAAATTGATTTTACAGAATTCCCGTACGATTTGATAATATGACTGGTAGTATTATTGGTCATTAATTTTAGCAAATTATTGCAGACAAAATGGCTCCAAAAAAATCTAAAATTAAAATTTTCGAAAATTCCATTAAAAAAGCCAAAAGAAAGCCAGGAAGTTGTTTTATTTTCATTAAATTACAAAGATAAAAAACAGAATTTAAAATATAAATACCAATATACGAATTTCAAGAAATCGAAAATTGAATGTTTATCCAATGTCTTAATAAAGATAAAGAAAAGACTAGATATTCACATATTTACAATTGCTTCGTAAATATGTGAATTTCTTTAATGAAAAATTTGAAATGCTGGTGTTCCAGCATTCTCTTCCTCGTCTCATTGTATTTTAGGTATACCATAAAAATATGCTCGTGATCCTTTTCCGTAGGATGAGATTTATCGTACACTGTAGAATCGATTTGGCGATCCGTTGTAAATAAGATCCACAGATCCCATTATTAGAACGCAGTCGGGCTACAATCCGGCCTACCATCAGATTTTCGATTATGGATTCGCACTTTATGGATAAGCACAATGTCCTGGAAAAAGCACAATACAAATGTCTTAGCATATATGTATTGCATACCTTCAGTCAACGACTGAGCAGACATGCACCAGGAATGTGACAAGCCCCTACTAAATCAGAGATTGTCATTTTTAACAGATCGTTTTCAATATGTGTCCGAGTATTCCCAGACAGCCTTCTCAAGAACATACACAGATTGAATGAACATGATATAATCTGTTCTTTCTGGCTGAAGTAACCATCTCCGCCTTTGGCTGCCAGCTTTGCATTCACGGCTGGGTAGGTACTGCGACATTATCTACGCGACCGAGATATAACTAGTGTTCCAGTATATATCGATCATCAAAGACATATAGGTAAGCTCGCATATCATTGACATAAATCGAGGGGAAAGATCACAAGATGCCACTTCAACCTTCTTAGATCGTATGTCATTTATAGAGATGGATGTGGCTGTGCGTTATTTGATGCTCAATCTGGAATAGACGAAGCCCGGACATTATTCTCGATTTACATCTGTGAAGCGGTGGCTATCTGTGAAGCTTTGCGTTATGCTATGGCAAAAATGAATACATGACATAAAACACACACACACACACACACACACACACACACACACACACACACGTGACATTATCATGGTGATTGATAGTCTAAGCGTGATAGCGAAACTACGTAGCTGCAATATAAACGCCTATTTCAATAGCATTTTCATGGAAATTTTGGAATGGTGCTCCAGATGAAGGAAGCGAGACAGAGGGTTCATTTTGTATGACAAGGTCACACATTGGTATTAGGATAAACGAAATCGCCGACTTAAAGCTATGTAGCGCGACAAAGTGGAATAATAGAGAGTTTTTGGCGGCTTCAACTTTACGTCACCCATCACTATAGTCTTGAGGGAGCAAATGAAGATGCTAACCCAAAAGGAACCGGGAGAACGGTTGCATTAATTTTGATGTCACGTTAATGGTGGTTGGGCAACGCGATATTGTCCCCCCAGCTGTCTTGTTGTCTAATGGTTGACTAATCAACTTCTTCATTTCGATATGAAACGCCGATTTTCAATTCAATTCGTAAACAGGGCATGGATTTAACGCAAAGATAGTAAGCCACAAGTGTGGAACACCGCGGTTTAGTTGCACTTATAGGTCATTAGTCGTTACGAACTTTATGTTTTTGGGTTTTCCGTTTTGTAAATTATCAACAAATATGAACAAGTATTTATCTCTATGACAATAAACCTGAATTTTACCTGATAATCATCAGTGGAAGCAGCACTTCACGCAATGTTCACGATAAAAAAGCTGAAGGATCAGGCAAACTAAGAACAATACACGTAGTAAGAACAAGTAGTGTCTTGAAACTCAGGTTTCTCATTTAAAATATGTAAAATAATAATAAAAACAAGGCTTTAATCGACCAAATAAAGCCTGTGCGCAAAAAAACGGGTTTTTTTTTTCGATCGAGTTGAAGGCTAGTAAAGCGAGACGGCGGAGGCTGACTTCAGATGGCACATTCGGTTTCTACGAAAAATAAACGAAAAATAACGAAGTTTGAGGGGTGTTCAAAAAACCTACCCGCTACATCAACATAACTAGTAGTACTGACGGGAAATTGGAAGAAAAACTATTGTTATTTATATCACCAGTGTTCGAGTAATTTTGAGGTAAACAGTAGTGTTACATGTACAGGAAGGTTAGGCTGGTGTCGTGTGCCTTTAGGTCCCCAACCGGGTGACGTTGAATGAGCCGTTCTAACGTACGACGCTGCTAACGTCCGCTCAAGGTCACGTACTCTTGGGTACGTTAGGGTGACGTCAAGGGCACGTTAGTGGTTGTACCGTACTCCTACATTTAAGCCTAATTGTTCAGAGACCTGAAGCACCGATGGCAACAACAGTATGATGAGGCCAGGACGGACATGAGATGCCGAGAGTTTAATCCGAGAATGGGAATCAAACCCTCGTTCTATATTTGTCATGTTAGCAGATCGGAGACAAGGAACTATGTTATTTGGACCATACTCATAGTAGATCGATGTTCCGTGAGACATTAGAACAGTATCCTGTTCGGCCCGCATAGTAGGCAAGTACGAATATTACCACTGAAAACCACATCGGGAAGGGTGAGAAGTTCTCCCCATGGAGCATGACGGCTCACCATCTTCTCCCTCGTATCCCCTGTCTGTTAGGAGACCATATACACCAATTTAGGACCATGGTCAACAAGATCTTCATACTGGAGTAGGTCTAAACATGTGAGCCCCGGCCTAAATAATCTCATACTGTTGGCATCCCATATGGCTCAAGTTCACAAATCGATCAGATAAATGTACCAAAAATTAATAAAATAATCCCGAACGGCGATATATCATGACCCATCCGTATAAGCTATTCGATTAAATAAGAATTGTCAAATAATGTATGAGAATGCGGTACTAAGCCCGGTAGACCGGAGTCAACGTCAAATTTTGCCCATCTCCGGAGACCCGTACCTACCTACAGCTTTTAGCATTGAAATAAGAAACCCTTTCTCACTTCATCAATGACAATAAACAACCCAAAAACATGTTATCATGGCAGATAATCATAAACCAGTATATCTCATTACATCACCACCGGGACAAAATGGTTTAATTTTTTCAATATTATTTCTCTTTGTTATTACTCGCTTACATACAAATATATAAAAACATTAAAATCCAGGAATTGTTTCAGGACGTCTCAATAACAGATTTCCACGAAAAAAATTGTGGAAAATTTATTTTTAAACATTTTTGAAGCAATTGCAATAAAACTTCATTGGGGGAAAAATCCCTCAAATTCCTAAACTTTTGGTATTTTAGTTAAATCAGACTCACTTCCCAGAATGAATTTCGGTGCAACTTTGAAATCAGAACCCTAAAAAATAAATAGGTGCCAAGCTGCATTCAATCAGCGAAGGTCACGCGCATCAGCCAAGAAAAGAGGTACGCAAAAAACACACATGGATTGATCGGAATATCAGGAGGCACGAAGCTGGTGAAATCTCGACCTTCAAATTTGTCAAGAAACTTTCGTTCAACGTTCGTAATTCGTGGATGAGGTACTGCAAGAACAAGATGACCACCAAAGTATTGAAGATGCGTAGGTTGATGTAGGACTTTTTTCAAGCTCAAATGACGATTTTCAATTCAGGAATGATGTTGTAGGTTAGGTTTGACAACATCTGCTGGATGGCCGCACCACAAATTTTTAACCACACCTGCACGCTCGCAGACAGTCCTAAGTCTGTAAAAGTGGGAAGGAAAATTTGTAATTTGGTTATTTCATCGCTGATACGGGAACAAAATGGTATTCGCCCGCCCACAAATGCTTTCGCCCGGAAAAAAACGTACTTCTGAGATTCCTGGGTCTGCTTTTCATTTCGGTCGGGAACAAACCAGTCTCAATATTTAGACCTGGGAACGAAACAGCAAACTCCTGGAAACTCATTAAAAACAAATAAAAGGTTGGTGGGCTTTGTTTGGTTCAACTGTACCAGTAAAACAGCAACTGAATAATAAAGTACAGCTCTAGTCTATAGTTTCGTCATACTATCGGCTAGAGGGGCACTTTATGTCCCTATAAGATCTTCGGTCGTATATATAGCATTCGTGAAACATGGATTTCGACGACTCGGGAAGAAAGAAGTGATGACCTTGAGACTGGAGTGTTTAGCAGAGTAATTCTACTTGGCTGTTCAGTTTAGAATTTCCGTGGATGAACACAAAACCTTCTTTTCAAGTTTGTTGTTTGGTAAATAGGTTTAAATTCATCAAACCCTATGAAATATGTGGCATTCATCTGTTTCAATGTGATCTCCGGTGAAGTTTGTCACAGATCAATCTCACGTCAAAGGCAGAAACTATTTCTTAGGTGTTGTTAGAATTTTTGCCGCTAGATGAAAGGTTATGCTGGACAACCCTTCGACCTTGGGCGAGGTTAGAATTTGACCGTTTTGAACGGTTTTCTCTATCAAATCTGTTCTCGCTTAGAGAAAGAGAGTAAAATTCAATGTAAATCATGTTTCGAAGCTATTTAACTCTCTCGGCTCCATGTTTAGGGCAAAACTACACAAATTTACACTATGGTTTTGAAGATTTATTAGAAATTGTACGGACTTGCTTTTGAAGATCTCCTTGTTCCTTCACTTTTGGGTCAATAGGAGAGAAGAGGTGTGCACATGTACGAACGGCCGAAGGGCCGAGTATATATATATATATATATATATATATATATATATATATATATATATATATATATATATATATGAAATAAAATAAAATCCAACGTACCCATGTCTCAGTTTCTGGTCTTGCCATGTCATTGATGTCTATCTTTCGCAAATGACTAAGCTTGAGGTTTATTGTGACTTTGATTTAAACCTTCAGGTAAGGCGGAGAGGACGACCCCGCTGATCCATTCAAAATACAATTATTTATACACATGAAATCACCAATGTACCAGCTCCAAACGAAAAAATGAACATTTCCGGTATTCGACTCAATTCTGTTTTCTCAGAACCAATTTCATTTTCAGAGATTAGAGGTATCGAATAAAATTTATGAATGAACCCACCAAATGAGTTAGGCTTATATGTATTTAATCAATATGACTGGATTTGTTCTCTACGAGAAAAGTGGCATTCAAATATGTTGTGCGTAGTTATCGGAACTTGGTTGTAATATACAAACTTAATGCGGGAAATAAGTTCATTCAATTATTTGATACGTGAAAATATGTGTTTAGTTTGTTTGCGTGCACCCACGCTACTATGAATCAATGGCAATGAAATTCATAGTTCTATCGAGAAGCAAACCCGCACAACTCCTGAAAATTCATCAAAATACTAAATCTAAACGTCATTTTGGGCTGGGACAAGGAATTAGAACAGACTCACATACTGGCAGACATAATACAGGCAGAAACTGTACCACAATTTGATCAAAAACTCCGAAACGCAAAATGCAAGTGGACATTTTGATTTTGGAGGGTAACATTTTTTACAACTTTTCTGCATGAACACAAAGCTTCTCTACCTTCAATACTGAGAAAGCAAAATGTGATAATGTACGACTCTGTTTGGGACGACTAACCGAAGCCCCCCCCCCCCCCCCTTCCCCATGCACCTCCATAATAACTACAGCGTTAAGGTTGAGATAGAGTGGTCAAAGGCTGAGTGAGCGACGGGCCAAGAGGAGACCGAGAACCCATCAAACAAAGGAGATAAAAGGGTCGGGAGTTTCAATATCTCATAGAGGAGGAACCCACAGGAATCAAATAGGTGCTCTCCCGGTTCCGGGTCGGAAGGCAGGAACGGACCGCAGGGGTAGCCTATTTGAAATGCCGCAAGACAATGCTGAGGCAAGCAGCGGAGGGGTGGGACCCATGTCATCGGATCTCCTTTGACAGCAGAAATTAGTTGTAATACTCTCGAGAGACCCTGAGAATTGACGGTTGCTGCGAATTCCCCTCCGGGGGTTTTCTTGCAATTCCGGGATCAACTCGTGTTTTCGCAATGACGCGGATATCGATTGATGGTCGGCTGATGTGTTTGATTGCCGAGTGACAAAGCGAGCTGCGGGGAAGGGATTTGGATTTTGACGCTACTTTTGAGATTGTGGCATTGACTACGCCAGATTCATTAAAACCCGAAACACACAATTAACTATTACAATTATTATTACTTTATTATTACTTTTGAGTCACCTTGGTTGTGCAATAATGTTGTTTTCTTCTAAAGCATACTGAAGTTTTTACGGCTGGCACGTTTTTGCTTCCTCACTACCGAAGGTGGGGGAGCTATGTCTTCGTGACTGTAGTAGAAAAAATTTTTGTCCTCCAAAATCAAAATCTCCTCTTGCTTTTTGCGTTTAAGAGCTTGCTGATCAATTTTGGTTCCGTGATTGACCGTCTGTCGGTGGTAAATCCTTGTCATGCCCAAAACTATTCCAAGTTTCAGTCCGATCCCGATGAAATTTTCAGGGGTTGTGCGGATTAGCACCTGGACGGTTCCCTATAATTTTCAATACCGTCGAATCAACAATAGTCTGTGCGTATGCGCAAACGAGAATTTCTCATAACCTCGATTTCTCATCATCAGTTGGTTCGATTTCGTTCAAACTCGGCAGATAATTTGGTATATGCTCTAGAAGAATATCCTATAAGTTATATCGCTATTGGTGGAATAATAACCATTGCGCATGCGCGATACTAATATCGATTGGCACAGGCAAAACTCCGAATCTAATGAAACGATTTTGAGGAACTTTTCAGGGATTGTGCGGAATAGCCTTCAGACAGTCCCCATTACTTACATTGCCGACACATGAATGGTAGTCTGCGCGCATGCGCAAACGTTAATTTATTATAACGTCGATTTCTTATCATCCATTGGTCCAATTTCGTTCAAACTCCAGAATTAGATGGATATATGTTCCAGGAAAATTCCCTATGGATTATATTGCTATCGGTGGAGTAATAGCTATAGCGCATGCGCAAAATTGAAATTAATCGACACAAACAGAACTCCGCGACTAATGGACCGATTTTTATGGAATTTTCAAGGATTTTTGGTTTAGCTCTTAGACGTTCCCCTATAAATTGCATTGCTGTTGGAAAATAGTAGTCTGTGCGCATGCGCAAATATTGATTTCTTATAAAGTCAACTTGTAGTTTGTTCCTTAACTAATTCTACACGTCCATGTTACAATATGTGAGAAAACAATACTGCCGACCCAATTTGGCAGACGATTTTATCGTCTAGCGTGGCGCTATAGATGTGAATCGTGAGAAGTTGACTGGTAATTTATTTGGTATCGTGAATGTAGGTAACAGTCGTTAACGCTGTATACTGCTGTTTCTATGTTTCGAGCAGTATTACCGCAATGAGTATTCTTTTATGGCTCTCTTTGACAGAAGAAGAAACCCAAATACAAGAAAAACACACACACACACTTTTTTTTTTTTTTTTTACAAAACTCCCCTCAAAGGTGGAGTAGGTACACCATTAAATTGAAAACTAAACAAATAAAATGAAAAAAAGTGGGGAGGACGCCCAGGTTTACCCGACTCTAGGGATAAGGGAAGTTGTAGGATGAGGAGGAAGAATAGGATGAAAGGAAGTGCCGCTATAAAATGACCACCAGTTCGAGTAAGAACCCCTCAGGACGTGGGTGGTGATACCACGGAGCACTCCTGCTGAGATGACCAACTCGAGTAACTCTGTGGCGCTTTTATCGCACCACACCCCGCGCCATGACACGGTTGCAGCCATCACCTTGATATTATTGGTCGCCACTCCTTTTAGCTAGGAAATTGCTTGCCACAGGTCATTTCTATCATACTTATTTATTTTAGCTCGGCAGTTCGGCTCCATGTCCACACTGCCACTGACAACCTGGACATCCAGGATTATGGCAGACCCATCGGGCTTGACGGCAACGATATCCGGCTACTTGCCCCGGTCACTCGGCATGTGATATAGTCTCGCTTTCTCAACAGCCCAACCGCTGGATGACAAAGCGCCTGCTATCTGCTTGGCAACCGCTTCGTGACGGAGAATACAGCCACAGTGAGTATGAGGACACTGCTGCACCACATGATACAGATTCTCATTTTTACCCCGACTGGCACGGCAAATGGTGTCCACTGTCTCACAACTACTCCGTGAACACTTCACCGAGGTGGCTAGTGAAGCCACCTGGACAGTATGAAAATGACAGTAGTTGCGGGCCCCAATGCCCTCTGAAGCCCATTCTACCCACTGGGAAGAAATGGCGGATTTAGAGCACTGTCGGAGTTCTTTACCATCTACTGACTCATGTAGTGCAGCAGCAAACTCAGCAGATGAGCTGGGTTTTGGAGCAGTTGGTGTTGCTCGGTCACACCACAACAACTGCTGCCTGACAAAGTCCAGGTCAGCAGCCGTGCGGGCGACCTCCCAGCTCGAGCCCCTAAGGGCGAGCAGGCGCTGGGGGCGTAACGATGGGATGCTGGATGAGAGAGAGAGACAATACCGAGCCCACCAGCCTTGACTGGTACGTGGATATAGGCACTTGGGACACCAGGTGGAAAGCCTAGCCAAGAGCGCACAGCAGAGCAAACTTCACGATCTAACTCTAGCAGCCTCCCCGTAGTAAGCCTACCAAAGACTTGCCCATAGGTAGCTTTGGCAGTAAGTACGTGCGAAGGAGGCGCAGCTTCTGCGGTGGCTTCAATGGAGCCTTGGTGATACGAGCTAGTGCTCCACCAAGATCCACACAGCTTGCAGCAATGGTGGCCACACCCATGAAGTCAACTCCAAGGTACCTCCAAACCTCCAGCACAGATCGGGTTGGGATGGGTGACTGTCCTATGACAAAACGCTCCTCATCCACCACCTTCACCTGATGCTGGCGACTCGACGGGACCAAGGAGACTGACCCACACTTATCTGGATTAACCACCAAACCACACCTGGCTAGTTGCTCAGCAAAGGCATTGGGGGCGATCTGCAAGCCCTCATGGGTTTGGGCGAGTAGGATTACATCATCGGCAGATGCCATTGCGCCCACTCACACCCCAGGGGCGAGATCAAACCCTATTTCAGCGGGCAGCTTTCCCAAGGCCTTGCCCACGACCAGGTTGAAGAGTAGTGGCGACAGAGAATCCCCCAGGCGTACCCCGCACCCAATGACAACATCCCCTGACATCTTGCCTCGTGCCTAGAGAACCGTCACGCCTTCCTGGTACAGGCTAGCAACATACTCAATTAAACGAGTAGGTGCCCCGGAACCACGAAGGCAGTCGGTCAGGGCAAAATGGCTTAAGGTGTCAAAGGCCTGCACAACTTCTGGACCCACTGATATTCTTGCCTTCTTGCTTGTTTTGCTGATCTGCGACCTCCAGGATGCACCAAAGTTGGAGGAACCTCTCCCTGATGCCCCGTCACGGTCGCTTCCTCAACTCGTGGGAAGATCCTCTGTATGTAGGCTGCAACCTCGTCCTCCAAGCCTTCAGGCCTCTAAATAGCCCGCCTCGCCAGATCCTGCAGGTAGGCACTCTCATAACCATCAATACGGCCTACCTGCTCCCCGAGCCTCAACACTTCAGTCTTCGAGTCTTCAAGAAGACCAGAGGTCCCGGGGGGAGGGGAGGGGGATTGCTGAATGGCGGGCTGTTGCCCCACTGCTGTAGAAGATGCGGGAAAGGCTCCACTGCTATTTGACAGGATCGCATCCTGGACAAGCTGCTTATATTGGGGCCTCAGGCGAAGAGATTGGATGGCAGAAAGAGTGCACATGGCGAAACGTTGTTGCAAAAATACAATAATATGACCAACCCCCTTGCGCACAGCCTCTGCCTCCTGTGCTGCCATTTGCTACAAATCTTCAGAAGCATACCTGGGCCGCTCTAGCTCTATATCAATTGCAGCGTTGGCCTGTATTGGATGCTTCTGCCAAACATGGGCACTGAGGCCACGCTTGGAACTGAAGGCTCTCTCACAGTGGGCACACTGGTGGGCATTATTCAGGACAGAGGAAGAGAAAGAAGGGTAGGATTAAGAGGATGAGGTGAGGGAGAGGATGACCGACGCCCCTGCCTGGGGCACCCCTAAGCCCCCCCCCCCCCCCCCCTAGACTCCGTGTGCAAATGGTCCGGTGGGCGTTATGAAGCTCGGCATTGTTCGTGTTCATAATGGGGAGACTCATGAAAAAGAGACAGGAGACTAATTGACATGACCCTCCCCCCTAATTACCATTAGGTCATTCTGCCACCCCCCCCCCCCCCCCCAGTAACCTGGTGGGTGCCCAGGTTGCACGACGGGGATGTATGACCTTGACTTGGGTAGGGATATGGAGGAGCTCTGAAGAGATAAAAACGCTCCTGTTACCCTACCCCAGCAACCCAACCACCACACACACACACACACACACACACACACACACACACACACACACACACACACACACACACACACACACACACACACACACACACACACACACACACACACACACACACACACACGCACACACACACACACACGCACGCACACGCACGCACACACACACACACACATAGTTCAATTGTATATAAAACAGTTGCATATTTTATTGATAACTTATTATTTGAAGTATGAATTGTAAATACCTGATTATTGTAATTTTGTAAATATCGAATCGCCTGTAATCGTTATGGGAGCAGGCCCCAATAAATTCCCTCGTGCTAGGGTTGCTAGTGCGAGGGAAACTTAAAAAAACAAACACACACACACACACACACACAAATACACACAGATTTTTTTTTTTTTTTTTTTTACGAATCTCCCCTCAAAGGCGGAGGGGGCACACCATTAAATTTTGGAAAAATATATAAATAAAATAAAGTGGGGAGGACGCCCAGGTTTACCCGACGCCGGCTCTTGAGAGGAAGGAAGTCGCAGGAGGAGGAGGAAGAAGAAGAGAGGGATGAAAGGATGTGCCCTTATAAAAATACCACCAGCTGAGATAAGAGCCCCTGAGGACGCGAGTGAAGATACCACGGAGCACTCCCACCAAGATGCCCGAGTACGGGTGCTCCATGGCGCTTTTTCCTCACCACACCCCGCGCCATGACACGGTCGCGGCCATGACCTTGATGTTATTGGTTGCCACTCCTTTTAGCTCAGATATCGCTTGCCGCAGGTCATTCCTATCATATTTACTTATCTTAGCCCGCGAGGACTGCTCCATGTCCACACTGCCACTGACAACCTGGACATCCAGGATTATGGCAGACCTCATTTCCTTCTCGTTATACATATAGATCCAACAGAGTATACCTACGTACTGCATGTTTAGACAAATATTTATCTCTCTGTTAGTACCTGTGTCTTTCTTCAGCCAGCTGATCAAAATGTTAACTTGAGTAGTGCTCGATTGTTTAGAAGTGAGTCAAAAATACATTGGCAGATACATCCATGTGTTGAAAAAACATCCATAGGTTCAAAAATATCCATGTGTAGATTTCAATACTTTGGAAAAAATGGGTGGCTCAAACATTTAAAAAGGAATATAGTAAGTAGGTAATTATATAACTATATTTTTAATGAGCATTCATCTGACTGAGGGTTTACTGGTAACACTGGTAAGCTTGGTAACACTGAGAAGCATTCAGTGGTGGGGGCCCCACACACTTCTCACCATATACGTTGCTTGTTGTCGCATCTCACTATATATGTTGCTTGTTGTCGCATCTTACCCAGTCACTTCACTGAGCCTGCAGAATCACCAACAACATCTCACTATGCTCCGATTCCTCCTTATCCTTTTGGCTCTCAGCAATGGATACATTATTACGAGGGAGAACGACACCTTTGACGGTATTTAACTAATCTATAGCTTACTACAACATAGTTCATCTACTTCAGCTGCTAATTACTATTCACGAATTTCATGTAGGTTCTTTCATGGCTTTCTTCCCTGAATAATAGTTCATTATAAAAATACTATTCCTATAACAGATTAAATTAACGAAATACGCAGATTTTAGAGGATTACCACCTTCTTGTTCCTCTTATTATCTTAGGTTTGTGGATTGATTTGGTGGAAGAAGGTACCTATTCCAATGATTATTTAAAAACCAAATTTTCTTCTGTCAAAATGTAAACGCTTTGTCACTTGGTGGTTTTCCAATCTTTAAATTCTGAGTTACTTGTTTCTCTACCGATCGGTAAACAAATCCTATGGGCCACACCAAAAGTACTGAGCACAATTAGGTCGAATTCACCAGTATTGTCCAACCAATATTTTTCATTTGACAAACCGATTGGTAAATTCTCTTATAGTTGTGAATTTCATCTCAAACTTATTATTAAGAAAAGGATGTTTGTGAATCACAGATCCGTCATCAAGGTTATTTTAAGTCTTCGGCATTGGCCAGTTAGCTTATCCTTTGAAATGAGTGCAAATCATAAATATGAAAAACGAAGACGTACCTATATTTTGAAATGAAGAAAGATTTAGTTCTAAAACCACCGGCAATCTCACCGTCTTTCAGTATTGGTTTTATGGTTTTTTTCTCTCGATCTTTTTATGCATTACTGCACGGTATGTACCCTGTAAAACATTAATACTAGAACTTAATAAGTATAATACTGGGTACTTATACTTAATGTTGTATGACAACTGTAGAAGTTAAGCTTGTAACCTTCATCGGGGAGCGCCTTTTGTTTTCTCACTTGCGGGCTCCCTCCGGCATTATACTGGTCACCAAGTTTAGTCAAATTATTTTTTTTTTTTTTTTTTTTTTTTTTTTTTTTTCAGCACTGGCATTTTTCGCTTCCTCACTACCGAAAGTAGGAAAGCTTTAGAGTTCGTGCGAGATGTCGAAAAAATGTGTGTCCTTCAAAATCATAATTTCCACCTGATTTTTGCTTTTCAGAGCTTGCTGATCAATTTCGGTTCCGTATCTGTCTCTCATGTCTGTCTGTCTGTGGTAAATCCTTGCCTCACTCAAAATTATACCACATTTTAGTCCAATTTCGATGAAATTTTCAGGGATTGTGTGGGTTAGATTTTAGACGGTCCCCTACAAATTTCATTACCATCGGATCAACAGTAGCCTGTACGCCTGTGATCGTTGGGTATACGTTTCAGAAAGATTCCCTATGAATCATACATAGCGATTGGTGGAATAAACATTGAGCATCCGCAAAACTAATAGGTATTGATTGATAGAAGCAAAACTCCAAATATTATGAATCGATTTTGATTAATTTTCCTAGGATGGTGTGGGTTACCACCTATAACTTTCATTCCCGTCGGATCAATAGTAGTGTGTGCGCATGCGCAAACGTGAATTTCTTTTAACTTTGATTCTTCATCATCCATTGGACCGATTCTGTTCATACTCGGGAACTAGTTGGGTATATGCCCCAGGAAAGTTCTCTATGAATTATGTCGCGAT
This sequence comes from Adelphocoris suturalis, assembly GCA_030762985.1. Lineage (NCBI taxonomy): Eukaryota > Metazoa > Arthropoda > Insecta > Hemiptera > Miridae > Adelphocoris > Adelphocoris suturalis. Next base: position 57,937,864 of record CM061045.1, read on the forward strand.
CAGTAAATAACTATTGCGCATGTGCAAAACTAAAATTGATTGATAAAATTCGAGACTAATGGTCCGGTTGTTATGAAATTTTCAGGGACTGTGCGGATTAGTAAATTAATAGTAGCCTGTGCGCATATGCAAGCGTGAATTTCTTATGACGTAGATTTCTGATGATCTGACAGTCCGATTTCGTTCTAACTCGTGGGGTCCAGGATTATGCCAGGATGATATAAAAAAATTGTATATTCATGGTTCATCCAACAAGGAATTGATAGGTAGAAAATTTGATAGGAAGTATTTATGTTTAAATAAGCTATTTGTTTTTTTCCTGCAATTGTTATCCCAAGTACTGTTATTTTGATTACCATCATGTTGGTTTTTTGATTATTTTCCGATTTGTTTGATATTTCGGTATTTTGGTGTATATAAAAATGCGACAAAAATTTAATGATTTCTTTGTGGAAATGGTGTAATTTAGTGTACAGGTACTCTTGCTTGCATCACGGGCTCCGTTCTATTAGCTGACAATATTATTGTATTCCGTGCCAATCTATGCAAATGCCCTACAATAAATTTCCATTTCATTTCATTTCAATAATGGACCGATTTTAATGCCGATTTCAATCATTGTGTGGCTTAACCTCTAGACAACATCCGCATGCGCAAACTTGAATTATAACCCTATTTGGCATTCTGGAAGAGTTGGGCGTAATCGTAACCATAATTTTGATTATGATTACAATAATAGGATTTCAGAGTTGTGATTACAATTACGATTATAATCGGAGACCCTGAAGATATGATTACGATAATGATGGCACTTATGATTACGAGTACATTTGTAATCAAAGTTTTTCTGTGATTATATCCGTAATGACAACTTTTTTTTTCAATTACGATTGTAATCACAACTTTTTTAAATAGATTTTGGCTGTAACAACCGATGTCTCCAATAAATAAGCCCGGTACCGCAGATTTGTTTGTGTAATTATAGTCAAAATCATAATTTTTCCTTTGATTACAGCCCTAATCACAGAAAAAACTAAGTTAAGATTCTGATGACATTGTCAGGGAATGCACGGGTTAGGTTGAAAATAGTTCCCTATCAGTTCCATTGTTACCAAATCAATACTTCAATCTGCGCATGCGCAAACTTAAGTTCCATCATGCTCCATTTTTTCTCAACCTAGTCGTTTGATTTCGCTTAAATTTTGATGATAGCCGGGAGAAGACGATGATACTCCATATCAATTTCAAGATGATTATATCATTTATACCTACTGCGCATGTGCCAATGTGAAATACTGGTAACAAACTCAATTTCCACAGTTTTCATCCGATCTTGATGAAATTGTCAGTGAATGCGAGGGTTAGGTTGTAGATGGTCCCGTACCTATTTCATTGTTCTCAACTCATCAGTTCATTCTGCGCATGCTCAAATGTAAATTAAATCGAGTATCATTTTTTGTTTCTTAACTGAACAATTATGAAGTTTCACGCAACTTTTTAATTTAAAACTTTTCAATGATCTATATATCTATGATACGTAAACGAGGAAGCTATGAGCCACACCCAACTTGGCAGAAGTGCATTTTTTATTGGCATCATTACTTTCCACTTTTAACTTCAATTCCATTTTGACTTTACTTTTCATAAGCCTTTGAAAATAATCTAATTTTATCATTTGCAGGAGTCGGAGATAACTTCTTTATTGAAAACGAAAATTACCAGGAGAACGGGGTGAAGCCAGCCAACACCATCGGTAAGCAAACTGATAAAATCTTTACAGATTGGCCTACATGACGAATAGGTGTATCGCTAAAGAAGGTTAACCATTATATTTTAAATTTTCGTCTAGGTACCTTCTAAACTAAGATCCAATATAAAATTGTGGATTCATATAGATGGTTAAAATATCACGTTTTCTAGTTTTTACCGATGACTCCAAAATCTTGCGTCCTAAAGAAAGTTTCAGCTGAACAGAATTGTAGAACATAAAAAGCAAAGCAATCCTTTGCTAACTCCACCCGTTGGTATTACGAAGAATTCTTTATACGTAATAAAAATCGTGAATGATAATCATGAGCTTTTAGAGTCATCTTATCCTGCTTTCATTCATGCCTCATAAAATTATGTTTGCCTTATATGGACTTACAAAACAATTACTCATGCATATTAGCAGTTACAGATAATATGAGTCTATCATACATGAATAATGCATCGTTAAAATACAATCAATATAATACTCGAGCCAAATCAGGAACCCGAAATTGTTGCTATGTTTAAAGTTTTGTTGAAGTTTATTCTATCTCTGGTGGGTTTTATACTTGATCTTTTTCTGTTCACGTTTTAAAAAAATGTTGGGAGGAGGAGGGGTATTCAGATTAGCCTCCACTTCTGACCCAGTTGATGTAGAATCCTCCAATATATTTCGTCCATAATGAATGAGAAGTTTTCTTCCGTCAATAAATAATTCACCCCCAATCAGGACTGCGTGCTTCCTGGCTTTTCTTGCTTGGAACATCCTGGGCAAGAGGTGTTTCCATGAACCGCGTTTGTCTGCCTTAGAATGAGCGTTACCCACGTATTCGTTTTATCATTTTAAATGAAAGTAGATTCCATTCCAAGAAATTTGATACCATCCGCACTCTCCTTCGTTGATTAGTTTTCTACCTATGATTTTTTAAAGTTTGCACTGGTGACGTCACACAGGGCGGCGGGGGATCCCGGCCAGGCGGGAGGGGCGCTTTGACGTCACCAGTGTGCGAAACTCCGAAAAATCGTAGAAAGAAAACAGATCATCGTAAGAGAGTGTGGTTGAGGCCAAACATCTTAAGATGGAATCTTCTTCCATTTAAAAATAGTTAAAATACCTTTTTCGCACCCTTGGGTAACGCTCATTCCGATGTATTAAATCGGGCCGTTGAACTTGTAAATGTTCTGGATTTACTTCGGATTTATAGAAATTAAATCGGATGTGGCCTACGACTACTGAGGGTGGAGCCACCTAAACGTCTGACACCTAATAAATCAAAGTCGCGAGTTCCGCCCACCGAGTCGCTCAAAATTAAACGTGAATTTTACTTTTTACAATACATAATTCGTTTGAGTACGCGTCGTCCCAAACAGCTTAGCTTTCCTACGCCAATCGAAATATTGTCCATATCAATTGAACCTTCAAGGAAAGAATCCATTTGATAACCATTTTGAATTCTAAATAAACTTTTACCAAGTGAAGTTAAAATAAACCTATTTCGATTTAATCACTTTAAATTAATTTAATTTTTTCCCATCGCGATTCCAACTTTTTGGGACATAAGGAACTAAATAATTAAGCAAACCGATGGTTTTAAAAAATCGTTTTCATTAATGTAAACAATTTTTTTCTTCTAAAATATACCTAAGTAGGTACTTTTAGTTGCAAAAAAATTATTAACGCGTAAATTCATGGCCAATAAAATAATATTTGAAAAAATATTCTGATAAAATCTATTCTGTTATTTTTAGTCAACTTTTTGAATTGTTAGCTATATTGTAGCACGTTTTATTGAAATTCAACCACAGTATTTTAGTTTACCAATTCCGGTAAATCCTGATAAAGTTCAGTTCATACTCCATGACTGTTGTGAGGGTTGCTTGAAGCACAACCATGTTGGGTTATAATGAAAGGGGTACATCCAGTAAGATCATGATCGCAATTCCCATTAAAACGATGTACAAACTAGACATTGGGACGTTCCTGTAAATGCGTTATATGATTACGATTGTATTCTCAGGAAAAACTTGGATTACGGCAGTAATCACAGGAAAAATTATGATTATGACTGTAATTACAGGGAAAAAGCTGTAAAAAATTTATAGGATGCATCGGTTGTTACGGCCAAAATCACATTTAAAAAAAACTTGTGACTGCAATCGTAATCGCAAACAAATTTGTAGTTACGAATATAACGACAGATGAACTGTGATTACATATGTAATCGTAATCGTAATCATAGGTGTAATAGTAATCGTAATCTCATCCCCAGGTTCTGCGATTATAATTGCAATTGTAATCGAAACTCGAAAACCCTATCATTGTAATCGTATTTACGATTACAATTACGCCCAACTCTAATTTAAATTCGCTATTAATTTGTTATCAATTCTACTATGGCGCCCCTTTTATAGAGGAAGGCTTGCCTATGGATGATATTCTCGAGACTTGGACACTAGCGCATCCTTACATCGAGGCAAGACGAAGTGGAAGTTATTTCATCTTGTTGTCATGGTGACGAGTAAACTATGCAAAAATCCGTCATTTGTAACCACAGCTGGACAACTGCATAACATAGTCTTACCTAGTTCCTAGTATATTTTCATTATATGTAATATGCAAGGTGATAAATTGTATGCAAATTACATCAAGTTGCTATCAGGTGATGACCTCAAACGCTACGAACGCAAGATTTAATCTGTGGGGTAGAGCTCCTCCATGTGAAATGTGTGTTGGGGAGTTGACATACAAGTGTTCTAGATGTTCCAGACATCAGCCGCGAATATAATGTGGATTACCTATCTAGTTTTCAGAACTGTTCTTTGAATCAATTGAAACTAAAAATCTTTAGAGTAGGTACTGTGAAAGTGGTCTTGTGAAGGAGTGTGCCATTAGAGCTCTGTTAGGCGGGAATAGTAAGTATCACATGTGGAAAGGTATGTACCTAGAGGGAAGGTATACCTACATACTTTCCGTATATTATTACTTGTTCATATACTTCATTGATAAAAACGAAAGTAGGTACCTAATTACCTTTTTTGTCCCTAAAATGTGCGTACCTGCAAAACTCGCGCAATAACTGCACTGCCATTGCCGTCTTTATGAAATCTTACCTTCAGAAGAATGCATTTCAAGGTTTTTTCCATGCAGCTGGTTTTTAATTCATGTTGCATATTCCCCGATTCGATATTTGACAAACTCGCTAATCAGCGGTTGTATTCGTCGGCAAAGCAACGACCCACCTACTTTGTTTAGGCACTTTAAACCAACAGCAAATCTAGTAGGACGTACGTACCTACCTAAGTAGTTTCGTTTCTTGGTGTAGCAACAACCTGCCTTGTTTACTTTGACAAACTACCAAATCTCTTATTTTATTCATTCAATATAACAAGTAAAGCTTCCTCAGTTAAGCATAGTACTACGAACTTATAATAAAACGCTGATGAAGCTACCTGAGCAATGGCTAGGTACCTACACAGCAGTACAGACACCTGAGGAATTTTCAGTCATCTTTTCTTTACTATTTTTCAGGTTACTAGTTATTCTCAAAGCCTAAACGAATGAAGTTCTTTAGTTTTCTGACACTGATTAACTACAATAGTTAGAAGGCTCCTAGTCCAAATAAAAACTCGTTCAAGTTAGATTGGTATCGTTGACAGCAATGTACAATCAATTATTGCACCGGTAGGCACGATTATTATAACATTTAGTCGAATTGAAACTTTGTATTGCTACAATATACTTTTTCAAAACAAAACTGTTGAAAAATGGCCTTATAACCACGAATTATATTGACGTGAGACGGCAAACTCCTTGTGAGAAATAGGTTGGTTGAGTAGCGATTCATTGACGTAGGGCAGTCATGGCCGACTTTGGCTGAAACGCGAACCTACTCCAGGCGTGACGTCACGAGAATATGGGCCATACAACCTAGCTTCAGAGGGACGTTAAAAAAACCAGAATAGTTGGGAAACAGACGTAGTTTCTAGTGTTTCTGAACTCTACTTTTGTTGAGTTATTCGAATATTCATCATAACATGACAAACAATATTTTCAATGTTGGTTTTTCTCTTGCATAACATGTCTGATGTTCTCCTTTCTAATATAGAGTATGATGCGGTGGCGATGTGCATCGAGAATGCGATCATCTTCACTGAGACCATGAGAAACAGCCACAAGATCGCAACCCCAGCGCCCGCCGGTGTCCCCAACGCCAGAGACATCCGTTATGCCACTTTCCCATTGTACACAGTAGCCTTAATTATATTGACTTCATTGTGTTTAACTCTCGTGTTTATCGGTATTCGAAGTTAGGTGCTCAACCTGATAAGATGTCGAAGTTTTATACATTATAAATACTTTTTGTAGTTTAGACTTTGTAACGCTATTTTGTAGGTCTTATCCCATGTTGATTTTGAGGGGTCTTATTATTATTATACTATTATTATTATTATCTCATTATTATTATTATCTTATTATTATTATTATATTCTTATTATTATTATTATTATTATTATTATTATTATTATTATAGGGGTCTTAGTATTCATGAATAATTCAATGAGGTTGACAACATGAACAGTTTCAACTCTACTTATGTGTTGTGTTATACTACCAACACCAAATTCCACTGCGCCGTGGAAGCGTGCTGGGCCCTTACCCTCTCATAAGTTCAACTTTTCCCAATGAAACAACTTATCTCAAAAGATTCAGAACAGTGAATGTATATTTTCACACATGATTAGTTGAGTTTGAACTGTAGATGTTGTGAACCGCATTGGATTAGTGGTAATTAATTGTTTATTATGTTAGTTTTCTCGATCACTTGCATAATAATGAAGTTGAGGGTTAGCGAGGGTTGGTCAATAATTCAAAAACTCTCCTAAGCCGACGTTTCCCTATATTTGTATAGCACCTTCAGGGCTTAGTAGTGGAGCAGGAAAAAATTTACGTTCTCATTGCATGCAATATGTATCCACTTTAATAATTTTCATCATAACTATTACAGTTATGTATGTATAAAAATAGTGAACAAGTGCGATGTGTCCACCAAGGATTGTACAACGTGCAATGAGGACCTAAAATTTTTCCTGCTCCACTACTAAGCCCTGAAGATGCTATAAAAATATAGAGAAACGTCGACGTAGAAGAGTTTTTGAATTATTGATCAACCCTCGCTAACCCTAAACTTCATCGTAATTAATATAGAATCTTAATATTGAGTCTCCCTGAGACTCAATCGGTAATTCTTCGTCGAAGTTATTTAGTTGTAAGTTATTCTTTGTAGGAGTTAGGTATTTATGACTATTGTTTAGTTACAAACCTAAATTGGTCAACTTACTTGATAACTTCGTTATCTTAAATGTGAACACCCATTTTTATTGCAGAATTTAATTTTATGTAGAACATAAGGAAAAAGCTAATTTTTTACGTCGCATCCAAGGTTGACCGAATCGGTCTAAAATGCAAAATGTTTACGACGGAACTCTTGCACATAACTTAAAACTGAGTTCGTTCCAAATCTGTCGTATAAAAATACGAAGTCGTTGAATCCCCTTGAAATTTAGGGGGCTTCCAGGGAGGAGGAGGGGTTAGAATCCGAATCTGCAAAAAAATAAAGTTTCACATTTTTAATAACAAATTTAGTACTAGTTTAGCCATTTAAAAACAATTTTAGACAATTGAATATATGCTACTGCGAAAAAGTAATATAGATTTAGTGAAGGTTTATGTTTTTAATTTGTTCAGAAAACATCTTATTTTGAGTGCCGAAAATGGATGAACTGTCCTTTCAAGTTCCCAACTGTTTCCGTTGAAATATCATTGAGGTCCCGTTGTAAAATATTATTGATACGACTCAACCGCATCTGTGGTAATGAATATGAAGTTAATGAATGTTAATTAAGATAGTCTATCTAGGAAATAGCACATTCACCTTGTACAGTAAAAAATGGTATCACATGCGTAGGTAGGTACGTCTTTTACTGTATTTTTAATGGTTTCAGGAAAATTGAAATTACGATAGTTAATATTTCACATATTCAGATATAAATTATATTTGATTCCCAATATTTTGAATAACAGGTGTGTTACGAATCTAACCCATTTGGGATTGCTGAATATTCTTCGAACATCAATAAGTTGAGATCATTTTAAAAAACCGAGTCTATTATTTAGCCCTCAGCTTTATGGAGGTTGTCCTCAAGTAGATAAATAACGGGTTATCAGTCTTCTTTTCATACATCACTGCCTTCTAAATAAGTTACATGACGCAGGAAATTCAATAATATTATTCCAGAGACTCCTGGAAAACTACGTTTGAGAAGTTCTTACCTTAAGTTAATTATAAGAAAGTTGCATAAGGGGAAAAAAAAAAAAAAAAAAAAAAAAAAAATAAAAATAAAATAGAAGATTAGGTACGACATATACGAGATTTATATTTAAGGGCGATGTAAGAAGCCGTAAAGTGCTCTTCCGCTTCTATTATTTTATTACATAAATAATTTTTATTTAGTTTAAGATATTGTATCCTTTCAAAATTGTCTTTTTATATTTTCGACCTTACATCACTAAAACGGCCAAATTACAGTTTCAAATAGAAAACAACACCTATCTATTTTTATTGTGTGTGGATATTCAAAATTCACAATGAAAAACTTCCAAAAGTACATTAAAACCATTCTCAGAATTACAGCTTTCCTATGGACTTTTTAAAGAAATCGAGGGTTTCCACGAACAATAATTACCCCCACTTCCCACGAACTGACAAGTGTGGGGTGGAGATTTTTGCAACCTTTTACGCTAAGTTGATTGATAACAAAACTCCGTAATAACCGAGTTTCACAGGTTGTAAAAACTCGTTAAATATCCTTGAAAAAGAAACGTTTTCAATCATTAAACATAATTTTCTTTCAAAATCATGAATGTACAATCAAAACGTTGATCAAATAGTGGGAAATCTCTGATTTTGTCGAGGTTTTTTCTTGTACTTCTCACTTTTGAAGACCTTGAGACGTAAAACAACCTATTCAAAATGTCAGAAATCGTACTTTCCAAGCTGAATTTGTGTTTTGAGTGTCATCCTGATAGGAAATCTAACGTTTTATCTTTAATGAGAAACCGTCACTTAAGGGTGTTATGACTGTTATAATGGTACAAGATCAAAACCACGCAAAGAAAAAAAAAGAATAGGGGTAAAACATACCACGTAAAAGTAAAAATTCTTCATAAAACGAGAGGTTCTCAATACATTCACGAAAAACTCAAGTAAATCAGTTTTAGAACCGATCCTCTACGTTTTAAATTTTAAAATAGTGACACCCTGTATGCTGTATATTTTACAAGGATGTATGACCAGTAGTTGATAACAACATTTATATATTTGTAAAATTGGATAGAAATATCTATTGAGTTGAGTGCCATAATTATTTTGGTGATGTAAGGATTTCCTATACCCTGAAATTACACATTTTGACTGTGAAATCATACATCATTCCAAACTTGCCAGGTACCAGCAATTTTCGCTGGGTACCACTAGCAGTCACAAAGCTTTATTATTATTATTATTTGTTAATTGAGGATTACCTAGTTATTAATTATTAGAAAGTTAAGTTTAAATACAAATTAAAAATTGAGATTAATTAATTAAGATGATTTAATTAAGATGATAAAATTAATTAAAATATTAAAAATTAAGTTTTAATAAGTTTTATTTCTATTATTATTTGTTAGTTGATAATTTCCTAGTTATTAGGATGTTCTTCGTTTCTCATGTCATATTGATAAATAAATAGGTAGCTTTGTACCTGAAATGACTTTTTTTTTATACAACCCTCATGGGGCATAAAGGGTTAGTCGTACAATGCTTATCTCTGGTTTCATTCGATTCTCTGAAAATTAATCGGCCAGGCAATGTAACCAAAACTTACAATATTAAAGTTTTCGGGATACCACTGATTTTTGAAAATCTAACCCGTAGATCAACCATAATTACTCAATCAATAAATTTAACATTTATTTAATTTATTCTATTAATGTAATAATTTGCAGCTTTATATTCACTACTTAAGATTTATTCAGTGTTATACCGAGCTTTCTGGCACATCCTTGACGGAACTATGATTTTTTAGAATTAAAAAAAAAAAAAAAACCTTCATTAGCCAAATATTTTTGGCCGGTACTTTGATTGGAAGAAAAGAGACGGACGGTAGTATAGGGATTATTTTTTATTCTTCTATTTTTGTTGATTTATTATCATTATTAAAAAGAATTTTTTTAAATCATTGGTGAAAGTCAAAGACCAACATGCAGAATCCCGTGAGGGCTAGCTGATCGTCCACGACGAATTTACTTAGCAGCTAGTCAGATGTGGTTTGGTGGTTAATCCTGATATGCGTGGTCGATCTCCTTAGTCCTGTTCGGACACCAACATAAAGTGAAAATAATGGATGAATAGTATTTTGTCATAGAGCAACCTGTAAGTCCTGCCTGGCCCATGTTGGTGGTTTGGAGTACTAGATCGTGTTACCAGAGCTCCACTGAAAACCACAGCAGAAGCTGCGTGTCCTTCGCAAGTTTTAACCACCATAGCAAAGCTAGGGTCTAGTCCATGGTCGCCTTTTCAAAATGGTTGTGGATACGATTAGCCGAAAGCAAGTAGGTGCATTGTAATTTGCCAATGTCATCTTATTTGCAGAAATCTTGGAGGTATTGCAGATAGTCCTAGCAAGTACGCTTATCAGTAGCAAAGTGTAGTTTGTTGATTGATCCTGTTACGTGTGGTCAGCAAACTGCCAAAAGTTACCTGTAATATGGACTAGCCGTAGGCAAGCTTTGTAAGCGGAACAGGGTTGTGTATTGATTTCCTAATCATGCCTTGCCATAGAGAATATTGCATCAAGGTGCTAATAAGGGGCTTATGCAGACTTTAACTCTGTAGCAATAATATGTGTTCATGAAACATGAATGCCAATCGTATTAGGTACCTATGCGTTTCACAACTTTCCGAACGAATTTAGTTCTGCATCTGTCACACTGCCTCTAGAAATCCATGTCTGGAATCTTCTACTCTGCAATTTTCTTCAAATTCCAAGATATTAACAAGAATTGGGGTTCAGAATATCCCATTTAGAATGTCCGTTTCACAATGATTTGCAAACGGGTAGAATGTAAGAAGGCACTTTATTTCATCTTTGAGTTCTAAAACACTAAATTAGAGTAGCAATTTACATTTGGGTGTGGAAGTAAACAGCAGTAAATGAGTAGCAATGGAGCGTTTTAAAGCAAGGCCGTAGTCATAAGGGTTGTTCATTCAATCCATGATTAAAACTTGAGAGTGAGTATTATATAGTAAGTAGTTGACACTCGAAAAACTAAAGTTCACTTTAACAATGGAGAAATCTCGACAAAGATTATCGCCAACAAACAGAAGGATATGAAAATTACTTAAAGATCACAGTGAGAAGGAAAACTGGGGTAGGTATTCATGAAGATCACAGTGAGAAGGAATACTGGTGTAGAAATTCATGAAAAAGTTAGCCAGTTAAACCCGTACTTCTATTTTTTGCTCTTCAGTGATTTTCGCGCATTGCTCAAGGAGGGTTATTTTGATTTGTAAAAGGGTTATTTTGATTTGTAAAAGGGTTATTTTGATTTGTAAAAAGGTTAAATTGACTTGTAAAAAGGTTAATTTGACTTGTAAAAAGGTTAAATTGACTCGTAAAAAGGTAATTTGACTTGTAAAAAGGTTAATTTGACTTGTAAATGCTATTTATGTTTCCAGTAGTTATGTGTACCTTGTGCAAGGCAGCTTTGTAGTAAAATCCAATGTTCAGATCACTGGATGAGATGAAACCAGCTATGAAAAACGTTTTTCAAGTTTTTGAGAGATCTCTTCTCTGTGCTGAAAATTTTTAACCAATACTTTGATTGTTCAATTTGATTAATTATCTAAAAAGTATTTGGTAGTTTACATATTTTTTACTTTGGAAATGTATGAGGTTCGTAATGTAATACAAAATAATATTGTGTGATAGTAAACAAGATTTGGTGATTGAGGAATCACAAGGTTTCGTCAGCAGTGGATCCCCCTCACCCTCAATACACAGTATCTAGGCGGGTAGGCGGTCTCCACCTTCCAACTCACTACTTCACTGACAGCCAGCTGAATCACCACCACCATGCACCGCTTCCTTCTCATCATCCTGGCACTTTTCACCAGATCTGATGCCCTTTTTAATATAAACGACGATACTATTATAGGTATATTATAGGTATACTACATACTATATTATAGCTGTTTAGAATACCATTCAACTCCATTCAGTTACTTCGCTATTTCATAGTCGCACATTCCATAAATTCTCAACGACAAGCAAAGAAATTTTTAACTGCCAATTTTATAGCAAAAACTGGTTCTAAATCGTATTTTGCGACTCAAAAAGTTTTTTGAATTTTTAGCTTTTTTGAGTTTTTATAGATTTTAAAGCAAATATTTCAGTTTAGTTGCAATTTTAGAAATTTAGTTACAATTTCCAGTAAAATTTTTTGCATGCAGTTTTTAATGTCTAGTATATCGTTGATAAACTTCTTTCGATTAAAATTCTGATAATAATATTATTTTGACGATTTTTAGGTTTGTTTTGCTTTATTTTGTGAATTTTTGAGCATATTTTTGAAATGTTGTCAATTTAATGTCCTCTAAAAGTGCTGGCCAACAAAATCATCCTTTCATTTGAAAAGTTTGATTAATGGGGCAAGAATGAAATTTTTATCTCAATCCTATGGAATGATACACACACGCGCCCATTTTTATTTTTTATTTTTATTTTTATAAAACTACTTTCAAACCAATAAATAAAAACGAAAAAACTATATTAAAAGTGTGTGCAGAAAGTATGGTATGAAAGAAAGTTCCCCCATTAAATGAACACCAGTAAGTAAGTACCGCTCAGGACGATTCAGAGCACTGTCAGAGTCTTTACCATCTACTGAATCATGCAGTGGAGTAGTTTGTGTTGATCAGTCGTACCACATCAACTGTTGCCTGACAAAGTCCAGGTCAGCAGCGGTGCGGGCGACCTCCAAGCTTGAGCTCCTAAGGGCAAGCAGGTGCTGGCAGTGTAAAAATGGGATGCAGCTGTGAGAGAAACAATACCGAGCCCACTGACCTTGACCAGTATGTGGATATAAGCACTTGGGACACCAGGTGGGAAGCCTAGCCAAGAGGGCACAGCAGAGCAAACTTCATGATCCAACTCAAGCAGCCTCCCCACAGTAAGCGTACCAAATACTAACCCATTAGTTAGCATTGGTAGTAGGAACGTGGGAAGGAGGCGCAGATTCTGATGTTGCGGCAATGGAGCCTTGGTGACACAAGGTCCACACCGCTTGCAGCAATGGTGGCTACACCCATTAAGTCAAATCCGAGCTGCCACCACCGATCGGGTGGGGATGGGTGACTGTTCATTGACAAAACACTCCTCATCCAACATCTTCACCTGATGCTGGTGACATGATGGCATCAAGGAGACTGACCCGCACTTTTCTGGGTTGACCACCAAGCTACACCTGGCTTGCTGCTCAGCAAAAAAAATTGAGGGCAATTTGCAAGCCCTCACGGATTTTGGCATGAAGACTGATATCATCGGCAAAAGCCAATGCACCTACTCGCATGATCAAACTGTATTCTGGCACTCAGCTTACCGAAGGCCATATCTCATTACTAGGTTAAACGAGGTTGTGACAGCGGGTCCCACTGGCCACATCCACAGACATGTCGCCTCACGCCCCTAGGAGAGTCACGCCTTCATGTACAGTGAGGCAAACTCAATTAAATGAGCAGGTTCCCTGACACCACAGCATCCCGGTCCACTTACATTTTCTTTTGGGATGCAAATTACCCATGCACAGGTAAACATTTTCTGGGGTCTTCCCAACAGAAGCAATAGGTTGAGGGTGAGCAGCTACACAGTCGTTGGAGCTTCATTACAGTGTCAGGGAGAAATACCATAAGGTCCAGCAGAAATGGAGTTTTTTCACAGCACTTATATGCCTGATCGTGAAGCAATGGCATACAAATAACGCCAAACAAGGAATTCCTGGTGGAAGTTGTGAGCACCACCAGCTCACCAGGATTGTGCTGGGAGCACACAAGGCTGCCGTTATAGAACTATTTTTCATATTAGCATGTATAGTCCATACAAATATATATAACTGATACATTTGAAATTCAATAATTTAGACTAATACTTTGTTTTCAACTAATTCTATACACAATTCTACACACACGTGCCGTGGGGAAGCTATACAGCACGATGAACATGGCAGACGTTGGGCATACGTCCATATTGCAAAATTGGCATCTTCATGCAATTTCATAGAAGAATTACCATCGTATTACCTTAGTCGCATTGGCTTTTTTTGCAATGTGTGTTCATAAAACGTCAGAAGACGCATGACGGGGATTCGCCGGCTATAGATTTCTGATGGCATCTTGCAAACTTTGTTTCTGAAAAACTGAAGCCTTGCTCGACTGTAATTATCTATGATAGCTCAACCATGCATCAGGAATAGTAACTAGAGAATAACTGGAGGTCCCGGTAGAGTGAGCTGACGTATAGAGGTAGGGCACGGTTTTATTAAAAACTGCGGCAAATCCCAGCCAGCGCGCCCTCCAGAAGGTTAAAATAATCACTACTTTTGCCAAGAAAATTACTGAAGTAACCCCTTTTGATCCGAAAGGAGCGTAAAACTATAATTTTATATAGAATAAAACTCGTAGTCGCAACAACCCAGTGCAACTAGTGCGGACAAGTTAATGCCTTGCATGCACCAAAGATGGGTGTCAGGTATTAGGGGAAGCCGCAACGGTTGAATTCGTGAAAGCATTAATTTCTCAAACAGTTGAGAGAACACAGAGAGGGCTTTAGCTTTTATTGGCACCCTTATGAGAATGACTTGCGGATGTTTCAGTTCATGAAGGAAATGCGTGGTTATCAATATACTATTGCACACCTGCGTTTAGCATCTCCAGTGAATTGCGAAGTTGAGCCGTTCTAAATGATTCCATTTGGAAAGGAGCCTCTTTCATCGGACATCTACCAATCGAATTCATAACTTCACAAGGCGTGAAGAAACTAGAAAAAGTAACGACTGAGCTATTGCGGTTTGCATCAGAGTTTCTTCAACTTACGTATATCGTACCGTGGTTTCTGCATGGGTTATCGCTAAATTGAAGTTTCAGGTAGGCCAATAGGTCTCATTTTTCTTTAGAACTTGTGGGTAAGCTCTCTTCATATAAACTCTTTAGAACTAATTTTGATTATCTAAACAGTTCGGTACTTCTCTGTGTGCTGGAAAACTGACTTTAAGCATTGGAGATCGACTGGCTGAATACATCCAAGAAGTATTTTTGGTAGTTTACATATTTCATACTTAGAAAGCGAATGGGATTCATTATATAGGCAATACAGAATTATTCTATGATAGCTAACATTTATCGGCAATTGAGGAACCGCAAGGCTTGGTAAGCAAAGGGTCCCCCTTCCCCCTCACTCACCAGTGGCTTGGCTGTCCCCACCTTCCAACTCACCGATTCAAAGAAACCAGCAGAAATCCCACCACCATGCTCCGCTTCCTTCTCATCATCCTGCCGCTTTTCACTGGATCTGGGGATCTTTTTGACATAAGGAGGGATGCCATAATAGGTAGTTACTTACACTCTATACATAAATATATCTCTTTAAAATACCATTCTACACTATTTCATAGTTCCACATTTCATACATTCTCATTTGGCAGATTAACTGGTACTTGGCTCCATCATTACAGCATTTTCGCAGGCCCGTTGCGTTATATGCACTTAGTACAAAGTGCAAATATTTAAACTTGATACAAGCTTTTTTTTTAATCATTCTGTCACATTTACAAGAAAAGTAGCATTCTGCATTTGCATTTTGTAAACGAAAACCAGTTGTAAGATAACTTGAGTTGGGGAGATATCACCGAGAGTTGAAATTTAGGGTGTGGCAATATGCGCTTTTCTAGTCACGGCACTCACATGACGAAAGACTTCAATGATTTTTCGGGCTTCCAGCAAAACAATGAAGAACTGTTGATTTTTGAAGAACAGTATGTACCTTATGGCAGAAAACGTCTAAGGAGTATATGGTCGAATACATATTTTTTATTTTGAATATAAATCAGGTTTATAATACAGGAAGTCCCCAAAAACGTTCTCCCTCCCACTTCCCCTGCAAATAATCGTTAATTATGGGTCAAACAAATGATTTGTTTCTTTTCAATCTTAATGTTTTTTTGTAAGGATCTGAAAAATGACAAAATTTTGCATTGTGCACGTGCGCAAACATGCGCAATTGACATCAGCTTCGTTGTTTTAAATGGGAACCCCTTTTTACTCCAGATTTAAATTCTACGTGAAATTTCATTAAGAAATGACCCTTCACTTGATTTTTCAAGTGTGCGCAAACGGGCGCAATTTCGCTCCAAGTGTGCACAATTCGCTCTAAAAGTGCAATAAATGTGAAATACCTACTGAGTTTTGGAAAATACTCAATTGCCACATGTAGTTCATGATTTTGGAGTATTTTTTTCATGCAGAACCTCGTAATGATATTCATTTATTGATATTTACAACACCAACTTACCAAAACATTGACCAGAACTGCACTTTTCTTCCACTTTTTCCACAAAGCACAAAGCGTATTAAAGTGTAGGTTTTTCAGTGTTTTCCCAAGTTGGAGTTGCAAATAAATAAACATCATTACGAGGTTCAGCACGAAAAAATACTCCAAAATCATGTATTACATGTGGCAATTAAATATCTTCAAAAACTCAATATTCACATTTATCACACTTTTAGAGCGGAATTCCGCACTTTTGGAGAGGAATCGCACCCATTTGCGCGCACTTGAATTTGAGTGATGTGTCATTTCTTCACGAAATTTCACGAAGAATCCTAATCTGCAATAAAAAATGGGGGTTCTCATTTAGAATAACGAAGTTGATGTCTATTGCAAAAAACGATGCAAAATTTATTCATTTTTCAGATCCTTAAAAAAAAAAAAAAAAAAAAAAAAAAAATCCAAATTGAAAAAAAAAATTATTTTTTTGATCCATGATTAACGATTTTAGCGAGGAGGGGGGTGGGGGGTTATTGGTGACACACTGTGGAATGATAAGTAACATATGATAGTTATCAATACTCGGCGATTGAGGAATTACAAGGCTAGGTCATCAGAGGATCTCCCCTCCCCTTTAATTTCCTAGTAACTAGGCGGTCTCCACCTTCCAATGCATCACTGACAGTCACCTGAATCACCACCACCACCACAATCCGCTTCCTTCTCCTCATCTTGCCGCTTTTTACCAGACCTGGAAGCCCTTTTAACATGAGCCACGTTATCATTATTGGTAGGCACCTACATCCTAAATAGCTCTTTAGATTACCATTAAATTTCATTAAATTACTTCGTTATTTCATAATATCACATTTCGTACATTCTCAAATCTACAAAGTATGACAGATTAACAGGAACTTGGCTCCATCATTACAGCATCTTTGCAGGCCCGACGCATTACAAGCGCTTAGTACGAAGTTGAGAATTACGTAACAAATTAATCAAATTGTCAAACTTGAAACAAGCTTCTTCTAATTATCTCGTCACATTGACAAGGAAAGTAAGGTTTGAATTTTGTGAACGAAAACCATTTATACGTTAGCTTGGGTAGGGACATCGCTTTGAATTCAACGTCGGGTGTGGCAAAATGCGTTTTCCTGGTCTCGGCACCCACATGACCTAAGGCTTCAATGACTTTTCGGGCTTCCAGTATAATGCAGAACTAGCGATTGTTTTGTGGTAAAAATTGTTATTTCGCTAGTAAGTAATAATCATATATAATGTTAAAAATTGTATGTACCTAATGCCTGAAAACATCATATAAGTATTTGGTAGATTACATATTTTTTACCTTGAATAAGAATGGGGTTCATGGCATAATGCAAAATAATATATGATAGTTAACAATACTCGGCGATTGAGAACCCACAAGATTTGGTCAGCAGAGGGTCCCACCTCCCCTTTCTTCCCAGTTGGCTGTCCTCACCTTCCAACTCACTACTTCACTGACAGCCAGCTAAACAACCACCGCCAGCACCTCTTCCATCTCATCATCCTTCCGCTTCTCACCAAATCTGTAGACCATTAGAACGTGAGGGACGACACTATAATAGCCCCTAGATACTACATATTGCATCTTATCTTCATTACTTTACTTCACTAATTCGTAGTTATAAATTGCATACATTAACAATCCCCATTGAACGTTTAACGACAGCTTTCATATGTATCTAAGCAATGCACTGCCCAGTTAGATTAGCAGAAATTTCAAACGTACACTGCATTAGTTAGTGTCCACGTCTTGCAATTTTTTTCAAACTGATTTTTATAAAAGGAAGAAGCAATGGACCACTGATTTTCTTCCGAATGATAGCACATTCTCGTGCCCTTACTTACTACATCACATCACAAAATGCAGCATTCAGCAGTTCTATTTTACAAATCTGCTGCTTTTGGCGGGTTAACAGGCACTTGGCACAGTTATTACGGCATCATAGCAGGCCTTCGTGACGCGTGGGTTACAAGGATTCAGTCGAAATAAAGGATTACATAACTTAATAAACTTGAACAAGCTTTTTTCAGTATTTTCGTCATAATAATAATAATAAAAGTAGCATTTCCCTTTTGTGGACGAGAATCTGTTGTAAGTTAGCTTGAGTTGGTAGTAGATATATCAGAAAGTTAAAGGTTGGGGCGTGGCACTATTCATTTTTCCTGGACCCTGTAGCACACACATGGCGT
Organism: Adelphocoris suturalis; assembly: GCA_030762985.1. Taxonomy (NCBI): domain Eukaryota; kingdom Metazoa; phylum Arthropoda; class Insecta; order Hemiptera; family Miridae; genus Adelphocoris; species Adelphocoris suturalis. The sequence goes on from CM061045.1 coordinate 57,956,491, forward strand.
CAGACTTCAACACCTTTTTGTGCTTCCTGATAAGATAGTTACAATGAAGAACCGGTTCTAAAATTTTTCTCTTTTTTTAATCGAATGATGTACATGATTCTATACCGCAACTTCGTAAATCACAGTAGTTGAATATTAGATTTTCTTGGTAATGTTCATAGTTTGTAAAATAACAATACTTATTTGAATTTTCCGGAAAAACGCTGAGCTTCTTTTTTGGCTTGATGTCTGGACTTGGTGACCGTACCCAGGTCACCCAATACAGCTTAAGTATAGTAAAGATTCTTCAAAAACCTATGCAGGTCTTCAAAAAATGTTGGCAGTCTTTGATGGCATATTGAATTCATGCTCATATGCACTTGGAATAATATTTATTTCGTCATAACTGGAACAGGCGCGATACCCACTCCGAATTACCAATATCCGGCGAAATTATTGTCCGGTTCTACAATATTTGAGAAGTAAAGGATCGATGTGCTACAACTTAGATTTTTTCAGAGTCGGTTTATCTCCTGTATTTCCTGTCTCACATCTTTGAGAAAGAGATGATAACAATATCGCCAAGTTGGCTATTTCTGATTCCCATCAAACAACTTAGAATTGAGCTGACAGCAGCTCGTAATCACAGATAATGGACCGATTTAGCCATGTAAGCATAAAAAGAAGTTAAGCGGTGCTTTATCAGCTATGCAACATTTCTTAAAAGAACCGCCCTATCTAAAAAAAAATGATAATTTGTGATCGATAAAATAGAGTCGGTTAAATATCTTTCCACTTTCCACTTATAATCACTATCAAACTACGCCTCTTGATGCTTCAGTTTTAACCGAACAACACCAGCAGTAATTGAAAATATCGTTAGGGGATTGATATCAATTCTTCATTATTTAATACATTTCTTCATTTATACATTCAGTTTTTAAAATAGGTTGGAGTTTTCAACGGTATTATGGTAGCACACAACAGTAAATTGTTGCATGATAGCAAGTTTAACACTGATGATCAACAGCTGGCCTCCAAAGCCAATACGTTTGTTTAGTTTTCTCTAAAACGTATTTGTTAATTAGAGGAAATACTTTTTTGTACGCCTTGACTGATTAGTTGTCTATGGTCTAGCAAACATATAGAAATTGATTAAACTAGAGAAAATACACGGAGTTTTCACTGCAAAACATAAGAACAGAATATATTTTCACAACACATGATCAAGTAACAAGTCAATGCAACATGTGCGAGTTGGTAATGGCGAATTATTTCCAATACTTCCAATATATTTGGACTTCTTATCCAAGATTCCGAATGCTGTGATGCTTTTGTCGTGTTGAGGTGATGATCTTCATCCTGATTCGGTGGTTCAGTTCCAGACTCGTTTGCTGATCCATCGTGTTCTGCGACTTGTAGTTCAAAATTCGCTTCATGATTTTGTTGTGCTTCACCAATATCTCTTTCCTCCCTATCCGAATAATCATTTCCACATTCATTATTTGTTGGAATTTTTACTAACGAGAATTCTCTTTCAATTTGTTGTCAATAAGTTTCATTGTCATTTCTCTAGTATGGTTTCTGCTGGGTTTTTTTTTTCGCTATTCTACGGATTTATATAGATATTGGAATATTTTTTGTTTTTCGTGGACAACCTGATCTCCTTAGTTACAGAGAACGCGTTTTCCTCTTAAATTATCACACCTTTGTATTGTGTATGAAATAAAGTGAAATATTGGAACGAAGTTTTCGCGATTTCAATAATTATAAATCTTCCCGGTTATAATAGTTTCCTATTTCCATATTCATTCAGCATTCCATCATCGATGACATTTTCCAAAATTTCTTCTGTAAATTTGACGTCTCAGCTTCGAAGAACGACCTACTTTTTTCTCCTGGACCTAAAACATCATGGTGTTCCAGTATATTAGAGCATATGGTAAGAGTTGGAGGGTTTATTCACCTTTTGCTGACAGATGTTGATTTGGTGTGAAATAATGTTGCTATTGTATGCAATTGGAAATTCACGTTGTATGGGTCAAGGAGCTGAAACAATAAATATCGATTTGATATGATTTGTAAAACCAACTTGACGTTGTCTGCACAGGATTCGGAGAGAGCGCTATCATGATCAGCACAGTTCACAATGGAACTCGCCAGATCGTTTTGATCGAGATAGACCACCCCGCTGTTGGTAAGGAATTTAATATTTGTTAAGTTTAGTTTAAGATTATCATGATTCGTGTATTTATTCATTTTTGGAATAAAAAACGTAAAAATTAATTTCAAGGCACGCAGCATGATCGTAGGTATTATGTTATGTTTTGTTTTGAAATTTGAGCTCTTTACGCGCAAAGAAATAGTCAACATACAATTTTATGGCAAAAAACCTGTTCTAAATAATATACTGCAATTAAAACAAAAATGTTGTGTATCAAACATTTTCACAGGTTTTAGAGATTTAAAGAACATATTAATGGAATTTAAGTAAAATGTTTAGCATAATTTTGTGCATCATTTTTTTAATGTTACACTTAGTTGATATAATTCTTTTGAGTAATATTCCGCTGAAAAATATAAAGTTGATTACACGTGGTAGTTTTGTCGTTTTCTGTGATATTTTCACCACATTATGTGAAATGTGACCACTTTATTGTGCTAAAAAAATTCTGCCCAATAAACTTTTTTTTTGGGAATAATTTTATTGTGCGACGGCGAGAAACGTTCTGATTATCAAAAACTCCAGTCAGTGTATCCACCCATCTGACCTCAGAAGAACAAAAGTTCGTAAGAATATGCAAATATCTTAGCCTTAGAGGTCCGAAAGATATAAAACACATTGGGAACCATCAAGTTTCCATATCGCTCATTCCCTGAGTCATTATATGTATAGTTTTACCCGAGGGTAAGAGTTGATCACAAACACACGAAACCGAAACTGTTCAAGAGGCTGTAATGCAAAAAGCGAGATGGAAATTATGAATTCGGAGGATAGTGACCTCCGAATGATTGAATACTTCTAGCTCGAATACATACCTTACGTACTGAGGAAGCGAAAATGTATAGACTTCATCTGTAGGTAATGTATGTGTATTTGTATCATGTTGAGATTAAAAACCAATGCATCTGCATATTGTTGTATTGTTCTCATATATACTCACATACACAACTTCGTCCTATAAAGAAGTGAAATCATCTTGATGAGCAACAGTCACTTAGGTGTTTCATGGAACAATTTATAGCTTAACCAGTGCGTAAACGCCACGAGGAAATCCCTCATTCATGAAAATTATAGGATATCTTCAGCAAGCCAACCGAACAACAATCAGTTTTAGCCAAATAGTATCGACGTTTTTTATCCAACAGTGAATTTATCGTTTGCGCTTGTGCAGTAGCCAGAGCTGATCAACACGAAATAATATTCAAGGTTTTCAAGTCCATTCGCCTACCCTTAATTTTCAGCGAATCAGGGTCGCTAAATAGGGAGAAATAGGAATATCACATATCACATTATTGATTAATAATACCGTTACACTTGAGTAAAATTAAAACATGTTTCATGTATATTGTTGTATGATTCTCATTTATTCATGCTAACCAACTTGATATTGTCCTATACAGAATTTGGAAGGAGAACCTTCACGGTCGGCAGCATTTACAAAATAACTCGCCCGGTCACCACGCCTCAGGGAAGCCAGCCTGATATCAGTAAGAAATTTCATTTTTATCTGCTCACTGTTGATTGGCCAATCACGAAAAAACAATTATTTTGTTTCGAAAGTCATTTAGATAATTATTGTTAGAAATGTCAACCTTATTTCATATATTTTATCCCTTGGAGTTAACTGAAAGTGATGCCGAAATTACAAGCGAATCCTTGACCGATGTTCGATTTTTTAGTCAAAAATCGGCTAACTCGATTCCATAGGTTCGTTAAACCAAAAGTATATAAGCCCATTATGTTCTGATTATTCGTATCGTACCGCTAAAGAATAATTGAATCATGTTAACATATATATTGTTGTATGGTTCTCATTTATAATGTCCTACATGATAATGTCCAATACAGGAATTGAAAGGACACCCCTCTTGTTTGAAAACACTTACAGCGGAATTCCCCAGGTCAACACAACTCAGAGAAACCACTCCACTGCCGTTAATTCACATAGTTGGGTTCCACTCTCTGATCCATGGACAGAATTCATGAATCGTAAGTTCCTTCTTTGATTTAATAATTAAGATGATTTATTGTGGAATTCACTCAAGTTTGTACATATCAGAGTATGTCCAGGAATAAGTCGAAACAAACCTATTTTTTTCTCAAAGGCTTGGCGGATTTGATCAATCCCTTTGGTGGAGTTGTTGAGGAAAAGATTGGAGAGACCGGATTCAAAATCGTTCACAGGGAAGAGGATGTTCCTATTAAACTAGAAATTCTGGGAGTAGAAGCCACTCAATATTTTTGACAGAGTAGAAAGCAGGCTAATGGGTCTACACTCTTTCGTATCATTTCTGGCTATTACTTTCTTTTTGACCAATACTATTTCTGCAAACTTACATTTAGTGGGGTTGTGGAGTTGTGATAGTTGTACCAACGTCGCTGATGTGCGAGCAGGTATAAGAGCTTGGTTATAACATCTGGGCCTGGAGCCTTCCTTGAGCGAGAATACATGACTTTGAATGAGAATACATGACCTTACAATGAATTTAGGAAATGAAGAAAGTAGAAGAGTAGTTTCAAGACCAGCACTTATTGTTCTTCAAAGTGCAAGGGTGTTAGCGAATGCTTCTTCTTTATCAAGGGATCTGCGTAGCCATGCAGTGCTCCGTTTAAGGGAGATATGCTAAGTTTTTCTTTTGTTGTAGCTCGAATTGATTTTCACAAGAATCCATCGACGGGGTCCAGCGTGGCCAATTCATTTATTTATTTCTTAACACTATTTCTTCCTCGTTTCGCTTTTGAATACGTGCCGAGTTTAGGTATCCCGTTACTCTGTTATTAACAGTTTAATGTTCGGGATGTTTAGTTTGTTCCATCGTGTTCGAGCTTGTGTTTTGGCTTGATGAAGGGTCGTAAATGTGGGCGGGGCAGTATACTTCTGAAGGTGTTTGGAATTTTGTAATAGCTGCAGGTAATAGTAGCAGTAAACTATATTTCGAGTGAAGGTAGTCATCAGCTGGGTCAATGGCAGCTAGTGTTTTATGAAGGAGTTATGTGGAGGATTATGCGATTTCATAGACCTTTCAGTTGGATAGATGTTTGATCAGATTGTTCTCGTGGGCTCTAGTTGAATATGGAAGCATCGAAGAAGGGTTGGGACATGATCACAGATGAAGTCGGGTATCTCAATGGGTTGGACTACTGATTGAGAAAAGTATCGCCGTACACTGCCACAAGGGATACGGCAATGAAAACTCTATGAAAAAACCTCCAGCGGATAAAAATACCTCCAAAACAACAACTAAGCATATTAATACAACTAGCAGTTTATGATGCATAAGCTTATAATTACATATATACTATCTATAATACAGCGAAGTGATTTGAAGCTATGACTACATATAAATAGGCATATCACAAACTAAAGATATCAAAATTTTGTAGTAGAGCCGAACAGAGTTGGGCGTAATCATAATAAGTAAACACAATTTTTTGTGATTACGATTGTATTCACTGGAAAAACTAAGATTACGGCAGTAATCACAGAAAAAATTATGATTATGACTGTAACTACTGGACAATTTCTGCGTTAATGGGCTTATTTATGGAGCATCGATTGTTACGGCCAAAATCACATTAAAAAACGTGTGATTACAATGATAAGTAATTGCAAAAAATGTTGTGATTACTAATATAATCACAGAAAAACTGTGATTACGAATGTAATCATAATCGTAATCGTGGGTAATCATAAGTGTAATCGTAATAATATCTTCAGGTCCTGTGATTGTAATCGTAATTGCAATCACAACTTTAAAACCCTATGATTGTAATCGTAATTATGATTACGATTATGTCCGACTCTGGAGCCGAACAGATTTCAGGTATAATAGCAGGGACTGACCTTGTCATGCCCAGATAGAACTTCAACTCACTCAGGTGGTCGAAGCTGGACTCCGAGGTCCATAGGAAGTGACGGATGGACAACCACCCCCACAAATCTCGCACGTTAAAATAACGAGCTACTACACTAATTAGGTCTGTGGGTAAGTCGGGTAAGGCCAGTAGCTACCGAATGTACCACTATTTGGTCCCTCCTTCGAAGTTGAATCACGAAAGGACCAAAGGGTATTGTTCCTGAAAAACACCAAGCAAGCCTGTGACCTCACTCCCTGCCGTTCCTTAAACCGAATGGAACGGTAAGTTGCATGTAGGAGATCTGATCCCCATATCGCTGAACTTTACGTACGTGGGTATTAGTGGCAATGGGTCTGCTGTTGTATACTGGGTATGCAATCAACAGACTCATTGCCATGTACACCCACTTATCTAAATTTGTGACTCTGTGCAACAATATACGGAAGAAAAAGCTGAACTTGGTTTCAAAAATGCTGATTTTGGTTCGGAATAGTTGAATTCGGTTAGGAAAAGGTTTGATTTGGTTGTAATAAAACTTCATTATGCCTCATATACCTTTACTTTGAATTATCATTTCATTTACAATATGTTCCATACTTATTAGTCACTTTATGATGTGATGTATAAAAATATCTAGTATCAATCATGAGTTATCTCAGATCCGAATTTATACGTCTATTTGATATGTTCTTCTTGACAAACAGAATAGGTACAAGCTCCAGGTTTTGGTGTATGTATAAGAACACATTACCATTCATTTTAAAACGAGATTGTTGATTACGGTTAGGGTCGCTATCGGTAATGATTTATCACCCGTAATTCATAATTAGGGGGTATTTTTTACTCTAAATCATGTAGTGGTGTTTATTTATTGATATTCTAAATACCATCTTGGAAAAACACCGAAAAAATTTCCAGAATTGCACGTTCCTCAACTCATTCCCTTATAGCGCCAACCCTTGCATACCAAAACTTCCACTACATAAGATGGTAACTTAAGGAAATTCGCTCATACAATAATGCCGTATGACTGGAACTTTTCAACGTTGTCTTCAAAACCTTCAATCACTCAACTCAAAGCACTTTGATTGTTTGTTTACGTATTTATTATTATTAGTATTTTCAAATTGTCTTCTTGTTTATATAGAACGCGATGTGGCAGAGAGGGTTCGAACGGTGTTCCCTGAAATGAGCTTCACTGAGAGAAGGCACGGAAATCGCCACCGTCAACAAAACAATCAAGAAGCGTCACAAGCACTAAATTACCTTGAAATGTTTCACTGCGCTATGATGTCCCTTATGGCTTCCATCTGTATCATGCTTTTGTTTTGGTGGATCGTGCATCTAGAATAATCAAATCGCCAGAATGTAATGTATTGTAAAAATGGTGTTTATACGATCGAAGGGTGGGGGGGAGGGGTTAATAATTGTAGGGCATCATAGGATGTACCTCTCAAGACACTTTGAAATTTGACAATATACAGTATATTTTATCAAAATATAATATGGTATTAGGTACCTACCAACAGGAACGAGTCCTCTTTAAAGTCTTTTATAAAAAATTTCCAGTGAAAACTCAATTTACATTCTGGAGCGTAAATTCGTACCTATCAATGCAACATGTGTAACATAAATTTCAAATAGTAATAAGAATTGGATAAAAAATGAATAGTGTTATTGAGTTCCAAGCGATAATTGATTTAGAACAAAAAATCATATATAGAAACAGGATGATTCTATATCAATTGAAATCCTAAACCAGACCTCAGCTCATTACCCCAATATTTTATCATGAAGTGAATCAAAATCACTATATCCAAATTCCGTGGGCTCAACTTATTTAGGCTCTATCATGGTTTTGAGAAAACAAAAATAAATTAAATACAAAAAAAGTGTTTTAGTAGTAAATATTTCGTGGTTCACCCTGGAACGATACAGTCTCCACATATTTGCAATGAGAAAAAGTTCGTTTTGCTTCGAAATTGCTTCTTTGGTTATTTAATTAACTTTATTTTCATTTCAATGTCTGGAGGTTCTCGTAGAGCTTTTCACCGTTTATTTCAGTGGTCTTAATCCTTACAAAATTTGAAAACAACGTCTAATTGTTTTATGCGTAAATACAAAGTAGGTACTTTGTAAATTCAAGGTTTCTTTGACTATTCATAAAGAGGGAAATACCATCATGAATTTATATCGATTTCCCATTGGCTCTCCTGAAACCCCCTCGTTTTTTAATGTGATAGTCTTATCATGTCTGATTATATTACTTTATATATTATTATATTGATGTTGAGTTATTATGTTTTACAATACTGCAACGAGCAATTAAGTGACACCCTTCCTAAAGCCTGATTACACCATTATGGGGGATTTAAGGGGCTCCTTTACCCCTTTCCACCCTCCACAAGGTTTATCTGTTTTCTGAAGAGGCTTGTAATGCCCTTTGCGGAGAAGCCAATTTCACTTAGTTGGTGCGGGTCAAGACACGGATTTTTTTAGTTTTTGAAGATTCAGATGATCGAGACGAAAGATGAAGTGCTTGGGATTAGAAGATGATGCCTTGTTGCCCTTGAGAAAATATTTTAGAAGTCAGATCAGTTTCGGAATCCGACACGTGAAAACACCATCCTCCTGGGCCCCAGCTGACTGTTCATGCGAGGCGGTTTTTGAATTTGGATTAATCATCAACTTCTACCTGGAAAAAACAGCTTTCCTTCTAATGAGCATTCTGAAGGCAGGAATTGATTTTTGTAGTTTTTAAAGGAGTTTTTTTGGGTTTTGGGGAAAAGATGTTTTAGGGGCCTATTCTTTCTATCTTTCTTTTTCCCGTAGATTTGGATGAAAACGTGTTCAATGTCCTCAGTTTCGTCCTATGATTTGAATCCAGCACCTCGATATATATCGCATTTCCAAATTGAATTCGTCCTTTTTCAAAATGAATTCGTCCTTCAAAAAGAGAGACCAAGTCTTCAAGGCAAACAGATAGTGATATGCGGACACCTGTTCCTTTCTCGAAGAATAAATATTTATTGCATTGGTTTGCATAGTTAATTAAGATGTAATAGACGAAATTTTTAACGTTTACACGGAATTGATATGAGAAATCTGCAAAAAGTTTGCAAGAAATTCATACAAAGCCATGAATTTTAGAGTTTTGGTTTATTATTTTCAATAATGAACCTTTGTAATCGACCAAAAAAAGTAACTCCTCTCAAAATTTGTTGGTTTACGTTTGAAGATGCATAGAATCTTTAAAAAAAAAAAAAAAAAAAAAAAAAAAAAAAAAAAAAAAAAAAAAAAAAAAAAAAAAAAAAAAAAAAAAAAAAAAAAACTGGCCGTCCACCGACGCTGTCCAGAGCGTTTCTCCAAAACTACGGATCCAAAGTTTATTAAATTTGGCTGAAAAATCATACATTGGCAGGAGGTATGCCAGTAACATCGGCATCAATTTCGATCGACCATGAAGCGTAGTAATCAAGGGCTGAAATACTAAAAAATCAAGATCTCGAAAACTTTTAAGGTAACGCCGCTGTTTTGCCAATCCACGGCACTGCATCATCACAGCTCGTATAAAGAAAGTTTAGGTGTGTTATTTAATTTCTCTTCAGTAAGCGTCTACACCGATGCAGACACATGAGATACCTACCTAATGATTCGTTTAATAATATAGACAGGTGTTGCGTAGAAGAGCTATACAGTACAGAAATAATAGACCTTGTGCAATAATTTGCAGCATTTATTTATTTATTTTGTCCTTTTCTTCAATGCAGAGGCTACCCTGACGCTGCTCAAGGCATGAGGGAAAGCGTATGCATTACAAAGTTGGTGCCAACAGTTTGTGTCAGATGTGCGTAGATGGTCGGGGAGAAGATTTTCGCGCACTTGCGTAAATACTGCATTCCGACCGCCACCGTTTTCCCGAACCCCAGACACCCCCGTAACTAAGATACCTTCAAGATTCGGTCCCTCTTTATGAAGGACGAATTCATTTTTTAAAAGGAAGAATTCAATTTGGAAATGCTATATACATCTACGACTTCAGCCAGCTTATATCAGACAACACCTCTGGAAAAAATGCATTCAATCAAATTGCTTTCAACTCTTTTAGCTACGAATTTGATTCCTGAAGTAAAATTCAAAAAAGCTGTAGCTATAGCTTTAAAAAAATGAAATAAATAAATAATCTACGCCCACTAAATTTATTGTTATCATTTTTTAATTTAATTTATTTATTATTTTTTAAAATCTTATGTTCTTGAATTAAGGTTGATTCGGTTTCTAAAAACACCAAAAATCGATTCTGACTTTCAAGAAGGCCCATGTCAAGGTTAGGGGGGGGGGGGGTATTTTCAATGTAGAATCTATTAAAAAAATATCCCCCCTCCTCCTCCTCCTCCTCCTCCTCCATTGATGGTTCTTTCATAATATGTCTCGAGGAAGGAGGTGACTTGATTGCTCGTTGGTGTATTATAAAATATCATAATTCAAAATCAAAATAATAATATGTAGGTACCTAATACAATATATATAATAATATACAATATGTATAATAATTTAATACAAATGACGATGTAATTGGATAATACCAGGTATTGTTAAATTATGATTTTTTGTTTATTGCTATTGAGCTAAAAATGATAATTTGGGAAGATTTTATGTAAGGTTCTATAAATCACACATGGTATTTTATGAAAGATTAATCAAATTATTTCTTTGTTTAATGCTAAAGTTGTTATGTCTGAAAAATTGTTAAAAGTCTACAATAGTAAAGCTAGTTAAAATTAACTTAACTATATTTATTCACGATTCATCATCATTCGTTTTTTGTACGGTTAAATATTAACAGTTAATAACTTTGTAACTACTAAGTAATAAGGATAATATTAATGTTAAACTGGGATGTATTTTTTTTTTCAGAATGTTATATAGTTGGAAATTATAATTCATGGAGATTCTATGTAAGCTTGTATAGATAACATATCGTATTTCATGGAAGATTAATGAGTTTATGCATATTTAATTTCGTGTTAAGTTTGTTCTCTCTAAAATAATCATTGCAAATGTCTAGGATAATAAAGCTTGATAAAAGTGACAATTATATATATTTACAACCACAATAATGGTTCTTTTTACAGTTCAATATTAACTTACTGACTTTGTAAGTATCAAGTAATAAGGGTAATATTATTGTTTAACTGTGATGTATTTTTTCAAGAAGTTATGAAGTTAGAAATTATAATATATCAAGATTTTATGAAAGCTTGTATAAATAAGATATAGTATTTTATGAAAGATTAGTGTATTTTATCATATTTAATTTATTGTTGTTTCTGGTCTCATAAAAAAATGAAATAAAAAATATTGTAAATGTAAAGCTAGCTAGAATTGACAAAATGAAATTTGTGACCGTGCAAGGGAGGGAGCTAAACTTGCCAAGGCTTTTTTTTAGGAGAACAAAAAAACGAAGTATAATCGTCGGAATAATCCCCAATAATCATCGGAACTTGAATTTGCTACATTTTTCATTGTTTTCATAATCGCGAAAAACTGCAGCTTTGCAAGTCAGCTGAATATCTGCTGAAACCTGTTGAAAATTTTCGGGCTCGATTTTTTCTAATTTTGAAAAATCATAAATTTTGATTTGGAAAATGATGAGAAATAAAAAAGAAGATTTTGTTCAGCATAATGTGGAGAAAAATGAAAAAATATGAATTCAGATTTGACATCAAGGAAGTTAAGCTCCGTTTTCCCTTGCACGGTCACATTTATTTACAATTAATATAAGGTTTTTTTTTTTAGAGTTCAATCGTAACTTTTTTAGCGTTTCCATCATACGAATAATTGGTTTTTGTCAAGGTAGGCCAGAGTTTATGCTCAAATTCATGATAGGAGTGGATGACCAAAATTTTATATATATATATATATATATATATATATATATATATATATATATATATTTATGTTCCCTTGAAAAAATCTCCTTTTCAATAAAGTCATCCAGCTCTATTTTGAAAGATTTTTTTTATGAAATGTCAATTTATGCAGATTAGGTATACTGTTAAGTTTGTTGAGCCTCGGTACAAATAAGAAAAAATGAGTTTGGGTTTCAAGTACGTTTGTATCGATAGTTAACAGTAGCAAAACAATTTTTTTTTTTTTACAATTGATATATACTTTATGAGCGTACCAAGGTAGGCCAACATTGAGTAGCTGAGTTGTAGGTACAGGAGTAGCTCAAAATGTAAACGATCAAAATTGAAACAGCCACCGTCCTCAAAAAACCTTTACGAGCCCCATTTGGAAAATCCCTTGTGAGTAACCTTCACTCAATGCAGTTTTTGATTTACTCATTAAAGGAATTTCATACCTTTACAAATACAAAAAAAAATAAATAAATAAATACAAAATAATAATAATAATAAAATAAAAAACACTCCTAAGATTCATAATAAAAAAATTGAAGCATTAAAATGAAAACTTCAAATTACCTTAGTTCAAGCTAAATTGATCCAAATTTGTTGTAGCTCAACTGTCTCCCATTTCTACCACCATTGCCATAATGCTGAGATTATCAAGCTAATTCCCCTCTCGAATCAACTTCCCGGGTTCAAATTGGAAAATAACTCAATTAGGTACCGAGAAACTTAATTCCGGGTATTCTAATTGAACTGCCTTTGCTCATCCAAGGTGGTTATGAGAAAAAAAAAAAAACAACCCTGGAAAACCCTGAAAAGATTGATATCCGAGTCTGATGAATCCGTATTTTCCAACACCACATTCACTGTGGACAAAACACTGAGATGTGCCCACATAATTCATTTCATTCATAGAAATTCTCATATTTGATCATCGCACTAACCTTTACTTTTTTTGCACTGAAGAAGAGAGGTATTTCAGCCATGTTATCCTTCTAGTCTCACAATTAGTGCATAACTGTATGTTCATTAATACAAGATATTCGATTTAAGAAACAACAGAGATTGATTCTGTAACTAATTTCCGACAAAAAAACTACACATTCAGACTTTTTAAACGTTCCGCTTACAAGCATTTTAACAACTGCTATTGATCTTTTTAGGTACACAGTTGGGGGGAGAAAATATACATTTTCTCAAATTTGTGAAATTACTATTTTTTATATGGCATTGCAAACAAAATTTTATTTTCTAAACGCTTTACAGGGTAAAATTCCAGGTGTTCTCAATATTTCAATAGCTTGGTTGAATTAATTACAATAATAACCAAGTTTCACGTGGAGAACAAGTTTCTTGGTTATCATTCAATCTGCATGCTCGATTGTTTGTGTGTTTAGGTGTATTAACTCGGTTATTTTGATGTCGGGAGGATCTGACAGGAGATAAATTCAGCGACAAATTTACTATCGATCGTAACCTATTCGTTTTATGATAACCTTGATTTTTATCCTGTGAACGCATTTTTATTCAATATGTAGGTAGATTTTGAAAATTGAGATCACGTAGAAAATATAAACATTGTAGCACTGAATCCTGAAGTTAAACCGAATACGCCCTCTTGAGTTGTTACTGAGTTCGAATGATTGATTGACAATGAGTATCCGAAAATTAGACGTAACAAAGGAATGTCTGTAAAATATCTTTAAATCGAATGGTGTTTTTAATAACTAAATTTTGATGGATAAATTAGCGTTTTATTTAAGATACCATAACAGACGATTTTTAACACCATCTTTCCCAGTAATCGTCGATTTTTATGACAATTTCAGGAATTTTGTGGATTAGGTTCAAAGAATATCCTCAAATGTAAAATAATTTTTGATTGCGTAACTATATAATTCACTTTTATATTTAAGGCATTGAAAACATCATTAGAAAGTATCTTTTCATCAATTGCGATGAAAGGAATGAATCAACCAAGTGTTTTCAGCCATTTATGACTATGAGTCAATACATTGATTGGTGGTAAATTGTTTGAATGAACAATCTAGTTAAAATGTTCTGAAAGTCTTGCGTTAACATTTTTTGAAAAAAAAAAAAAAAAACTTGCGCCTTGCATAATCGAAACTATTTTTGAAATTGGAGTTGTACCTATATGTCTACGTCCTTATCCTGATCTTGATGGTGTTGGCCTTGCTCTATGGAGCCTCAACGTCCAAGTCACTAGACGCCAACCACTAACACCATCTGTTGCGTCTCTGTCCACAGTAGAGCTGTGGGCAGTGACGCTGGCTGTTCGCCTATAGGGAGTTGGAAATTATGTGATCTGTAGTGACTCATTATGTACCGTCGAGGCGATTAGGTACACATGTTCATATGATCCCTAAAAACAAAGCCTGCGTGTTTCACTTCACCGAGCCACACCATTAGGCACAAACATAACTTTTATGTGGGTGCCAAGCCATGTAGATATTCACGGCAATGAGAGAGCTGATGTCCTAGCAAGGAGAGCCATTGGTGATAACTCCATCGAAATTTTGCCTATGCACATTGAGGATCAAATCTCCTAAATGCAGCATAAATCCAATTCCATCTGGCTCGAGGAATGGCAGAGTGAGGTCCCTGGTCTGCGTGGAGTCCTTCAGGACCTTTGCCCGGTTGATCCTTTTGTGACTAACCTTCCAAGAAGGGACCGAATAGTGGTCAATCGGGTTGCCACTGGCTATCTTATACACAGACACCTGCTAGATCCAGTAGCTTGTGATGTGGTGTGTGGGAGATGTGAGGGTGATTTGTCTATCCGTCACTTTTTGGAGGACTGCCCTGCCCTCGTGGACCTCAGGGTCCAGCATACACCCCCTCAGTGGGTAAATATTCTGTCTGAACCAGACAAGGTCCAGTCCCTGTTGGTGTACCTGAAAGCCACTGAGCTTTACAACAAACTGTGATATTCTGATCTGTGATATATTTATTTATTTATCTGCATCTAGTCATACATTTATTTAACTAAGTTTTATAGTATTTATAAGTATATATTTAATAATAGTTTTTATGTATTTGTAAGGATAATCTAGTCGTAGTTTAGTTTTTATTATGGGGTATTTTTATCCGCAGTAGGGGTTACAAAGTTGTCATCGCTGTATCCCTTGAGGCAGAGTGCGGCGATGCCTCGCTTTGCGGGTTATTATTATCATTTCTCCCCCTCCCCTGAAATATATAAATTTAACAATTATTAGTAGGCTTTTGCCATTTTCAATAACTTTTAAGCACATATTTAGAATTTCGACCAATATATGCCCTCGAAAAGTGCTATCTAACGAACTGCTGCGGTCATCAGGCACCCGAAGTACGTCGATAACTTTTTACAAGACACCAGATAATTTATATTTAAAAAAAAATTTTTTTTTGATGGACAGTAAAAGTACCCAATACCTCTTTACCACAATGTTTTTATTGGGTCAACAACCTACCGAAATCTATCTCTATTATTTATAAGAATGAAACTCCGTCTGTCTGTTTGTCTGTCTGTTTGTCTGTCTGTCGTGTCTATGCACGGCCAAACGGCTGAGTGGGGGGAGTGTACGAGTGGGGGGATCTTCTTGAGATTTTCCGAAAGGTGGAACGAGCGAATTTAAAATTGTCTAATCCCAGCCGAACCATGGGCCGTAGGGCGGGAGGGGGGTCGAAGTAGGAATTAATGTGCGCTTTTTGGACTTCCCCGCTTCCTCTACCCCTCTAAACGGCCGTTGACAATTCCGGAAAAATACGGGTTTCGTAGGTTTTCCTACGAGGAAGACGACGGCGCGATCGGATCGCGAAAAAAGTATCGGGAAATGCGTTAACAAAATGCGAGAGTACGGACCCGTTTTCTCGAAAAGTCCGCCGAAAAACTTGGTTTTTTCCGATTAAAATATACCCCATAAAGGTACGTTTTTCGGAACGGTTTTCGCGGGCGAAATACAGCTTTGATCCCGCCGAATCTGAATCCGAAGTCGGATATCGAAAAAAGTGACGGAAAGTAGGTCAAATTGGGAGGGGAATTGCGAGGGAAGCGTTTAACATCAGAAATTAATCGACCACGGGCCGCCGTTACACAACGTTGCTTACCTGAAGGGACCCTCACAGGGGGGTTCCCATTTGCACTTCTACGCAATACCTTGCGAGCGAAGCGAGAGCCATTTCAAATAATAAATACGGACTTTGTCCTACACATATACAGGTATACCTTGCGAGCGAAGCGAGCAACATCCCCGAATAAACTTTTCGTGGTTCCACGTAGTTTTATAAGAATTAATTTGTTTGTAAGAATTTCCAACAGAAAAAAACGTCTGCCAAGTTGGGTGGGCAGTATAACTTCTTCAAGCGAGCGAAGCGAGCAGCATCCCCTACAGAATAAATAATAATATAATTTGTTTGTAAGAATTCCCAACTGAAAAAAACGTCTGCCAAGTGGAGTGGGCAGTACAACATTCCCTAATAAACTTTTCGTGGTTCCACGTAGTTTTATAAGAATTAATTTGAATGTAAGAATTTCCAACAGAAAAAAACGTCTGCCAAGTTGGGTGGGCAGTATAACTTCTTCAAGCGAGCGAAGCGAGCAGCATCCCCTACAGAAGTAAAACCTACCCTTAGGGATCTACCATTTGCGAGCGAAGCGAGCAACATCCCCTACATGTTTCAATTGTAATACATCGCATGTATACAGCCACACTTTGCGAGCGAAGCGAGCAACATTCCCTACATACCACACTAAACTTTTTGTGGTTCCACGTAGTTTTATAAGATTTAATTTGTTTGTAAGAATTCCCAACTGAAAAAAACGTCTGCCAAGTTGGGTGAACAGTATAACTTCCTCAAGCGAGCGAAGCGAGCAGCATCCCCTACAGAAGTAAAACCTACCCTTAGAGATCTACCGTTTGCGAGCGAAGCGAGTAACATCCCCTACACACGTTAAACCTACCCTTAGGGATCTACCATTTGCGAGCGAAGCGAGCAATTTAAGGGGGGGTCCGGGGGGCTTGCCCCCCGGCTGGACGTGGAGGCGAGCGTAGCGAGCCGGAGCGGCTAGTACTATTTATAAGAATGAAACTCCGTCTGTCTGTTTGTTTGTCTGTCGTGTCTATGCACGGCCAAACGGCTGAGTGGGGTGAGTATACGAGTGGGGGGATCTTCTTGGGATTTTCCAAAAGTGGGAACGAGCGAATTTAAAATTGTCTAATCCCAGCCGAACCATGGGCCGCAGGACGGGAGGGGGGTCGAAGTAAGAATTAATGTGCGCTTTTTGGACTTCCCCGCTTCCCCTACCCCTCTAAACGGCCGTTGACAATTCCGGAAAAATACCGGTTTCGTAGGTTTTTGAACGAGAAAGACGACGGCGCGATCGGATTGCGAAAAAAGTATCGGGAAATGCGTAAAAAAAATGCGAGAGTACGGACCGTGTTTTCTAGAAAAGTCCGACGAAAAACTACGTTTTTTCCCATTAAAATATACCCCGTAAAGGTACGTTTTTCGGAACGGTTTTCGGGGGCGAAATACAGCTTTGATCCCGCCGAATCTGAATCCGAAATTGGATATCGAAAAAAGTGACGAGAACTCGGTCGAATTGCGAGGGGAAGCTAGACGAAGCTATTAAAATGAGAAATTATATGTGCCGTGGACGCGAGAAGGCTCTAGGAAGACGTGATTGGGGTTCGACGACTCAGGTGTTACACAATGTTAGCAGGTACACACAGGTATACCACATAGGTATGCGAGGCGAAGCGATGGGGGGAACTTTTCCGTTAGAGACATTTCAAAAGAATAAATACGGGTTTTTTCCTATACATATACAGCTGTTCCTAATAAACTTTTCGTGGTTCCACGTAGTTTTATAAGATTTAATTTGTTTGTAAGAATTTCCAGCAGAAAAAAACGTCTGCCAAGTTGGGTGGGCAGTATAACTTCTTCAAGCGAGCGAAGCGAGCAGCATCTCCTAAAGAAGTTAAACCTACTCTTAGAGATCTACCGTTTGCGAGCGAAGCGGGCAACATCCCCTACAGAATTAAACCTACCCTTAGGGATCTACCGTTTACGAGCGAAGCGAGCAACATCCCCTACACACGTTAAACCTACCCTAAGGGATCTACCGTTTGCGAGCGAAGCGAGCAAAATTCCCTACATGGCACATTTTGCGAGAGGGAAGCGATGGGAAGCGATTAATAGCAGAACTTAATCGACCCCGGCGCCGTTTCACAGTATTGCGACCAGGCCTACGCACTTAAGTCTTAAAGGGACTCGATGACTCATTTCAACGGAATAAATACCTGTTTCTCCCTACACATATGCAGCAATACCTTGCGAGCGAAGCGAGCAACATCCCCTAATAAACTTTTTGAGGTTCCAGGTAGTTTTATAAGATTTAATTTGTTTGTAAGAATTCCCAACAGAAAAAAACTTCTGCCAAGTTGGGTGGGCAGTATAACTTCCTCAAGCGAGCAACATCCCCTACAGAAGTTAAACCTACCATTAGAGATCTACCGTTTGCGAGCGAAGCGAGCAACATCCCCTACATGTTTCAATTGTTATACATCGCATGTATACAGCCACACTTTGCGAGCGAAGCGAGCAACATTCCCTATATGCCACACTTTGCGAGCGAAGCGAGCAACTTAATGGGGGGTCCGGGGGGCTTGCCCCCCGGCTGGACGTGGAAGCGAGCGTAGCGAGCCGGAGCGGCTAGTACTATATATTTTCCCCTCCCGTTTATTATGTGATTTCCTCGATAGGATAAAGCTCTAGTTTGAGTAAAATCGTTTCAGCACTCACCTACTGCTCATTGCATATCACATTACTTCAGTCTCTCACTCAGGTTATGCCAAGGTTCCACTGAGCATAGTTAGATGATATTGGCAACAAACCTCTTGTGCCATGGCATTTTTTCGCGAATGTCAATAATATGCCCTTATTAAACGTAGTACCACCCGTGTTCATTCTATAGCTCCAACGTGCTGGCACATTTAAAAAATATTTGTCTCTCAATAATTACATTTCTTACAAACGTTTAATAAATTATCGTACTACATACTAGCGTGCCTATCTCAATTCGGTCGAAAAATGGAGTTTGATCCTTTTTCCCCATGACCCTTCATATATATATATATATATATATATATATATATATATATATATATATATATATATATATATATATATATATATATATATATATTATATATATCATTATATTTTTTATCTCAATTCTGTTGAGTTTTTATCTCAATTCTATCGAGAGTTATCGTCTGGAATGACACATACATATATTTTATGTATGTGTCATTCCAGACGATAACTCTCGATAGAATTGAGATAAAAACTTCGTTCTTTCGCCAAAAAATCAAGCATTTCAAAAGAAAGGATGAATTTGTTGGACAACAATTTTTGAGCACATTAAATTGATCAAATTTCGAAAAATGTACCCAAAAAATCACTAAAAATGGCTAAAAACGGCAAAAAATCGTTAAATTTTTATTTTTTTGCAGAATTTTTGTCAAAACAAAATTTTCAACGATTAACTAGGACATTAAAAATTTTTGCTCAAAATTATGATGAAAAACGTACTTAAATGTCATTAAAATTTGCTAAAATATCTATAAAAACTGCAAAAAAATCTAAAAATAAAAAATTCCTTTTGAATCAGTGGAATTTTATTTAGAATAAGTTGTTTGCCATAAAATTGGTTTTTAACCATTTCTGTCAACTAAAATTGCTTCAATTTCAATGCAATTTAACATACTATAGTACGATTGATAGTTTATGAAAATTCGCTCTCACGATCATGCGGCATGATTGGAACTTTTTTCAAATGTTCTAGTTCATCGCTAATAAACTTCATTTGACTAAAATTCTGCTTAAAATTCAAATTTAAAAACTTTTAGCCTCTTTTAGCAATTTTTTAGTGATTTTTTGTTTTGTTGCAAATTTGTTTAAAATTTACCAATTTAATGTGCTCAAAAATTGCTAGAAAATGCACTTTTCTTTTCGATTGGAATGCTTGATTTTTTTGGAATTTTCGTCTCAATTCTAAAGAGAGTTATCGTTTGGAAGGACATGTATATATTCATATACGTATGGAAAAGCGTTGAATTCTAGAATTCTTCTCAGGATGCCTCAAAACGGTTTTCAATGAAGAAAATTTTAGAAATTATTATTTTTAAAATTTTGGAGCCATTGCAATAGGTTCATTTCCGACGAAAATTCGTTTAAAAAAAGACAGGGTTGGTTTAAATATTTGGAGATGAATTTAGTACCCAGTTATATCCTTTTTACTCATCTTATCCACCGGTCTTAGTTTTTTGTCTTAATGTTGGTAACATTGATAACAGTTCTGATGGGCTCCCTGCTCATTTTTTCTCAAGGCTATTCCACTGAACCAACTGTGTAACCAACATCAGCTATGCTTCGACATATTTTACTCATCCTTCTGGCAGACATCATCCTGCAGGACCACACATCTCACGGTACTTGCCTAATAATTGGCTCAGTAAAACATATTAATCCTTTCATGATAACCAATTTTATGTAGCTCTACAACATCTTGAATACTAACATGTTAGCAGTCACTTCCATGCTATGTGATGGCTAGTGGGAAAAATGTTTTCCAAACTTTCATTAGATCTTAAGTTGGCAAAGAACATTTTTTATGAAGCTATGATTTATCCATTTTTTTATGAGAGCATATTCTTCAACAACTTCAATCTCACTAGAAGATATGCTATCAGAATCTCCAAATTTTAGTACTTTGTCCTATTTAAAAAAGGTAGTCCTTTCATATTTTTCTTCATGTTTGTCCAACAAATCTCTTATACAATACTCCAAAACAACTTAGCAGACTTTGACATTTACCAAAGTGAAGCATTTATACCTATCTGTTAGAGTAATGTACATCTAAGAATTAGGTGTCATAAAAGCGCAAAAATGTTTCTCCTAAAACACTGAATCTGAAACTTGATTTTTCGTTTATTTCATTTCTCAAACATAACCTGTACCTAAATCGTTGGTCCAACTTCGCCTCAAAAAACCCAGCCAAACAGCAGTGCCGCCTTACGTCAGATTTTGAACTATATACAAGGCCACCACCACTCACGAGTTGTCCATAGGAACTCAAAAAAGATTGGACATTTCATTTTCAAATTTCATCTCTCATCTGAAAAACAAACTCATAGTAGTGCTTCATTACCTACATATTACTTGGCTAATGGAAATGACCTAATATAGAAAAATAATATAAAACTCCGTGACAAAAATGAAAAAAATCTGGGTAAAAAAAACAGTTTCGAAGGGAAAAAAACATCAAAATCGGATTGAGAATAAGAATGCGGGTGGAGCAGGTCGTTTTGATAAATTTTGTATGCAGTTTCACTAATTTTGCTTTCGAGCCTATTTATATATGTAGTGGAAGCATTTTTGTCTCCCAAATCAAAATTTCCAATCACACTTTATGTTTTAGACCATTCTGAAATCCAAATTTTTTAGTTTTGACTCTAAGAGGATTTATAACCATGTTAATGCCATCAGGTACAAAAAACGAAAATAATCTTAAAAATTAAATTACTCGAAAACTAAGTGTTTAAAAAAAATCTCAACGAGGAAGTTTCGATAAGAAATGCGAAAGAATTGATCCCTGAAGTTTATTTCGCCTTAACCCGAACACCCTGTATAAATGCGTAAACCAAGAGTTGTAAATTAACAAATGATTCCTTGGAAATTAAATGATTCTTGATAGATGTTACGTTAGCGACCAGAAAAAAATTCTTTCGGATCATCTTCCCACCACCGCAACCCCCATCGTTGCGATAATTACATGTGCGCTTGCTCAGTTGATGTTGGTGATCAGATCATGGAGAGTTGTATACGGTATCAATGGACGTTGAGCTACCTCCAAATTTGATCGAAATTGAGCAATTCAGTTGCTACAAATAGGCGATTTGAGGTTTAATGATTTGGACTTGGTGGGTAGAAACTACTGATGCTTCACGAGCGACTGAGCATAAGGGCCCACTTAAATCCTCAAATATTAGTCAAAATTGATTGGACGAAACGTGGGTGACAAGGATATGCAGGCTCTCAGCCAAGCCAAAATTAGTTAGGTCTACACCAGTTGCGTTAGGTCTACTCCGAGTTGTTCACATCGTGAGTCCGCTTATCAAACAACCAATATTATTGTTGTGATTATCGGTGACTCAGCGAGATCAGCCTTATCTGCGTGATGTGTCTCTGTGACCATTGTTGAGGGGCGCTCAAGGAGGATGATACACTGATGTGCAAAGGTGGGTGCGATAGCTCATTTCACTTTGGGTGTTGTTCCGTAAGTGAAATTAATTTCAGAAAAATGAGTTCTGCCAACCGCGGCAAATGGAAGTGTTCCACCTGCCGAAGCGTTGCTGGGATTTTACCAAAAATAATTGCACCGTTTCAAACCAAGCTGGATGGCATTTCGAGTATTAAGAAGGATATTACAGAGCTTAAAAAATCAATCGAGTTTGTGAGTTCGCAGTTTGATACCTTTTCTTCTGACTTGAAAATAATGAAGGAAACAATGGGTCGCCTGGAGAAAGAAAACGACTGAAGGCAACTGTTACTTCACTTCAGATGAGATTTGACAATATTGAACAAGAATCACGCAAGATGAACATAGAGGTGCATGGTGTCCCTGAGACCAATAATGAAAATCTATTCGAGATCATTAAAACGATATCAAAAGAATTAGAAGTGAGTGATCTTGTGATCAAAAATGTTTTTCGAGCGGGTCCGTTACGCACGGAGCGCTCCCGGAAGATTGTGGCTCTTTTGGGATCGGATACTGAACGGCAAGAAATAATAATGAAATCTAGAAGGAATAGAACACTGACTGCTGATCGCCTTGTTCATTCTTGGCCAAAAACGAATATTTTTGTGACGGAAAATTTAACAGCGTTTCGAGCAGATTTACTACGGTCAACAAAGAAGAAAGCTAAAGAAAATAACGTAAAGTACGTCTGGATCAAGAACTTCGCAGTGCACACTAGGAAAAATGAGAATGAACCGGTTAAGGTAATTCGCTCTATTACAGATCTTGAAAAATTATGAAACACAATGATATACGTATCTATAGAATTGAATATTATACTCGAGCAAATTAAAAGTTAAATTTATGTTGGCTAATCTAATATGTAATAATAATTTTGAAGATGCAGTTTATTTGAATGGAAATGCATGTAATTATTTTTCTACTTTTAGAGAATTTCTGTCATCAAATATTGTAGAGTCATTAAGTTCTTCTAAAAGTCAGTTTAATATCCTTCACTTAAATATCAGGGGTTACAATGCAAATTTGTCGGAGTTTATGGCTTTGGCGGGAAATGACGTCTATGATTTTGATGTAATGGTGTTTACTGAGGCGTGGGTCGAGCATTGTTTTTCATTTGTAAGTATACCAGGATATGACTTGTTCAAATCTTCGAAACATATAAATAAAAATGACGGTGTCATTATTTATGTGAAACAAATATTAGCACCCATGGTCGAATTTTTGGACGTTCACTTTGCTACATCTGCTTGTCTGTCTCTCGTATGCGGAGGGGAATCAGTTACGATCCTTGCTACGTACAGGAACCAACAGGGAGACATAAATATCTTCTCCGAGAAACTAATAGGAAACATATTAGGTAAAAAGAAAACCGATCATTTTATATTTTGTGGAGATATCAATATCAACATTTGTAACGAGTCAAATAATGCCGTAATGATATATCGTTCGTCACTAGAAGAGTTGGGGTTTAGATGTATGATCGATAAACCCACACGGATAGGCGATGCTAACGCTTCATGTATATATCATATATTTGTGAAATCAAATGCCTCAAAAATTTTGGGTGGAGTCATTGAGACTAGTGTCACGGATCATTATGCGGTTGGAGTGAAACTGACAATAAAATCTCAGGTGAATGGGTGAAATGAACTTTGCAGGCTGCGCAACAAAACCGATCCGGTCAAAATGAAAAAAGCATTGGAAGCTTATTACTGGTCGATGGTCTGTGAAGAATCGGATGTTCAGGTAGCTGCGGGGAAATTCATTAGTGGATTTCAGCAGTGTTTGAGTGTTTCGTCGAACTCAACTCGCGCATCATATTCAAAAATTAAGTTCACGCCGTGGATTTCAGATGGACTGGTAAAATCCATTCATACGAGAGACAAATTAGCAAAAAAACTCTCCAAACAACCTTTTAAACAAGCTTTGAAGAATTATTATATGAAATACAAAAAGATATTTAACGTTGTGAGGAAAAAACAAAGAGACACCTACTATAAAAATAAATTTGGTGAAGCAGAGGGTCGCCCGAAAAGGTTTTGGAAAATCTTCAACGAATATTTTTTGGGGAGAGAAAACAGCGATCCTTTGGTACGTCATGTCATTACTGAGGCGAATAAACAGAAAACAGATATTAAATCAGCAACCACAAACATAGCGAACGAAATAAATGTGTTGGTTTATTATTTCCAATAATAAGCCTATGTGATCGTGTAGCAAAAAATTTTTATAACCCCCCCTCAAACTTTGTCACTTTACGTTTCAAGGTACGTAGAATCCAAATTTGAAATGTCCGTCCGCCGTCCGCCGTTCGCCGTCCGCCGTTCGCCGTCCGCCGTCCGCCGTTCGCCGTCCGCCGTCCGCCGTTCGCCGTTCGCCGTCCGCCGTCCGGGCCATAAAAGGTCTAAGAATTGACTTAAAAAACCCGTTCTTTCGCACATAGACTCCATTTGGGGTCTAGTTGGTCCTAACGTTTAACCATCCCGATCGCTTTACTCGCATAGATGCTATGGGCCAAAAACGGGCAAAAAAGTGTCTTTTTCGACGAGCTCACGCCTGGCTCGCTTGGCAGGGGGTCACGGTGGGTGGAGAGGGGGGGAGGGGGGCGAGCGTGGGGGTGGAGTGAGAGGAGGCGCCGGCGCCGCGGCTTGTGGTGGGTACGGCGCCGGCGTTCGTTCGAGGAATGAATGTTTTTTTCAAGGTCATATTTGTGTGTTAATACCAAAGCTTTTCCTGCGCATATTTAATAACATATCCTCTCGACTTTTCGTACGTACTTAGACAATGATATTATTAAGGCAATAACTATTTGAATAGATAGGAGCTCAAATCGAGAAATATAAACATGCGTATATAATTATAGAAGTATAGGTTGTGGCAACTAGAAGTAGGACACGCCGAGGAGTCTGGACGGGCCTTATGACGTACGCTAGCCAACTAAAACTACGATCATACTCAATTGAAAAAATAATAAACCTTTGTGAAATAATTTGCAGCGTTTTTTTGCAAGCGTTGGTAAAAACCTAGCCAATAAGATCCCGGTTCTTCCTCAAACCAACACAGCTTCGAATTCATTCTTCCCTAGCCCCAGCTATGGTCGTAGCTCTATGTTTACATTCAAACCTATAGGAGAAACAGATCTCTCTTCTCTACTTAATGAAACGGATGGTAAATCGGCTCCGGGTGACGACGGCATCAATCTCCAGCACATTAAAAACTTCGAAAGTATTCTAAAACAACCGTTGTTGCACATTATTAACCGCAGCTTAACGTTATCCACGTTCCCAGATGTGTTGAAGGTGGGCCAAAATCGTCTCGCTTCACAAAGGTGGCTCAATATCTGAGTATAATAATTACAGACCTACGAGTATATCTTTATTGAGTGTGATCTCCAAATTGATCGAAAAGTGGGTGAAGATTCTTTAAAAAAAAAAATACCTGAATGAGAACTCACTAATCTCGGTAAGCCAGTTTGGCTTCAGGACAGGCTTGGGCGTCGATGAAGCGTTGTTCCACGTCACAAAGGATCTCACAAATATTATGGACCAAAGAAAGAAAAGTATCTTGGTGCTGTTGGACCTTGCAAAGGCATTTGATTCGGTTGATAGTTCAAAACTTATGGAGGTTTTGTCGAGGAGTGGCATCGGTGGGAAAGAGCTCGGTTGGTTCAGAAATTACTTCATGGATCGTAGTAAACAGCGATGATGTGATAAGCCACGAGGTGCCAATTGATTATGGAGTCGTCCAGGGCAGCACGCTGGGGCACATCCTGTTTCTTTGGTTAATTGATGGGGCAACTGAGTTGGATTTGAGTGGTCGTTTGTATCTTCTTGCAGATGATGCGGTTGTCTTGTGCCAGGCTGAGTCATGGAGCCGAGCGTTCAAGGATGCAAACCTTGCCATAAACCAATTGTATAAATGGTTATCAAATCACTCACTGACTCTTAACATTAGTGAAACCAAGTGCATGACCTTCTCACGTTCAAGCGACAAGGCAGAATTGATGGAATCAGTTAAGATCCACAGCTGCTTTGATCAGGAGTCCTGCAATTGACCCAGGCTAGATAGAACTAGTCATGCGAGGTACCTCGGGGTGATATTAGATGAGGATTTACGATGGGAGTCCCAGGTCAAAAATGTAGTGGCCAAAGTGCGTAAGTTTCTATACTTATTCTACGATTTGAGGAAATATCTACCTGAGAAATTATTGCTCCAAGTCTACAAAGCACTAGTACAAAGAGTATTCCTCTTCGGCATCGTGGTACGGGGCTCGGCGTCGGATGCAGTCCTGAATCCACTACGTATGATTCAGAAGTCTATCCTGAAAGTGATTCTCAGGAAGCCTCCCCGATATTCGTCGACAAATCTTTTTAATGAGGCGAAAATATTTTCTGTTGATCAATTTTATATTATATTAAGTCATCCCTTGCATTTTACCACAAGCACTCACATTATTTTCAGATACCAAAACTTCAGCACACTTATTCAGTCCGCCCTTCTACTCAACAAGTCATTCCCAGCATTGTAACACGATTGATAAGCACAAACCGCCACATATTTTACAGCCTTCCACTTTTGCTCCGAAACACCACTCCTGAACTCCAACAGCCTTTGAATTATTCTAGATCAGTGTATAAAAAACACTTATTTACATGGCTGATTGAGCAAGGACATCTTCAATGTAGAATGCTATTTAACAGTATTTATAGAGCATAAGTGAGTGCCCACTAAAATAGTAGTAATAATAAAAACAATCTATATGTATTAAATCAAAATTAATCAATAACTTTACTAATTTAAAATCACATGTAAATAATAACTAGAATAAATATTAATATGCAACACGATTCGTTGGTCTAATCAACTCCCCCACTCAACACCGAACTATGTTCGATCGAGTGGGGCATGTTCCAAAGTTGACATTTTGTTATCTAATTTTTGATATAATCTAATTAGGTCTATTAATGTACATTTTCTTTTCTAATGTTTTGTTTTGCTCTATGAGGAATAAAGTATTTTTTCATTTCATCACCAAGATCTACGAGTAGAAATGTTGATTTGGGCAAATTGTTATTGTCGTTTTCTATCAAAATCTTTATCAATGTATAACCTGACATGATATAAAGTGTCTACAACACTAACTACGTCGATTTCAACATCCTTGATTTTCTTAATATGTTGTGTATTAATTTATATAAATTAAGGATTTATTGTTTTACGAGCTTCATTTTTACGTATCCTCCTCTGCTGTTCTGTACAGAAACCGGAGAGCCGATTTTGAAGTCTGGCGCTGATGACGGACTTGGGATGAGCGAGACCTCAGTCGGTAAGAAAACTATCAAGGCGTATTTCTACTTAAATCCACATATTCTAGCGGTAACAAGGACGAAAGTTTAGCTATAATTGTGCAGCATGACCATAAGAGAGAATTGTTGTCTTTTTTTACCCAATACCTAATTAAACCCTATGAAAAAAATGAAAACAAATTTGTGAAACTCCATCTAAAAATGAGTAAATTGCCGACAACCTCACCTGCTGAACTTGCGTAAACCTATATGCTGTTGCTACAAGAGAAGCCAGAACGTTCACAACATACACGTTCACCGCTAATTGATTCTCAACGTTGGCTGACAAAAATCCATCCCCGTTTTATTTGAAAGAGTGCGAATTTGCCTCAACTCGTCAAAACTGCTCTATTCAAAAGCTATCACGATTGATCCGAAGTGCGTTATATACCTACAAAAATAAAAGTAAGTTGTGTATATATTTGTGTATATACACAAATATAAAATAGGTACACTATAGGTTAGGTGCTTACCCCCACACAATTTTCGATGCTGAATGAAATTATGACACTCCTAAAGCCTTCAAGGTAGAGAACAAAGTTTCACAACCGTAAACCTCCCCAGACTTGCATAACATTTCATAAATTACAAAATTGAAAATTGCCAATTTTCTCATACACTAAAACATAACTTTAAATACATTTTCGTGCACCGATAATTCCTACGATCAGGTAATTTTTATATTCCTCTCTATCACGTTAATAGTAGTTCACCTCTAACATGCTATCAGAAGATTGAAGATAACCGACTTTACAATATTAGCTATCTATAAATTAGAAACCGCGAAAGGCGCACAACTTTAACCATTTATGTAGGTTGGTGCGATACTGGATACGCAGGAAACATAAGGTAAATACCCAGTAACAAATTTTATGCTACAAAAATCACGATAACAAGTTCGAACTACTAATTTAAAATTACTTCCGACATTTCAAGATTATTCACCACAGCAGAGTGACCAATTTTCCAAAACTAGGTGAAATAAATTCAGGATTCAAATTTTTTTCAATCTCAAAAGTTTTCAAACCTAACAATGGTTTTCGTATATTTTTGCGAAAATGCCATTTTCGTCGCGTAATATATTCCACGAAATCTAGATTTCAGGGGGCCAAAAATGTTTCCTTGATCGCCAAATCCACTCAACCGTCTTCAAATTTTTACAAGACATTTTTCATTGTGTCAGAAAGACAGTGTAGGGATTCCAAAACGAATGAGTGGATTTGGAAAACTAATAAGTCACATCTATTGAAGCCATGAAGCCTTCACCTTCATCTGAACATCCGCAGATAGCAACTGAGTGATAATGACGTTTTCGTTGAGAAAACCAAAACTTATTCAAACAAGAATTCATACCCCCTTATGAACAGGTAATAAGGTGAAAAATATTCACGTTTTTCTATCTGCTACTTTGTTATAAGCAGAAGAGATAGAGTTCGTTCTTAGAGAATGTGACAAGAATATAAATATTTATGGTTTTAAACATTTAGATAGAATTTTAGCGTCGATATCTAAATGATCAATCAATCTTGAGGTAGGAAGGTCATCTAGAAGTCACGGCTAGGTTCGTAGGATAGCAACCTAAAATAGTACCAACAAAAACCGGACTTTTACCGCTCTTCCTGTGAAAAACGGACATTTGACCTTCGGAGTGAATTTCTTTCGACCGGACAGCTTGGCGTAAGACCAGGGGCCCATTTCATAAAACAACAAGTTACAAATGTACAAGTTAACAAGTACAGGTACTTGTAATGCACGGTAAACTAGAACAAGTGTTTCACCAAAACAAAGAGTACAAGTGTAGAAAAGTTACACTTGTAGAAGCTAAGTTTACAAGTGTAGCAGAAAAGAAAAATGGCGCGTGGGAACTAACGAAATGAACAACGTCAAGCGGGATGCCAAAATTAAAGTTTTGTCAATGAATCATAATGTAAAAACGGTTCTAAGTACGCGATAGGATGTTTATCGTACATGACTAAGTGTAATGATTGGAAGACAGACAAATTATAAACTGAAAAGTGGAAAAAGCGTGTATTTGATTTCAACTTATTATAAAGGCTGGCACAATCGGATTTCCCCTCTTCATTCAGCTGAAATGATTAATCAATTCATCAAGTCTTAATGCTGCTGGGTTAGGAATGTCATGTGTAACTTCGAAATTATCACTTTGTTCTTCAATGATAGGGAGATCCTCAATACCCGATCAGAAAAAAATTGCACAGGGTCACGCATCATTTGAATCATTCAAGGGTCTTGGAAGACATCCTAAATCTCACGTTAAACTCGAAAATACGCACGAAAAAAGCGTTTATTCATGACCGAAAACATCGTTGACGTCTTCTACGCTGAATGCTTTTTTCTTGTCTGTATTCTTCAGTAGAAGCTGATTCCCACATATTAAACACCGAAAAATGGTCAACTCACAATGCTGGAAAATAACAAGTTTACAGGTGAACGGACGTAGGTTAAAAATCGGCCATTTTTTACAAATGTAAAACAATGACTTGTACAAAATGTTGGGGAAACACTTTTTACTTGTCCGAATTCGCCTGTACACTTGTTAATTTTCACTGTGCCTTACAAATCCACACTTGTACATTTATGAAACGCATGCACACTCATTTTTTACAAAATGTACATAAAATCGGCTTGTAACTTATCAGTTGTTGCTTTATGAAAAAGGTCCCAGACTGTCCGGGCCGAAACCAGACACCTAACAACCTCGCTTGGAAACCACGTAACCCATTGTCAATCCAATTCGGGAGCTATCTCGACTCATTGATTTTCCTGCAATTCTTGTAAAACTAATGTATAAACTTTGTATTAATTAATTTTTTCTAATAATACAGATGATGGGGCTGCAACAAGAGTGAAGGACGTGGTGAGGACGCCGAACCAGAACGGCACTGAAAACATGACCAATAACACCGAGTACGCGAACAACGATATCATGAAAAAAATCGGCCTCAGTTTTGTCGTGCGGCTCTCTCAGATTATTAGCAACGTGTTGGTATTCCTTTCGTGTACCATAATATTTTTCGTGTATACGCTGAGGATTCTTCGCTTTATTGATTTTTGAAATTGCCAGATCATTTCTGTGTATCCATTATTATAAGAATTCAGTAATTTAAATTGATATTGTATAAAGTAACATGTGCCTGATATTGTGAGTATTGTGAGTTCACGAACATCGACTCTTAGCCAAACAATTTTTCAATCTCTCGACAAAATTTTAGGTGTATTTTCTGCGTGGCCTGGTTCAACATAAAATGTATTTTCTCCAAAGTACCAATAACTATTGGTTCAGGCCTGCGAAATTTAATTGTTTAGAAACTTTTTGAACACTTGCACCGGAATTTTGTATTTTTCGGGGTGTTGAGTCCGACAGACATTCATCATTTCATAGCATGTCTATCCCTCAATAGGGAGATTAGTGGGGATCACAAGGAACAGTGGTGTACATAGGTTGCCATGGCAACACTATCATCTTCAATCGATTCTCTCACTTTTACAGATTTTGATTGACACTGGGAAGCATTTTGTGCCACCAAAACATGTGATTCGTTGTTAGGTGTGATCCATAGTTGAGAAATATTTGAAATTAAGGGCTACAACAAACTGCGTTTTGAGTTTTGTAGGAAAATGGTTAGTTGCCATGGCAACACTATCGTCTTCAATCGATTCTTTTTCTCAATTTAATCGATTTTGATTGATACTCATGTAAGCAATTATATTGTTCGTGTATACATTAATATCCTTCCAGTCTGAACTACAACATGAACATGAACTACAACATAAACCCACTGCTGCACGGGCTGCTGTACAGGGTGCCGGATTATACCTAGATTTGTAATTTCACCATGGTCCGTTCATATTGTTATTATCTAACGAGTCAATCTTGTCATTTTTCATAAGTATTATATATGTCTCACCATGAAGGACATGCGCTTTTTCTAAGACATAAAACTTTTTCTGATGTCCATATCAGACGTAACATTTTAATTGATTCTTTTTAGCGAATTCTTGTAGAAAATAAAGCTATTGCAATGGCTCGAAAATTTTTAAATACAAATTTTCGAAAAACTTCTTCATTGAAATCCGTTTTGAGACATTCTGAAACGATTCCTGAAGTTAGCGCTTTGTCATATATATATATATAGAGAGAGAGAGAGAGAGGAGGGGGGGGGGGGGAGTTGCCACCTCAGATCTCCGGATCGGCTCTTCCTCCACACAGTTTGTCATCAGCCTTTATATCGTGCTGAGTAGCATTGAAGTTAGAGCAAGCACCTTCAGTGTTTGCAGAAAGGAATGAAATACCATAGTAAGAGTCTTCAACTCTCGGCTCATTTGGAGTGACGTCTTGCTATAAAAATATTTCAGCTTAAAAGCCACGCCAAACTTCGCAACGCAAACAGACGAGCCTTCCAGTTCCAACCAAGGTAAGTGATTCTATTACCTCTACCGATTTATGTCTATGTATCCATAAGTATGTTTCTTTCCCTTCCCTTGCCAAGAATCCCATTTTTTGCTACCCGGCAAACCCCAAAGCAACGTTTCCCCTTTAACTTCACTTTATCAAACTACTCTTCATAGCTAACCTTTCTATCTTATTGGAGACAGCAAGCACCTTATTTACTCAAGTGTTTACTCTCCAATAGTACAGTAGTAACATTGAGTTGGAGATAGTCCCTTTTACCGGCAATTCTATTCCTGCACACCCGTTATAACAGATAGGTACGTCCCAAGCAGGCAATTCAGTGGGGTTTCCAACGAGATATGTCGCTCAAGCAACGATATTGTGGCCATTGGTCTCCGAGTCATTTGGCAACCATTTTCCCCAATATCAGGATCCTCTTTGAAAACTACCTTTCCATTTAGAGTCCGGTTGCCTATCGTTCGTCTCCCTTCAAGCTAACCCCTGAATCTACCAGCCATAAATATATATACATATACACACACACACACACACACACACACACACACACACACACACACACATATATATATATATATATATATATATATATATATATATATATATATATATATATATAGAGAGAGAGAGAGAGAGAGAGAGAGAGAGAGAGAGAGAGAGAAGAGAGAGATTGATAGGGGGGGGGGGGGGGGGGGGGGGGGGGGGTGGGGGAGCTGCCACCTCAGATCTCCCGATCGGCTCTTCCTCCACACAGTTTGTCATCAGCCTTTATATCGTGCTGAGTAGCATTGAGTTGTGCAGCCGTTGTGAAAAACCCCCAGTAAGTCCCGTGTGTCCGCCAGCTAGGTTTTCATCCCCCAGTAACGCGTTGTTTAGGGAAGAGTTTTGCCCTAGTGTATATGGCAATCAAGTCTGCTAGTCCGGTCTGATACTCTCGTCCAAGCTAATAGAACGAACTGATAAACTTATGACCTTCCCTACAATGTATCCCCTCGTGGCAATGACTTGCTTCAGCTTCTGCCTCATGGACATCTGCGACAGCAACACTGTGAGTAGTTGGTAAGGTTTTTCTACGTTGGCCAATGCATTAGGTAGGGTCACCTATTTGCACATTATTCAAAGTAATTTTCATTTCTATATTTTGCTTTCTTGTGTTTCGAAAAGAAACGAACTACAGAGTTGGTATTGTAGCTCAAGAGCAACTAGGTGCGATATCCGCAATACTCATTGTTATTGCTTTCCTTTCTCGTTCAAAGAAACGAATTCTTACGAAGTCACTACCAATGCCCAAGGGCAAGTAGGTTTGGTTGCTGTAATCCTTCATGTTATCTTGCTTTCCTCAAAAGCAACGAAGTTTCATACTTTGTTCAAAGAAACCTTTTTTTATTCGCCGTACCGATGCTCAAGAGGAAGTAGGAAGGATGGCAACCTTTTCTCTCCCTAAAATAGGGCAGATAAACATTTTGCTTAGCAACCTTTCTATATTTTTCCACGGGTGAAATCTAAAAGCAATGTTTCAGAGAAACGATTTTTATTGTAGAGAAACGATACTCACATAATCTACATTGTTACTGGCAACCTATTTATCAACAACTAAACTAATCAGTTAACTGTAACTCAGCATATGTATGCGGTAAGGTAGGACACTTCACAGCAACAAGTTATAAGAAAGGACAACATTTTCATGAAAGACACTATCCCCGATATGAGGAAAGAAAGGAAGAAATCTCGGACTCCGGAAGAAAACCACTATCGCTGACACTACCGAGACCAAGCGCCCAATACCCTTGCATGTCCTGCGGGATAGCAACGCATTTTCCCGTGGATCGTCCCCAAAACCCACAGAAAGCAATCTTTTTCAACTATTCTCGAGAGCATCTTGAGACAGAAAATTTTAAGAAGAAGTCTCCTTCCTGTTTCTTGCTCCCTCGCCAAGCTAGCAAGCGAAAATATGTATGTGTTTATATGTGTCATTGCAGACGATAACTCTCCTTAGGATTGAGATAAAAATTCTGTTCTTGCGCCGAAAAATCAAGCTTTCCAAAGGAAAGAATGAGTTTGCTGCCCAGTGTTTATCGAGCATATAAATTGGTCAAATTCCAAAAAATGTTCTAAAAAAATCAAAAATGGCTAAAAATTGTTAAATGTATATTTTATAGCAGAATTAGGTATAGTCAAAAGAAGTTTATTAATGTTGAACTAATCATTAACAATTTATGCAGAAATTTAAGCTTAAAAATTTTCTTTCATTTCATTAACATTCGCCGAAATATTGATAAAAACTGAAGAAAAAAAACTAAAAATCGAAAATTTTTGGATTGCAGAATATAATTTAGAACGAGGTTTTTGCCATAATACGAGGTAGTTCACTATTTCTTTTTACTTAAAGTCCTAAATTTTCAAAACAATTTAACACAATATTGTACGATAGTTCACAAAAATGACTACTGCATGATTACTGATACTGATACTGTATGACTGGAATTTTTTACTCATAAATCCATACACCAGCCCTTATTTATTGTTAAAGTTGGCAAGATTGAGTTCAAAGGAGGTCCCCCTTTCCCCAGCTGATCCCCATTCTCTCAACACGCCACTCACTTCACAGAATCAGCTGCTGCAACACCAACATCAATTCACCATGATCCTTCTTTTCGTGCTCCTTCTGGCTGTCCTCAACGCTAGTGACTTGCAGTACGGCACCTTTCACGGTACTTATCTAATCTGTAGCTGCACTGTTCATCATCTGATTAACCAATTTCAAGTACCCCCTACAAAACGTTGAACACAAAAATGTCTGCAACCCCTTTTATGCTATCCATTGCCCAGTAGGAAAAGGTTTGAGTAGGTCTCATGGTGGTAAAGAGTCCTGCGAGACTATGATTTTTCAAAAAATGAGAGCATGTTCTTTTACGACCGCGAAATCATTGGAAGGATATGCTATCAAAATGCTATCATTCTTTTTATATTTTTCTACATGTTGGTCAGTCATTACGCCTACAAAGTCGGTATGTAATACTTCAAAAATACTTTGCAAACTTTGTTATTTACCTAAGCCGACCACATATCTCTGTTGCAATCATGTACATTTATGAATCTGATGAAATAAGATCGTAAAATGTAGTAAGCGTAATGATTCTCCTCAAATTGTGAATATGTGTTGATTTTTCGATTATTTTATCATTTAAACATAACCTATATCTACGTGATTGGGCGGTCCAGCTTCACGGTAGAAACCCAAGCCAAATTAGTGGTTTCGCCTTACGTTGCTATGGGAACTTGATACACGGCCATTATCCCATGTTGTCTCCTGATAATTCAGAGATGGCTGGTTCGAAATATTTTAATGCTTAGCTATATTAGACTCATTTAGTACATAATCGATGTTCCTGTACTGTATTTAAAACCAACTTCATGTCGAAAATTCAACCTGGTTTGTTTTGCCAACATAACCTATATTATACATCTTTCTGAGGCCCAACTTCATGTTGAAAACCAGGCTGGTCAACAGTGCCGCCTTTACAATGGTATGGGAAGTAGACTCAGGGTCATCCCCATAAGCTCCCCAAAAGTAAAATTTTCTATCTAGCAGGCAATTTTTACTTTATTCAATTTATTAACTAAATATTGTTGCGTTTCAATGTTTTTCACAAGTAATTAGTAAGCATGATGAGTGAAGTCTGTATGATACGAGTATATGGTGTTTTCCGTGACATTTAACCAATCATCGCTTTCCCGTTGTCGCATGCTGCATTACAGGGACGTTACGTTTTTTCCGCTCTCGATTCGTCTACCCATTGGAAGCGTAAATAGATACGAATCACTATGTTATAACCGATTTTTACACTTTAGTTAACTAGTTTTACTCCATAACACACATGCATAATAATTATGCATAACAAACGAATTGAAAATTTGTGAGTTTAAGTGCGAAACTTGGTTATAACGGAGTTGGACAGATCTGCAAGTGTTACCATTCGATTCAGCGTGGAAAAATACGTAGAAACCGACCCCATACTCGTAGGTTTATAGAGAGTCATTTTTCAAGAAAATCATTGACTTCTTTGAAAAAACCACATTTTTAAACATTATATTAGCACACGATTTTCTCCACCAAATGTCAAAATTACAAATTAAAAGTATAATTGACTATACCGCTGGAAAGAGATGAATGGATTGGTTAGATTGGTAAGATTGCTAAAGGTTCTGAGAACACCCCCCCCTCCACCATCGCACAGCTGTATAGCTCGTCGATCTTCATTCTCTCTCCAAGACACTGAACCAACTGCATCAAGATCAGATATGCTCCGATTTTGTATTCTCTTCCTCCTGGCAGTCCTCAATGTTGGTGACATGCAGGAACACACTTTTCAAGGTACCTAATCTATAGCTTTGTACAACACTATTGATCCTTTTTTGGTTCACTAACGTCATGGAATCCATTCAAACTGATAAATACTAATATTTCGATCATTCATGTTATGCTCTCTTTTGTACGCTGGGGAAAGTATGAAAAGTTCCGTTCCACACTTTTTCTAGGTTTCACGTTGGGATAGCTAATCCAGTGAGGGTATGATTTTTCATAAATGAGATCATTTTGGTCATCAGCATAATCTCTCGAGTCGTTATGCTATAAAAATCTGCAGACATTGCGTACATTTTAGAGTTTGGAATTTGGTGTGATTGGTGAGGATTGATCATTGTCATCAAATTTTGAACCTGAAACTTGATTACACGGTTTTTTCATTCCGCAAACCTAACCTATACCTACACCTATACCTTCGTTTGGTGGTCCAACTCTGAGTCAAAAACCCAGGCTATTTAGCACATACATCTCGATTATAATAATGTATTTATTAGATTTTGATGTATTCAGAGTGTATGAATCATTCTCCTCTAATTCTGAATTCGAAACTCTATTTTTCGTTTATTTCATTTCTCTAACATAACCTGTACCTACTTCGTTTTGTGGTCCAACCCTGTGTCAAAAACCCAGACCATTCAGCACAAATGTATCGATTTTAATAATATATATTTCAGAGTTAGGTGGAATGAGAGTGCATTTTTCATTTTCCTAAAATTCGGTATTTGAAACTTAATTGCTCATTTATTTCATTACTGAAACATAAACTATACCTAAATCGTTTCGGGGTCCATCTCCGCCCTAAAAACACAAGCCAATTAGCAGCGCCGCCATACGTTGGTATGGGAACCAGATACAAGGCCACCACGTTGGCCCCCTGGGAATTCAAAATCGCGGGACATATTTTCATGGTTCATTTCATATATGAAAAACAATCCTATTGTAGCGATTCGATACCTGTTACGTGCTACTGTAATAAGTTACATGTATTGTTTCTCATAATCGTTTTACCTAACATGCGATCCACCTAGGCCTTTTAGCACATTATACCTCGATTAAAATCATATATATTTTAGATTTTGGTGTAATCAATGTGTATGAATTATTCTCCTCGAATTCTGAATCTGAAACTAGATTATTCTTTTGTTTCATTCCTCTAACATGACCTATACCTACCTACTTCGTTTTGGATCCCAACTCGACCTTAAACCCCCAGGCCGAATTGTAGCGCCGCCTTGCATTGTTATGGGAACTAGATGCAAGGACACAAACACGGGTTGTCGCCCGAGAATTCAGAAATGGCAGGACATTCTATTTTTCTGTTTCATTATGGGCTTGGAATCTATTTTTGCTTTCCTTCTTCAGACTCCTCAAGTACAATATATATGTTCATACATATAGTGAATAGAAGTCCAACTTTATGTCGAAAATCCACGCTAATTCTGTTCGCAAACATAACCTACACCTCTTTACGAGGCCCATGAAAATGTTGGAATATAATGCATTAGCAATGATGTTGTAAGTATCTTCGAAGAATTATGAGTATTTCACCTGCCTAGAGCCAAGTCATTTTCAGCAAACATCGAACTTCCAGCAGGACTATCCGGCCATCAATCGTAATGCGTGAACATTTGATAATAATATATTGAATAATGTGGAAGTTAGCAAGGATGTTGGTATGTGCAGAATAAACACTAACGGCATGACGAAGAATTATTCCATAGATAATAGTTGGGCGTTGAATCCTTAACAATGTTTCAAATTTTGGCAAATCAAACCACCGTCAATTAACATTATCTAAAAAGACCGATTCTGTTCATATTTAGGAGATAAATAAGGGTTAAACATAAAAAACTTTTCTGTAGACCGTAAGAAACGCAGTTACATTAAGGTATCTAACAAAATTGTCGATAAAGGCGAGTAGGAAAGTGATTCTCCCATTAGTGACTTGTCATTTCAAATGATATTTAATACGAACTAAATCACTCGCGATTGATATATTTAATACTCCTTTCCTTCATACTATAAAGGGCTTTCAACAATAATTAATTATTGAATAAAATAATAATTAAAATAACCATTCACGCAGCATGACCTTAAAAGTGAATTGTATTAACTTGTTACGAAAATTGAGCACTTTGTGTGTACAGAATTTAATAAGTATTCAATTATAACAAACATACACTTTTAAAACAATAACTAGGTACATTTATCAGTACGATCTTACGAACATTTTTCTTGATGTTGTCCATAATTGATGAAAGTCGTATTCAACTAAACTATAAATGTTACGGTTATTAGCCTTTTTCCGTAATAATCACATTTTTTTGAATATTGACCGCTTTATTGTGCACAGATAAGAACTCATCCTTTCTTTTAGATTGCTTGGCTTTTTGACAAAAGAAAGGCTTTATTACCTTAAATATATAGTGTTACCTTCTAGAATGACGTACGCGCGCGTGCACTCACTCACATTCTTTTTTTTTTTTTTTTATTTTTTTTTTTTATTAACAAAATTCCTCTCAAGGCCGGAGGGGGCACACCATTAAACTGAAAAATAAACAAGTGATAAATAAAAAAGTGGGGAGGACGCCCAGGTATACCCGACGCCGGCCATAGGGATATGGGAAGTTGCAGAAGGATGAGGAAAGCAATGGGAAGAAAGGAAGTGCCTCTATATATCAACCGTCAGTTCAAGTAAAACCCCTCAGGACGCAGGTGGTGATACCACGGTGCCTCCCGCTAAGATGCCCAACTACTAGATACTAAGATACTAACTCCGTGGCGCTTTTGCCGCACCACACCACGTGCCATGACACAGTCGCAGCCATTACCCTGATGTTGTTGGTCGCCACTCCTCTCAGACTCGGACTACGGCTTGCCGTAGGTCATTTCTGTCGTAATCATTTATCTTAGCCCGCCAGGTCGGCTCCATGTCCACGCTACCACTGACAACCTGGACATCCACGGTTATTGCAGATCCATTGGGCTTACAGCAACGATAGCCGGCTTCTTGCTCCGGTCACTCGGCATGTGATATAGTCTCTCCCTTTCGACATCCCAACTGCTGCATGTCAAAGCCCCTGCTATCTGCTTGGCAACCGCATCTTGATGTTGATTGCGGTCACCGTGAATACGAGGCCACATCATGATACAACTTCTAATTTTTACCCTGGCAGGTACGGAAAAGGATGTCCACTGTCCCGCGACTACTCCTTGAATACCTCACCGAGGTGGCTACAGTAGCCACCCGGACGGCGTGAAAATTGCAATAGTCGCTGGCCCCAATGTCCTCTGAAGCCCATTCTACCAGTTGGGAAGAAATGGGGGATTCAGGCATTTCGGAGCTCTTTAAAATCTACTGACTCAGCAGATAAAATGTGTTTTGGAGCAGTTAGTTAGCACACACACACACACACACACACACACACACACACACACACACACATACACTGTTTTAACTGCAGGAATCGTTTCAGAATGTCTCAAAAAAGACTTCCGCCAAGAAAATTTTTGAATTTTTCGCTTTTAAGTTTATGGAGCAATTGCAATAGCTACAGTTAAAATATAATGCAAATAACAAGTTGATGGACTAAAAATTTCTGTTCGAATACGTGGTGTCCTCATTCTGAATATTCTTTTGTTTCACTAGGAGTCATGGAAGAAGAGAATCTTCCTCTTCTTCCATGATACGACTTTCAATATTCCATGACTAGGAATATTACGTAGATTGCTCAACGTTGTTCAAATTACATCACCATCGCACTCTGCACACACGAAAATTCCCACCAATTCAATGTCATTTACAGATGTTGGGTAACGATTTCGTAGATAATTTTATATGATTGTTGAGCCAATTATTCGATTAATTTTGAATAGCTAGAGATGAGATTAGTTTTTCTGTGAACCTTTTAGTTAGTCAACATGCTTCAGAATCGAGACGTCAAGGGTAAACAAGATGTTCAGTAAACTGGTCCTCTGTCCCAGGAACTCCCATTCATCTGCCCAGAAAACGTTTTGAGCTATTAAATCCCTCACCACACTTTTTTCACTCGTGTTTCACCAGGCCCAGCAACTTTGGGAATATACTGAAGATGAAGATCAAGAGTGAATGTTAAAATATCTTCTACTCTCTTTCTAAGTGAATGAGATATGAGGATGTGTATGACGGCAACAAAATAAATACTTTTCCTAATAAAAGAATGTAGCTTACTCCCTCAACGTACTGATATCCCCTACAACCCCATTGAGTACAATAACACAATATAGCCCGGACCACTGCATTAGTCTTGGAACGTGTGAAAATGTAAAATCCCATGTTAACAGAGGCCAAAAAATATTTTTTCAATATTTTCACCACAACACTAGACAGAATGAAACTTTCCCAACATCTGATTTATTGACATTCCTAGTTGTCATTAAATCACAAGTGGACTTGATTTCAATTCTCCCCCTCAAGTCTATAGGAGTGTGGACATTCTTCTAGCCTAGCATACTTACTCTCTGCATACACTAATTTTATATAAAGTACCCACATACCAAACTATGCGTCACACTACAGTACTACAGTAGATCGAACTTCGAACTCCTTGATTTCCGCAATATGTTTAATATCAATTTAAATACAGGATATGGATTTACTATCAGAAAATAATAACTTACATCTCACAACTGTTCTATCCAGGAACCGGAGAGCTGATGATGAAGGCTGGAGTAGATGACGAACGTCAGATTATCAAGACCTTAGTCGGTAAGTAAATACCAGGGCGTGTGCCAGCTAAAATATTCATACCTATTCTAATAAAATTATGTTATAAAAAAGGCTAAGATGCGCAGGGTGACCATATGAGTTGATTTTAGTAGTTCTTCACGTTGTACAGGGTGATTCCTAAAAAGTCACCAACAAGAAAGTAGAGAAAAAAAAGGGATTTCTAATTTAAAAATAATAATAATAATAATTTAAAAAAAAATAAAAAAATAAATAAAATCTGGTGCGATGCTTCAAACTACTTTACTTACTTGTATTCATTTTAAATGGATGCTATCATGATGGATCGCATCTTAGAAGTATGGGGTTGTTGTGTTCGATTGTTTGATTTTCATGATTAGGACTCCGTTAGTCCAGAAGTTTCTTCAGGTGGCTGTCAGTAAGAGACCGATGAATACCGATTGTGTTCATTATCTGGGCGAGTAGGAAAGTGATAACTATCTTCTAACGATCCCTCAATATTGCAACAATCTCCTGATTCTGGCAGAATACTAAACATGAATAGAGTAAAGTCCACATTGAAAACCCTTGCTCGCCTGATGTGTTGAAGTTCGAATCAAATTGAAAAGCCAGCTCAATTACTGTTTTGTCGTTAAAAACTCGTTAAGTTTCATTTTAAATGTTTGCTCAGATAAGAGGTTACTACTTTCCGACCCGCCCAAGGAGTAATATAAGAAATTCATGCGATCTTCTTAAAAAAATTTATGCAACTCCCACAATACATGAGTATAGCTAGACCTTAGGCGAACACACATCTATACGAACCGAAGAGATATATCAATGTATTAATTTAAATGCTGCTGGTGGCCAAACCTATTTCTCCGCGAAATATTAACTTGAACTTTGTTATCTACACACCTTGTACCTTCTGTCACGATCTCATTCATGATACATGAAGGCTTTATTAAAAGTCAGCAAAAGCAAGAAGTTAACACAGGTAAGTATTTATATGTTTGAGAAATCGTTTTTGTACCTGCCCTTAATGGCAATTTTTTTGTATTTCTCGGCTTATTACCGCCTATACAGTATTTTCCTGGACATTTACGTGAAATGGGTATAATTTTCATTTATAGAAGAAACTCTTCAGCCATTTCGACGGAAACTACGTTTTTCACCTATTTTGGGAAGTTTTCTGTTGATTACTGTTTTTTTTTTTTTTTTTTTTAATTCTAAGAAAGTGCTAAAATTTATGTTTTTACATTTATTATTTAGCTTATTACTGTCCTTAGGGCATCTTCCAGGCCATGAAAAGTATCGATTATCATTTGTAACCATAAGAAAAGTAACTCCTATGAATTTTCGGAAGTATTTTGGTAATTACCTCCTTTAGAATGTTTTCCAAGGTATGAGGAGTATAAGGTCTATATCCGAACACACATCTATACGAACCGAAGAGATATATTAATGTATAAATTGAATGCTGCTAGTGGCCATACCTATTTCTCCGCGAAATATTGACTAGAACTTCATCTACATGGTCACATGGTTAATTTAAGTGAATGAACCAGACTGCCATTGTTCTTGTACACAATAAAGATAAACTAAAAATGAAAGACCTCAACCACCCTGAAGACCGATTTATGAAACTCATGCTAGGATGGGT
Organism: Adelphocoris suturalis; assembly: GCA_030762985.1. Classification (NCBI taxonomy): domain Eukaryota; kingdom Metazoa; phylum Arthropoda; class Insecta; order Hemiptera; family Miridae; genus Adelphocoris; species Adelphocoris suturalis. Next base: position 57,999,302 of record CM061045.1, read on the forward strand.
ATTTTGTTCAACCTGGACACATATCTGTATGTTTCATGAAAATGTATGTATGTGTGTATGCACGTAACTCGCATGCACATTGCGACCTTACGGTACGATATACGAAAATTCCAATTTCGGCGTTGGGTTTCTATATTCAGGAGGTAGTTACTGTAGAAAAACAGCTTAAATTTATTATTTTTAGGGGGTTAAAAAAAATAAGAATAGGTAGAAAAACGTCGTTTTTACTACTACATTTTTATATGCCTTTTCTCCAAAATGGCTCGGGGGATTTTGATTAAATTCACTGGAGTTACTCTTGCTGTGGGTGCTGATGAAATTAAATACCTTTCATGCTTGCGAAACCACTCTAAGGGAGGGAATCGCCAACACACTTCCCAAAATTGGGTTAAAAAACGTAGTTTCTTTAACACCTTTTCGTTCTCCCATGATAGGAATGATCTGCGACAAGCGATATCTGAGCTAAAAGGAGTGGCACCTAACAACATCAAGGTCATGGCCACGACCGTGTCATGGCGCGGGGTAAGGTGCTTGAAAAATGCAACGGAGTTACTCGAGTTGGGAATCTCAGCGGGAGTGCTCCGTGGTATCACCACCCGCGTCCTAAGGGGTTCTTACTTGAACTGGTGGTCATTTTATGGGGGCAATTCCTTTCATCCCACTCTTTCTTCTCTTCTGTCAGCTTCATTGATCCCAAGGTCAGGCGTCGGGTAAACCTGGACGTCCTCCCTATTTCTTTTATTTATATTTTCATTTTGAACTTTAATGGTGTGCTCCCTCCGCCTTTGGGTGGCTTTTTTTTTAAATTGTGTGTGTGTGTGTGTGTGTGTGTGTGTGTGTGTGTGTGTGTGTGTGTGTGTGTGTGTGTGTGTGTGTGTGTGTGTGTGTGTGTGTGTGTGTGTGTGTGTGTGTGTGTGTGTAGTGTGCATGAAGTACGAGTCCTGCAGTGTACACTTACATAACTAATAGCCTTCGGGAACAACTTGACCCATTGGCGAACCGTTTCGACAGCTGTAAAAAAATCAAATCAAATAAATCTTTATTGTTTCAGGTCCTTGGTCCATACAATGTAAATTTACGAGTTCTTACAACCTTAACATTATTTTACACTAAATCAACATCTGAGAGCTATTGGTGTATAAACCTTCTATTCCTAATATATATGCTCTTATATACTGGAAAGCCATGAGGATCCTTCTTTACTTCCCCTTTCAAAACTACATTAAGCAAATGCTCTCGTGATAGTCATCTATTTCCTAAATATTTTACTCTATACACCGCTAATTGAGGACACTCAGATACCACATGACGTACAGCCCCCTGGCTCCCACGTTGCATAAAATACAGGGGGCATTTCATTCTACTTTTACAAACAGTTCTTTGCTTAAATACGAGTATAAAGATAAACGTCTTTTATTTCTCATTCTTAATTGGGCCAGTACTCTTTTTTGTACAATAGATACATCAAGTAGTGCACTGGTTTGAATAGTTTCGTCGTCAATTATTTGTAATAGCTACTATAGGAAGAGTGCAATATACATTCATAATCGTTGCATTTCGACCTCGTAATGTAAGTTTGAATAATAGCTGAACGTTTATCTGTTATTCCGTTCAGGTTTTGATTTTCCCAAAGTTTTTGCCAACCAATAAGTATTTTCCTAAGCCCAATTGTATTTTTCCACACAGTGTTCATTAACTATCGTTCTCACCAACTGTTTATAGCAAATTTGGGGATTTCCCCCGTCTCCTATCCTCAGAATCTTGTCCCACTACCCTAAGCAGCGATAAAGAATCTGCGCTCCAATATTTCTATCCCGTATCTTCCCATCTTCCCGTATCAGTTCTAGTCATATATACAGAAGCCCTATATTACAGTAGAACAGCTTTGATAAATTGTGAGTGAATTTTTTCAATCTCATCCAGATTTCCGAATCGTAGAGTAGAACAGCACCTACCAACGAATCAAATACGGGTCAGGTAGATTCCCAACTTTGGCATTTGTTATTTACCAAAATTTGCTTTGCACCTCCTGAATCTCTCATTACCTTTTATTTAAAACTAACCATTGCTTTTAAAAAGAACCCAGCGGACCCAAAAGGAACTCCAAGATATATGTTTATTCTGATGCTACTGGTACTGGACAGTTACCAATGAGGAATTAGTTTCTTTGTTCCAACCTCCCTCTTTTACAGGAACGCACACTTTTATATTAGATGCATTCATGCTGTGGCCCATTGAACTAGGAAATTCATGAATGGCTTGTAATTTTGTTCTATATCTCCAAGCAAGTAGAATCCCCAAACAAAGCAATATTTTATGCAAACAAAAAAATTAGTTCAGAGCATGCTGCATGATCGTATGATCGAATTTCCTTAAATTATCGTAATATATATAATGTTGAATAATTGGTTTGAAATTTGAGATTTTTGAGTGCAAATAAATTGTTAACTATCAATTTTATGGCAAAAAATGAATTCTAAATAATAATCTGATACTAAAAAAAAGATTTTGGAATTTTTTGCTTTTTTGCAATTATTATCGATATTTTTACGAATGTTGATGAAATTTAGGGAAATTTAACAGCATAAATGTTTCAGCCATTTTCAATGATTTTTTGAAATTTCACCAATTTAATAAGCTAAAAAAAAATTTTGACCAACTAACTCATCCGTTGTATAAAGCATTATACTCTAAGATTTGTTTCATAATGTCTCAAAATACGGATATAAATGAACGAAATTTTCGAGAATTTTAGACCGTTGCTATAGCTTTATTTTCCACGAAAATTCGCTAAAAGTAGGATATTGTGTGCCGTCCATCTACGTTTAAAACATCTAGCAGCTCTCGACGATATTTTAATTTTCCTGTTAATCCTATAAAACTGGTGCATAAACCTTGTAATAATTGATATCCTTTATTTTTGTAATACAGATGATGGGGCTGCTACGGAAGTGAAGGGCGAGTCGCAGATCCTAAACTGGAGCGATACTGAAGACACTGAATTCACAGAGGAAGATTTGAAAATGATCGCCCTCGCTATTTTCCAGTTGTTCATTCGATTCATCAACATCCTCGTGATTCTCTTCTCGTGCACCATCATCTTTTTCTTGATTGCGCTCAAGATTTTTTCTTCTATTGAATATTAAAATGACCAGATCATTTTTTTTTGTTATCAATCATTATAAGCATTCCTCAATTTAAATTGAAATCGTATAAAGGGACAAGTGTCCCAATGTTGTGTGTTCTTCAACATCGACTCATAATGGAACAGTTTTTATTTTATAAACTGAATTTTATATATCCAACGTGGCAGAGTACCAAAGCACCAATTTTAGTAAATATTCCTTAAAGAAACGAAAATTTGAACGTTTAACTGAATTTCTTTCCTAAAACATGACATTTTTAATGTCAATAATGGTAATTTACATGGACCAATTCTATTCAGATTTTCTATGATCAGGTTATATGTTATGATTGATGTTATATGTAACAAACCTAACATTAAGGAACTTAAAATTTATGAACATTGTCCAAAATATTATATAAATAAATAATCAATGATACTTTATAAATCATTCATATACATACCTATTAATTTATAACAATTACTATTTTTAATCAATTTAGAATTTACAGGTTAATGACTTTGCGAGCTTTACCATTTTACAGAGTGACATTTGAATTCTTATCAATCAGTACTGAAGACATGTACTTGTACTGAAGACACTGAATTCCCAGAGGAAGATTTGAAAATGATCGCCCTCGCTATTTTCCAGTTGTTCATTCGATTCATCAACATCCTCGTGATTCTCTTCACGTGCACCATCATCTTTTTCTTGATTGCGCTCAAGATTTTTTCTTCTATTGAATATTAAAATGGCCAGATCATTTATTTGTTATCCATCATTATAAGCATTCAGTAATTTAAATTGATATCATATGAAGGGACAAGTGTCCTAATGTTGTGTGTTCTTCGACTCATTCTGAAACAGTTTTTTATTTTATAAACTGAATATTATATGACCAACGTGCAAAGTACCAAAGCACCGATTTTAGCAAATATTCCTTGAAGAAACGAAAGTTCGAACGTTTAACTGCATTTCTTTTATAAAACATAAAATTTTTAATGTCAATAATAGTAATTTACATGGACCAATTCTATTCAGGTTTTCTATGATCAGGTTATATGTTATGATTGATGTCATATGTACCAAACCTAACATTAAGGGACATACAATTTATGAAAATCGCCCACAATATTATATGAATAAATAATCAATGATAGTTTATTAATTATCCATATAAATACCTATTTAATTTACAATTATTCCCACGATTTTCAATCAATTTAGAATTTACAGGTTAATGACATTGTGAGAATTACCATTTTACAGAGTGACATGTGAACTCTTGCCAATCAAGATCTGAGCTTAAGATGAATCGTTGCTAAAACAGTTCCGAAAACACATTTACTGAATCAAATATGGTGAATTCCTAGTGCAGAGAAACTTTTGTTAATCTATTCCAATTGATTAGTAAGTTGTGTTCAATATTTAGACTCTGTCAAGTCCAAGATTCTGAAATTTACCATTTCAGCGTCCATAAAACGACCTCTTTTGGCTAGAATTGGAATGATTTTGGTTAACTGATATTTCAGACGGTCACAAACAAATTGCTACGAAAATACCACAAAAGCAATATTTGTGTATTTCAACAGAGAAAGTGTATCTGAAGTTGATATGAATAAGTTCTGATATTTTGATACAAATACTTTATTGGTCACTTAATTTCCCTGAGGATTAATAGTTGAAGCTGTGATTTTCCTGGTATGTATGTGGTTTTGACGTGTAGGAGGTAATAATCGATCGGATTTAAAGGGTGGTAATCTAGGGGTAAACGTATGAATGCTGAATTACGGGTTTGCAATAACTGTAAGTTAACGTAAACATTTATTTCAAAATTTCCACGCGTATAACGTAAAATGTGAAAAATAGAAATGTAATTACTTCCCTCATTTTTCTAGCTTTTTAAAATGTTTGACACCACTAATATATCTACAATGAATTTCCTATTAGATCAAATTATGCACGTATGATGTAGGCAGCTTACAAAAAACAGAGTTGTTGAGAAATCTACAGTAACCATTCAACTCTCCACATGTTTGTTGACCAAATGATTTGCGTTAATTATTAAAAAGTTTATAAATGTTTTATTTGTTCGAGAAAAACAACACGAGGATGTTTTCTTAGAAAATAATTACAAATAAGTACAAAGGCACCATCCAGTTTAAAATACTATTTATCCCATCAAATTCTGGTACCCCTGGTGGGACACATAAGTACGCACAAAGTAAGAAACTGGAACTGGAATGGAAGGCCTAATGAGATGAAGGGATATTCTTCGATCGATGGTGATGGACTCAATAAGGAACGTGGAAGAAGCAATAGAGCGAGGCGATGGACCAACCGTTCATCGAAATTCCGGAGTACTAAGAGGGCAGGTAGAAAGAATGACAGAACTTGACAATGATATCACAACGAGAATAACAGAAGGGACGACATCAATGACATCCGAAGAAATGGACAAAGAGCTGCGGGATATATAGGTGGCATATAGTAGTGTGCTGGATGTGAGGGTACAGTACGATTTATACATACAAAGTACAACACCACAAGTGAGTGATAATTTAATAAATGATACAAGGCAGAAGAGGAATTTGAAACTTCCCAAAATAGAATTGAAAAAGTTTGACGGCAATATTTAAAATTGGTTGGCATTTTGGTCTCAATTTTTAAAGTTAGATGAGGATGACAGCTTGTCAGCTGTTGACAAGTTTGCCTATTTGCGCGAGGCAATGGTTCCAGATTCCCCTGCTGCTGATCTAGTGAATAGTTACGTACCCTCAGAGCAAAGTTACCCTAAAGTAGTACAACATTTAAAAGCTAGATTCGCTAGAGATGGATTACTGATTGAAACATACATGCGTGAGCTATTATCACTTGTCCTTCAAAATCAGAACGGGCAAAGCTTAGCGATAAGACCACTTTTCGATAAACTTGAAACACAATTGAGACCATTAGAATCGCTAGGAATATCATCAAATAAGTTTGCAGCAATGCTGAAACCATTAGTTGAGTCGGCACTTCCGGAAGAGATTCTTAGGGCGTGGGAAAGATCGCGAGCAACCCTTAAAATAGAAGAGGATCATCCGAATCGGGAAGGGGAAGAATTAGATGCACTCCTGCAATTTCTGCGAGCTGAAGTAGAGGGCGAGCAACGAATATTGTTAGCAAAAACGGCTTTCGGAGAATCCAAAGTGCGAGAGGTACCTAGCCTAGTACGCACTGGGATTCATTGTTCGGACTCTTTGTTGCAGACGCTCGGATTCATGTCTCAGATTCTTTGCCCCGCGACATTGTCGCTCTGCAAATCGTGTACGCATCTAGTTTGAACCTGAGCCATGTCGAACGAGGTCGCGCTTTCGGGGATTGCAGTAGCACTTTACATAGCTCTACGGAGTAAAAAAAATGCTACATGATGTTTTATTATATCTGCATTAGATAGCCCATCTGCGCCAACCACTAAGAAGGGTGTAATGATGCTTCATGGGTAAATTCTAGAGCTCATTTCTGATCGAAAGTACTTGTTAGAGATTTATTTTAATGCTTTGTTTTCTGAGTAATTTCATTTTTAAGATATGTTTTCCACCTTCAAACGACCATAACTCCACTAGAAAAGGATAGCGGAAATGATTGTTCAGCAGTCTTGCTATCATATGAGACAGGTCCTACTTTATTACAGACACTTAAAGTCATCATAAAAACGAGAAGGAAAGATGAAGTAGTCAGGGTTTTGCTAGATTCAGGCTCACAAAGGAGCTACATGACAAAAAAGTTAGTAAAGGAACTAAATCTTGATCCTGTGGGAGAAGAAAATTTGAGCCATAGTCTGTTGGGACGGACAGAAACTAAAGTTGGATTCCATAAGAGGTATAGAATTTCTCTACAAGGTCTTTATAATTCAACCAAGTTCATTTGTACAGTACTAGATCAAGATAAAATATGTAATTACGTGCCCAGATTAGCGAATAAGAAACTAATTGACTGTTTAAGAAGTGCGAATATAATTTTGTCTGATGTTGGCCCAGACCCTCCTTTTATTGATATACTTCTCGGAGCTGATGTTATAGGAAGCTTGATGACCGGCATTACAATGAATTTGAATACTAATCTATTGGCTACTGAAACGTCTTTAGGTTGGACAATAATGGGCCCAACATACAAAAATGCAGCTGTAAATCAAACCTTGAAAGGTTTGTATAATCTCACATTTGAGTTACAGGATCTATGGCGTTTAGAAACACTTGGAATAAATGATATAAACGAACTAGATAAAGAGACTATGAGGAAAGAAGAGGCGGCTTATCTACTCAAAATACACATAAATGGAGAGGGTCGATATGAAGTTGCATTGCCTTGGAAGGATCATAAGCCAGGTCTAGTATGTAACAGATTAGCAGCGGAAAATAGATTGTTGTCAACAACCAGGGATTTATTACAAGGAAGTAAGTTCCTAGGATATGATGAAGTTTTTAAGGAGTGGATCAATTTGGACATCATGGAAAGAGTATCAGACGTGGAAGATAAGCACGAAGGTTTTTATTTACCACACAGAGCAGTAATTAAGGAGTCTAGTGAAACGACTAAAATTCGACCGGTTTTTGATGCATCAGCTAAAGACTATAACGGTGTTTCGTTAAATTCACAGCTTAATAAAGGGCCTGATTTAATTGAGGACATACTGAATCTTCTATTTCAATTTCGTAGAGGAGCTATAGGCGTTACAGCTGACATTGCCAAAGCCTTCTTACAAATAAGTATCTTGCATCAACACCGAAAATTTTTAAAATTCTTGTGGTGGAAGAATGAAAATAGGACTAGGATGATTGAGTATAGACATAAGAGGGTTGTTTTTGGAGTCACATCGAGTCCCTTCCTTTTGAACGCGACCATTGAGCATCATATCAAAATTCTCCTAATGAATTCAAGGAAGTGGCTCAACAACTTCAAGGAACATTTTATATGGATAATGTTGTGACAAGTTTAAATAATAAGGAAGAACTCGTGAAATTCATAGACCAATCGAAAAGGCTCATGGAGCTAGGAAAATTCGAGATAAGACAATGGGCAAGCGGTCCAATATTGATCGGTTCTACAAATTGTGAACCTTTGTCGATTTTAGGTGCTCATTGGGATCGAGTGAATGATGAGTTATTAATTAACCGTAATCCAATCACCGATCTAGGAGGTACTACGCGAAGAACATTATTGTCGATGATACATTCGTATTTTTATCCACTAGGTTTAATCTGTCCCTATACCTTGTGTCCTAGAAGAATGTTACAGGAAGCTTGGTCGACAAATGGTAACTGGGATGATAGTTTGGTACCAGCTTTAGAAAAGAAAGTGACCTCTTGGGTTCAAGGGGCAGAATTGATTCCACAGGGTAGGATAAGAAGGAGTGGCCGAAGGAGAAGGTTGGCGAGGAAGAACAAAATGAGGTCATTAAGAAAGCCTGTAAGGGAAAAGCGAATGTTTTGGTAGAAGTGTGTCAAAGAAGAGAGTATGGATTACTGGTGTTTTCAAAATTCGTCAGAATCGTCACGACAGTTGTAAGAATGATAAGATGGAAAACTCATAGGAAAGGAGCAAGAACCGAGCCGTTCACAAGTGAGGAGTTGAGGAAGGCAGAAAAACGAATTTTCCGAGTAGTTCAGAATGTTAGCCTGGGAGGAGGAAAGAAATGTAAGAAAGAATTGGAAACGTTTTGGGACGCAGACGGATTACTCAGGCTGAAAACAAGTCTATCGTTCAGTGAAGAGCCAGAAGATTTTAAAAATCCTGTTTTACTACCTGGGGGAAGTAGCGTAATTCAGGCATTTGTTCGAGAGCAGCATTTTGCGCTCAACCATGCGGGAGTTCGGACAATGATGTCAATATTACGGGAAAGATTTTGGATCACAGATATACGCAGAGTGCTCAAGCGAGCTATCCGGAGCTGCAAGGAATGTTAAAGGCAAAGTGCTAAACCAATAGAGACCACCTTTGCACCATTGCCGAGAGACAGAGTACGACAGTCAGCAGTTTTTGAGATATCAGGGATTGACTATGCAGGACCTCTGTATTTGAAAGGAGGTGGAAAAGCTTGGATAGTGCTTTTTACGTGTGCTGTGTATCGGGCGGTGCAATTGGAAGCAGTGACTAGTCTATCTAGTACCTAGGTTTTTTCGAAGCATTGAGGCGATTTATTGCACGCCGAGGAAGACGGTCCGTGATATACACTGATAACGGGACGCAGTTTTCAGGCGCAAGTAATGCATTGAATAAAATCGAATGGTAAACGGTGATAACTAGGGCAACTGTGAGAGCCATTAAATGGAATTTTATTCCTCCAGTCGCACTATGGTGGGGTGGTTTTTTGGAGAGGATGGTCAGGATGGTGAAACAACTGCTGAGACGTAACCTAGGAAGAGCTAACGTGACCTATAAAGAGGCTGTAACAATTCTGTGCGACGTGGAAGCTACAGTTAATGCTAGGCCACTAACATACGTAACAGGAGATGAGACGAGGCCGCTCACCCCAACTTTATTCATACAGGGAGTTCAGGCTGCAGGTGTTCAAGATTTGGACCAAATTTTGAAACAAAGTTTGAATAGTTGCCTGAAATATCTTCTAAAACTGAGAGAGGGACTGAGGGAAAGATTCAGAAATGAATATCTGGCCTTGCTAATAAATCGAGGGAATCGCCGGCCTACAGAAATAAAACTATGAGATGTAGTGTTAGTAGGAGCTGAGGGCAAGAAGCGTCAAGATTGGCCTTTGGGACTGGTGCTAGAAGTAAAACCTGGTGCGGATGGGCATGGTCGGGTTGCGAAACTGCGGGTGATGGGGGGACGAGAAATTGTTCGTCCCATTCATGGTCTGGTTCCTATGGAGGTGGATGCAGAAGAAGAGACATGGCCAGAGGGAATGATGGAACAGGAGACATCAAGGAGACCCAGAAGTCCACCGAAGCTCAGGTCCAAACAACTAGAATAGGAAGAAGGGTTCCGAGGCCAGTACGATTCCAGCCATGAATTTTGGGGGGGGGGGGGGGGGGGGCTGTTCAGAAATCTACAGTAACCATTCAACTCCCCACATGTTTGTTGACCAAATGATTTGCGTTAATTAATAAAAAGTTTATAAATGTTTTGTTCGTTCGAGAAAAACAACACGAGGATTTTTTCTTAGAAAATAATTACAAATAATTACAAAAGCACCATCCAGTTTAAAATACTATTTATCCCCAACAAGAGTGGTAAGAGGATTAAACGCACCTACACAATAGAAAAAGGACTGTTCTTGACAAAATTTTCAAAGCTGGAATGTACTAAGTGATGGCCAATCTGCTCCCGCTTTTCGAGTTTCACACTCTATTTCCCTGACTAATTGATTATGTAAACATAGTCTTGAGTACACTGTTAAAAGCTAAGATTCGAGAAAAGATTTAATGAGAATCGCGAAGCGCTGGAGTATTTTTCAACGTACTTTTCATTTTCCACAAATTTCTTCCAGAATAGACGTTGTAGCTAATTTTCGTAGAATATGAAGCAATTGCAATTTTATATTGTTTACGATTAAGTCCTTTACAGCTGACAACATAATTTTGTGAAAGCTCTAGAAAATGCTGATGGTCGTATCTGATGTGAGATATACGAAAAGATTGCAAAAGCAGGGAGCACATAAGTAAATTACATTTTTTGTGTTGAATTAATTTATTCATGACATTACATTTAAGATAAACTTTTCTGCGGTAACAAAATAAAGTAAAAGTAAAAGTCATAAAATTCGGTAGCTGATTCTTGTGCTCCTTACTTTCCCTGTAGAATTATTATGTTACATTAAGTATTCTTTATAATAAGCCAAGCTCTGATTTTTCCCCTTCACTCGTCTTCTGGCTGAAATGAGGTGAATACCTGAGGATTGAAATTTGAGTTAGTAGGCTCCAACTATGTTACCCCAATCATGATTTGGATAATTGTAAATCTCTATTATTTCTCCACATTTCTCCATGTTATTCAACAACCTTAAACGACTGGTCTTTGTAGAAATTCTCATCATGTGTGTATGCTATATTATTCATGGATACAACATTCCTCTTCTAGCCTGAGCTGGAAAGTGACATTTGCATAAGCCCACTGCTGCACAGGTGACGACACTGAGTGCCGGATTATTACAAATACTTCCAGTAGCCCGCTCTAATTATTGTAATTGAATTTTAGTTTTACGTATAATTATTAATATTAGAAAACCCAATCAAATCTTAAATGTAAATTATGAATGTTATCAAAAAGAAATTTGTTGACTGTGTTAATCAAGAATGGCTAAGGCAAAAACCTTCTTTTCTTGACCTTATTAGTCGCAACATTCAAAAACATTTAGCGAATTTTCGTAGAAAAAGAAGCTATTGCAATTACTAAAGAAATCTAAAATAAAACTTTTCGAAAAATTTTCTTCGTTGAAATATTTTTAAGCATTCTGAAGCGAATCATTGATAAGACACCGTAGGGTTGAGATGGAAAAGCCTTTCTTGCGCCAATCAATTAAGCTTTTGAAATTAAAGAGTGAGTTTGTTGGTCAGCACTTTTTGAGTACGTTAAATTGCCAAAATTTCAAAAATTCTGCTAAAAAAAAACAACTGTAAATGGCTAAAATTGAATGAAAATAGTTAAGTTAAGCTTTTAGCAGCATTGTAGTCAAAAGAAATTTATCAACAAATAAATATTATACCTTATAAATATATATTTTTTTTAAATTACAAAATCTGATGGCAGTTCGTACGGCCGTTCTATCCTGCCGATTTCCTTTTTCTTAAGAAACGTATTTATGCATAGATTTTTCATCAAGTACCATTGAAAATCAGATAACTCGAATTTCTATAGCTTTGTCCTTTGACATCTCAGGATCTAATTGTTGATAAATTAATCGTTTTAGTTTAAGAACACTCAGAGTATCACGCCCTCTTTTAGTTGAGTTTCAAATTGATTGTTGAGTTTGGAAGGATTTATGCGCGAAAAACCTAATTTTTGACGGCACAATAATTCTATTTAATAAATCTGCACAGCGAGAATGGTGATGAGGATCAAAAAGATCGCTCATTCCGTCTCAACATAACCCTAACATATTGGTATTCAAGTTAAATCCTGGTTTTCCTGACCAACAGAAAAAGCTTAGTTTTCCTAAATTTCAAACTATATACGTTTACATTTCAAAAGTGTTTCAAATATGTTTTTTTCCCCCTTTCAAAGAACGAACTGTAGCGGCCCCCTTCGTTTAAAGAGAGAGATTTTCGCGATTTTCTCCGAGCACCACAACTCTCGCCAAGGAGGTAGGCAGTATAAAATGCTGGTAAACTCAGATCTTCGTCTTTTCTTACACCAATTCCGCCAAAATAAATTATTTGGGAGTGCTGTTTTATCCTATTATGTGTACGGCGATAAAGCATTGAAAAGTGCAAAGATATTGTCTCTTTTCTCACCACAGAAAAAAAAAGACTGAATTCTTTGCATTTACGTAAATGCATTTCAAAATCCTTCATGACTGCTTCAACGTCTCCTCCCAGAGTCCCATCATCCAAATACCAGTCATCCAATTCCGACAGGAATTCTTCTATTATAGGATGTACCATTAAACAAGAGGAGACACCTGTTTGTTAAGAAAATGGATCATCTTGTTGAGCTACGAATTGAGAAGGAATTATTTTGTCTCCGAAAAATAAACTTGAGGGCAAATTATATCATTGATTGAGAAAAAGCTGAGCAGATGGAATTACGTTCTTTATGGCTGTCAACATGCAGTCTCTCCCTCTGTAGGATTGAAAGCGTTCATGAAATAAATTTTTAGAATAACTTTTCCTGATCCTTTGTTTTTTTCAATAAATATTCTTACTGCATGTACAATTACACCTAATTCCTAAGGACAAAAATGCCTTGAATGTGGGTCCTCAGACGCGTGCACACAAGCTTGGACGTCAACCTACGTAATACAGATCCAACTCCTATCGGACGCATCCCTACACATTTTTTCTTCAGTGCACACAGAGTGGCCACATAATGAGCGCATTTACTGTATCACTCAGCATTTTATTACCCAACTTCGTTATGCTAGTAAGGAGCTTCTGTCCATTGTCACCATTGTACTTTGAAATTAGGTCCTTGAGATGCTGTGGTCGGAGTCCATCGATTCCCGAAGCTGAGCTATTCAGAAAACGAAAAATCCCGGCTTTAACCTCATCTTCGGTGACATGAAATTATTCTTCGGGTTCATCCGGCGGTGTTGAAAAGTTCAACATTCTTCATGGTGCTGGGTGCTTCTGCAGTAATGCCTGATATGTAACCTGATTGACTGACGCTAAGCTGTCCCCGGAAGTTGTCAATTTGACACTTTCGTTTCAGTTATGATAGCTCTTAACAAATATCTGACGAGGACTTATTCAGAGCGCTAGTAGTGAGGTGTAAACTCGAAACCTCCTCCATGTATTCCCTATGGCGCCGTGAGTAGTGGATTCTCAATCCCCTAATTCCTAAGAAAGCTTTCGAGCCTCATTTGGAGGACATCTACGCACGGATGATTGTTGGTCTGGGAGAGTTCATGATAATGTTGTTGACAATCAATACATAACCAGTCGTCGTAATCACTTATTGCTATTGCTTGTACTTCTTCCCTTGAAAGAGATACACATTCCCAATGATACTACTTTTTACAAGCTGTGCAGAATATCATCTCCTCCATTTGGAAAGTCCGAATCTCTTTTACGGCAAGGGCACAACTGGTCACTTCCTGAGTAAATTTTCCGGCTTCAACATTTGGGATGCTTCAATTAATTTCTACCCAGTTCATTTTACTAACAAATCTATCCACCGGTCTTAGTTTACTGGTAAGGTTGGTATGATTGTTGACGATTCTGAGAACACCCCCCCCCCCCCCCACTATATCACAGCTGTATAGCTCGTTGATCTTCATTCTCTCTCCAAGCCACTGAACCAACTGCATCTTCATCAGCTATGCTCCAATTTTGTATTCTCTTCCTCCTGGCAGTCCTCAATATTGGTGACATGCAGGAACACACCTTTCAAGGTACCTAATCTATAGCTTTGCTCAACAATATTGATCCTTTTATGGTTCACTAACTTCATGGAACCCATTAAACTGATAAATACTAATATTTCGATCATTCATGTTATGCTCTCTTTTGCACACTGGGGAAAGTATTAAAAGTTTGTTATACTCCTTTTCAAGGTTTCAAATTGGAATAGCTAATCCAGTGAGAGTATGATTTTCCATAAATGAGATCATTTTGGTCATCAGCATAATCTCCCGAGAGGGTATGCTATAAAAATCTGCAGGGATAATGTATATTTTAGAGTTTGGAATTTGGTGTGAATGGAGACTGCTGATCATTCTCATCAAGCTTGGAACTGGAAACTTGATTATTCGGTTATTTCATTCCTCAAACATAACCTCTACCTTCTTTTGGTGGTCCAACTCTGAGTCAAAAACCCAAGCTATTTAGCACATATATCTCGATTACAATCATGTGTATATTAGAATTTGATGTAATCAGAGTATATGAATCATTCTCCTCAAATTCTGAATTCGAAACTTTATTATTCGTTTATTTCAATTCTCTAACATAACCTGTACCTTCATTGATTCGTGGTCCAACTCTGAGTCAAAAACCCAGGCCATTCAGCACAATTCTCGATTATAAATAATAATGTAAATATTGGAGTTTGATGTAATCAGAGTGTATGTATCATCCCCTCAAATTCGGAATTTGAATTCATTTCCTCAAACATAAACTATAGGTACCTAAATAGTTTTGGAGTCCATCTCCGCTTTAAAAACACAAGACAATTAGCAGCGCGGCCATACGTTGGTATGGGAACTAGATACAAGGCCACCACGTTGGCCACCTGGGAATTCAAAATCGCAGGACATTTTATTTGCATGTTTCATTTCATATATGAAAAACAAACCTACTGTAACGCAACAGTTAATAACAACAGTTAATGAGGACTAACAGTTTACAGGACAGTTAACAGAATAACGCAACAGTTAACAAGGCAGTTTGAAGAGTCATCTCCTTTCTCTTTAACTGAGCTGGACGTGAGTGGGAAAACTTGCACATTTCATGTTTGGATCTAAATGCCTATAAAGTGGTAACCTGCTTGAGACCTCCTCTCGGCGTTGAAAGAGGCGCCTCTAATCTTCTCGGAATTTATCGCCCATCTCTATGATGTCCTGCTTCACAATCGACACGTCAAGGGTGAACAAATTGTTGGCCCTCTATGCCAGAAACTCCCACTCATCTGCCCAGCAAACCTTCCGAGCTATTAATTCCCTCGCCACAATGTTTTCACCCATCCCAGCAACTTTGGGAATATTCTGAAGATGAAGATCAAGAGTGAATTTTGAAACTATCTTCTGCTATCTTTCTAAGTGATTGAGATATGAGGATGTGTATGACGGCAACAAAAAGAATTTTCTGATAAAAGTATGCAGTATTCCCTCAACGTACTCATATCCCCTGCAACCCCAGCATTGAGCACCATAACACAATATAGCCCAGACCACTGTATTAGTCTTGGAACATGTAAAAATGTGAAATCCCGAGTTAACAGGTGCCAAAAAATATTTTTACCTCATCGCTAGACTGATCGAAACATTCCCAACGTGTGATATAGTGACATTCCCAGTTGTCAGTAAATCACAAGTGGACTTGATGTCAATACTCCCCCTCAAGTCTATGGGAGTGTGGATATCCTACTAGCCTAGCATACTTACTCTTTGCATACACTCATTTTATATAAATTACCTAAATCACATACTATGCGTCGCACAACAGTACTTCAGTCGATCCACTTAAAATTCCTTGATTTCCGCAATATGTTTAATATCAATTAATATTAGATATGGATTTATTGTCAAAAGATATTCAATTATATCCCACTTCTGTTCTATACAGGAACCGGAGAGCTGATGATGAAGGCTGGCGTAGATGACGAACGTCAGATGATCAAGACCTCAGTCGGTAAGAAAATACCATGGCGTGTGCCAACTAAAATTCTCATATTCTAACAAAATTATGTTATAAAGAAGGCTAAGTTGCGCAGGGTGGCCATACGAGTTAATTGTAGTTGTTCTTCGCGTTATACAGGGTGGTTCCTATAAAGTCGCCAAAAAAGAGTAGAGGAAAAAAGGGATATCTAAGAGAAAAAAACCAGTGTGAGGCTTCACACTACTTTCCTTACTTGTATTCATTTTGCATGGATGCTATCATGATGGATCACATCTTAGATGGATGGGGTTGTTGTGTTCGATTGTTTGATTTTCGATTATAGGACTCCATTAGTCCAGAGGTTTCTTCAGGTGGCTTTCAGTAAGAGACTGATGAACACCGATTGTATGGATTCCTTTTTTTTACTTTCCGGGCGACTAGGAAAGTGATGACTGTCTTCTAACGATTCCTGAAAATTGCTATAAACTCCTGGTTTTTGCAGAATACTAAACATGAATAGTGTAAATTCAACGTTGAAAACCCTTGCTCGCCTGTTGTGTTGAAGTTCGAATCAATTTGAAAAGCCAGCTCAATTACTGTTTAGACAAAAACTCGTTAAGTTATGTTTCATTTTAAATTTATGCTGCGGTAAGTGGTTACTACTTTCCGACCCGCCCAAAGTGTAATATAAGAAAGTCGTGCGATCTTCTTAAAAAAATTTATGCAACTCCCACAATACATGAGTATAGCTAGACCTTATCCAAACACGCAACTATTGACCTGAACTTTATCTACATGGTCACATGGTTAATTTTTAGTGAATGTACCAGTTTTTAGTTCTTGTACATATTAAAGATAAACTAAAAATGAAAGACCTTAATTTTTACTTTTCTTACTTAACCCGAAGAGTGAAGGGAAAGTCTTGCAACCACTATGAAATTCAATTTCTGAAACACATGCTAGGATGGGTATTTTGTTCAACCTGGACACATATCTATATGTTTCATGAAAATGTATGTATCTGTGTATGTGTGTATGCTTGTAACTCGCGTACACTATGCGACCTTACGGTACGATATACAAAAGTTCTAATTTCGGCGTTGGATTGTATATCGAGGTGCTAGTTACTGTAGAAAAACGGCATAAAATGATCATTTTTATGTTGTTACAAAAATCATAATAGGTGGGAAAACGTCGTTTTTAGCCCTTTTATTGCCTTTTCTCCTAAATGGCTCAGGGAATTTTGATGAAATTAACAGGGGTCACTCTTCTTGTGGGTGCAAATGATATTAAATAACCCACATCTTTGGGAAAACACTCTAAGGGAGGTAATTACCAAAACATTTCCAAAAATAGGTTGAAAAACGTAGTTCTTTTTAGCACCTTGTTGATCTCTTATGATAGGAATGATCTGTGACAAGCGATATCTGAGTTTAAGGAGTGGCACCTAATTACATCAAGGTCATGGCCGCGACCGTGTCATGGCGCGGGGTGTGGTGAGGGGAAAGCGCCACGGAGTTATCCGAGTAGGGAATCTCAGCGGGAGTGCTCGGTGGTATCACCTATCGCGTCCTGAGGGGTTCTTACTTGAAGTGGTGGTCATTTTATAGGGGCACTTCCTTTCATCCCACTCTGCCTTCTTTCATCCCACTCTGCCTTCTTTTCCTTCAGCATTCTTGATCCCAAGGGCAGGCGTAGGGTAAACCTGGGCGTCCCTCCCCATTTATTTTAATCATTTTTCCATTTTGTTCATTTTTTTAACTTTAATGATGTGCCCCCTCCGCCTTTCAGGGGAGATTAGTTTAAAAAATAAAATAACTTAAAAAAAGGTGTGCGTAGTATGTAGTACGAGTCCTGCAATGTACACTTACAAAACTAATAGCCTTCGGGAACCACGTGACCCATTGGCGAACCGGTTTGACAGCTGTCAAAAGATCACTCAAAATCAAAAAATCAATCTTTATTGTTTCAGATCCTCGGTCCATACAATGTACATTTACGAGCTCTTAAAACATTATTTTACACTAAATCAATATCTGACAGCAATTGGTGAATAAACCTTCCAATCCTGCCATTGGAGTCATTCTTCACTTCCTCCTTTTAAAACTGCATTAAGCAAACGCTCTTGTCATAGTCTTTTATTTCTAAATATTTTACTCTATACACCGCTAGTTGAGGACTCACATACCACATTACGAACAGCCTAATGTCTCAATACGGATTTTAATTTCAATGAATTTCAATTTAATTTCAAATTCTGGAGCCATTGCTATAGCATTATTTTCAACGAAATTTCGCTAATGGTAGGATACTGTTTACTCCATCTACGTTTATAGCATCTAGCAGCT
Organism: Adelphocoris suturalis; assembly: GCA_030762985.1. Lineage (NCBI taxonomy): Eukaryota > Metazoa > Arthropoda > Insecta > Hemiptera > Miridae > Adelphocoris > Adelphocoris suturalis. Next base: position 58,017,749 of record CM061045.1, read on the forward strand.
GTCGTCGACATTTTGATTTTACTTGTAAAATTATACAACTGATGTATAAACCTTGTAATAATTTATCCTTTATTTTTATAATACAGATGATGGGGCTGCTACAGAAGTGAAGGCCGAGTGGCAGATCCCAAACAGGAGCGATACTGAAGACACTGAATTCACAGAGAAAGATATGAAAATGATCGCCCTCGCTATTTTCCTGTGGTTCATTCGAATCATTAACAACCTCGTGATTCTCTTCACGAGTACCATCATCTTTTTCTTGATTGCGCTCAAGATTTTAACTTCTATTGAATATTAAAATGACCAGATCAGTTTTTTGTTATCCATCATTATAAGCTTTCAGTAATTTAAATTGCTATTGTATAAAGGGACAAGTGTCCTAATGTTGTGTGTTCATCAACATCGACTCATAATGAAACAGTTTTTTATTTTATAAACTGAATATTATATTTCCAACGTGGCAAATTACCAAAGCACCAATTTTAGTATATATTCCTTGAAGGAACGAAAATTTGAACGCTTAACTGAATTTCTTCTCTAAAACATACAATTTTTAATGTCAATAATGGTCATCTACATGGACCAATCCTATTCAGATTTACTACGATCAGGCAATATGTTATGATTGATGCTGTATGTACCAAACCTAACATTAAGGAACTTATAATTTATGAAAATCGTCCACAATATTATATTATTAAATACTATATGATATTTTATAAATCATCCATATACATACCTATGCAATTTGCAATTATTACCACGATTTTTAATCAATTTAGAACTTACAGGTTAATAACTTTGTGAGCTTCACCATTTTACAGAGTGACATTTGAATTCTTGCCAATCAAGGTCTTAGCTTATGATGAATTGTATTTAAAACGGTAGACCAATAAGACCAAAATTTATTGAATGATATTTGCTTTTCCCAAACCACATTTACTGAAACAAATATGGTGAATCCCTAGTGCAGAGAAACTTTTGTTAATCTATTCCAATTGTTTAGTAGTTCGTGTTCCCTGTTTAGACCCTGTCAAGTCCAAGATTCTGAAATTTACCATTTCAGCGTCCATCAAACGACCTCTTTTGGCTAGAAATGGAATGATTCTGATTAAATGAGATTTTAGACGATCACAAACAAATTTCCCTGAAAGGTAGTTATCACCAAAACATTAAAAATCCCTTCCCTGCTTTAGTAAGACAGTAGTTTTCTTAACACCAGGCTGCGGGTTTGAGCCGTATAAGAATTAGTGCTCTTGAGACAAAATTCCGGTTGGTTTGAAATTCAAGTCAGACGAATCTACATTTCCTCTAATACATTTCCAGTAAGGCCATAATACTTGAATTATTGCTAAACCCTATGAATCAACTGCATCATTGTCTCAAATTTGAAAGATGAATGAGTAAAAATGAAGTGATATAAAATGAAATAAATGAACATAATACTATAATTGGAGGAACGAAATTGCAAGATAACCCTGGGTTACCATCCTCACGCCAATTCGATGTATATTTCTCTTCATTTTTCTAAATTTCCACCAAGGGGCACCTCAGCACCTTCAGGTATGCTACCACTGGTTAGTTGTATATTGAATGCTTAGTGGAACATTTATCTTTTGGTGGGCGACGACGGCACAAAATAATATTTAGCACTAAATTCTATGTTAGCTGTGGCTAGTGTTAGAACCTACAAGAATATATTTTACATTGCTGATTCCAGAAAGTTTTAGCTGATATTTCAGACGATCACAAACGAATTTCCCAGAAAGGTAGTTATCACCAAAACATTAAAAATCCCTCCCCCTGAAATAACACTTCAACAATAAGCACTCCTTCTTGAGACAAAAATCCGGTTGGTTTGAAATTCATGTCAGACAAGTCATTACATATTTCTTAATAACATAATAATACATAATGTTTAGGTGTACCAGAGGTGGGGCTTCAAATATTTTAGAAAACCAATTGCCTATGGCATAAACGATATATTTTAAATTCCATGAACCACATGAAAAGAAATAAATTAAGGAGCTCCTTCTAATGTTGTACAAGAGTGTATATAATTATTAGATCTGACGTGTACTAGGTACCTAATATTGATATTGTACTTAGTTAGTAATGTTCTTTGAGGCTGCTGAATGACGAGCGATATATATTAATATTAGGAATTCTGACCGTTTGGTGCAGGACGAGGAGCACGCGCCAGTGTAGAAGATTTTACCCAGATTCTGCGTAGAATCAATACGCAGCATGCGGAGCGATGAACAGAGATCGTTGAAAAGAGAGCGAAAAATAGAGAGCGGTGCTGCCGAGAACGTCCTTGCTATCTGTAAGCATACAATGTACCGATTTCATGATGATATGCTCCAGAGAAGCAAGGAAAAACCGACAGCATGGAAACAAAGTTGCGGTTGAGTTATGGTCGTAGTACTAATATGTACTCACATAGAAATGGCCAAATGTTGTGTCAGCGTCGTCCTTGTAGATGTGAGTCTTGGGTACGGGATGCTGCTGACCCTTTCCACAAGAAGCAATAAATTCAAAATAGTGGATGCTGAAGACCACGAGATTGAGGAGTCAGTCACGAACGAGGTTGGTTCAATTGGCAGTCTCAAAGCAAAATGGTGTCTTGATGGAGTGAAACGTGGTTATGTTGAGAGATAGATAGAGGGGGGCAGGATTCATGAGAAGATAGGATCACTGAATCGGCTCGTGGAATCGTAGTCAGGCACAAAGAACACTTCACTACACTGATAATATTAGAGGTAATAAAGCGCCGGCTGTTTACCATCTTTGGTCGGCAGAACATAAATGAATATACAAACAAAAATAAACTAATGAAACTCTTAGGCGTGAACATTCCGCCTGCCAAAATTTACAAAATTTTAGACCTGAACAATGGGAAAATAAACAAGGACTTAGGAAAGAAAAGGAAATCGCAGAAGTGTAAATAGAGCAGCTGCTCTAATAATTCCAAATTGCAGGTAATTTGTCAGTTGTTAGGGGTAGGAGGCTTCATAATTAAAGATGCTCCTTCATCCTCTTCTGAAGGATTAGCACCACGGAGCCATTTTTGATACCTCTTCTTTTCTTCTTCTGGCGGGTAGAAAGGTAAAGATTCCTCAAGATCTTCTTCTGGAGGAGCTAAGGGTACCAGAGTGGAAACAGGACGGGTGAATGTTGATGATGCTGTTTTCACCGTTGCCACTCTGACGTTTCCATCTTTTCCTGGGTAGATCTTCACGACGCGCCCACGGGACCACTGAAGAATGGGTTGATTGTTATCCTTAATGAAGACCAGATCACCTACTTTGAGGTTTATTGAATCAGAGGTCCACTTATTTCTCATCTGAAGAGTAGACAAGTATTCCTTACGCCAGCGGTCCCAGAAATGCTGGGACATTCGCTTTACCAATTGCCATCTGTCCAAACGATTGATTGCAACATCCATAAGAGTAGCTTCAGGGATCGCAAGTGGAGCTTCGCCAATAAGGAAATGGCCCGGAGAGAGGTATTGACATTCTGAAGGGTCAACAGATAAAGGACAGATGGGCCTGGAGTTCAAAACTGCACCGATCTTCGCAACTAGAGTAGCAAGTTCTTCGTATGTAAGTGCAACATCTCCAATTGTGCGGGACATCAGTGATTTGGCAGATTTCACTCCTGCCTCCCAAATTCCACCGAAGTGGGGCGCATGAGGTGGATTGAAGTGCCAATTAATGTGGCAAACTGACATTTTTTCGGCAATTTGTGTCTGAGCTTTATCACTGGCAAACCATAGATACCACTCCTTCAGCTGACGGGCTGCTGAAACGAAATTTGAGCCACAATCAGAATATAAGTCAGTTGGTAAACCTCGTAAAGAGACAAAACGATCAAGCGCGGCTAAAAATTCATCAGCTGCAAGGCTAGTAACCACTTCTATGTGAATAGCCTTCGTCGCCATGCATACAAATATGCAGAGGTAAACCTTGGAAATTTGAGGCTTTCGAGAATGAAAGTTTTTCATTGAAAAGGGTCCACAGAAATCCAAACCAGTTCTGAGAAAAGCGCGAGCAGATTGCACTCTGTGTGCTGGTAGGTCTGCCATTTTTGGGATGAATGGCTTGGCTTTCAATCTGTAGCATCTCAAACATCGAAAAACACGCTGCTGAGCTAAGCGCCTCAATGAGGGAATCCAATATTCCATCTGCACAACTGCATGCAAAAGAGAAGGTCCAGGGTGTAGGTACATTCTGTGAAAATGATCGACGATAAGGTTAGTTAAGTGACTCTTAGTGGGAAGAAGAATAGGGTGTTTATGATTATATGGCAAGTTAGCATTAAATAATCTGCCGCCTGCCCTGAGAATTCCCACTACGTCAAAGAATGGGTTCAACTTCGCAAATTTTTTCATAATTGTCATCTGACTTCTTTCAGATAACTCATTTTTGAAGAAGAAATGGGCTTGGACAGCCTTTACACAGAGCTGCTGGGCAGATTGTATCTCATTTAATTTGAGTGGTCCTGATGTACGTTCCTTCTTGCCTCGTAAGTTATTCAGAAAACGTAGAAGGTACGCTAAAGAACGAAGCAAACGATTAAACGATGAAAATTTCGAGACAATTTCAAGAATGAACTCAGATTTGAAAGATATAGGAGTGTTTATGGAGATGAGCGATATATTTTCCCTCTTAAGTTCGGAAATATCAGGCTGTATCGTAACGGGAGGTATGCGCCACAAATCTTGAGGTTGGCAAAGCCAGGGAGGCCCACTCCACCAGAGTGTGCTTCTAAGAAGTTCATCGGGGCTGAGTCCTCTAGAACCAGCGTCTGCTGGGTTATCACCAGATGATACGTGGTTCCATTCTTCGACAGATGAGTGGTGTAAGATTTCACTAACCCTGTTACAAACAAATGTCTTCAGTTTGTAGGTAGGCGTGCGCAACCAACCAAGTGCTACAGTAGAGTCAGTGAAGAAGCACGGGGAAATAAGGTTGGCAGGCTGCAGTAAGTTCAAAAATTCAGCGATTGATTGATACAGTCTAGTCAAAAGGAAACAACCACATAACTCTAGTCGTGGGACAGTTAGTTTTTTAAGGGGTGCGAGTTTAGTTTTTGCTGTGAGAAGAAAGACCTTGATTTCATCATGAGATAAGACACGGAGATACAGCACTGCACAATAAGCGATTTCTGAGGCATCAGAAAACCCAATGATTTGATACACTGATGTTCGGTCTGAATGCACAAATCGTGGAATGCTGAGTTCAGAAATTAAGGGTAGCTGTTTTATGGCTGATTCCCAGCGTGAACTAAGATTTTCAGGCACAGAATCGTCCCAGCCCACACCTAATTTCCACATTTCTTGAATAAATTGTTTCATTGTGATCACAAGAGGAGAGATGAAGCCGAGAGGATCATAGATTTTCGAAACGTTAGACAATATAGAGCGTTTGGTTGGCTTGAACTTGGGAAGATCTAAATTGTAACCAAAACAGTCGGTTCTAGGATTCCACTGCAATCCTAGAATTTTGACAGAAGTGTCATCCTTGGAAATTATGGCAACGGGTTGATTAGAGATTTCAGACACATTTTTCAAAAGCTCTGGGCAGTTGCTGGCCCATTTACTGAGTTTGAATTGCCCTTTACCTAGTAAACAAATTAGCTGCTTCTGCAGTTTCATTGCAGCTTCGACGCTTTCTCCCCCACTGACTATGTCGTCTACATAGATGTCTCGTTTTAGCACTGCACTAGCCTCAGGGTATGGCGAGCCATGGTCTTCAACGATGGCTTGAATCACACGGTTTGCAAGGAAAGGGCTGGACGTAAGTCCATATACAACAGTATTCAGCTCATAGGTCTGAAGAGCATCGTACGGGTTATAGCGCCAAAAAATCGTCTGATATTTTTGATCTTCCGGGTGGACCCATATGGCACGAAAGCATTTTACTATATCGGCCACCAATGCTACCTTATGAATTCTGAAATTCAACAATATATCCCGTATATCAGTCTGAAGTTTGGGTCCAATCATAAGATAATCATTTAATGAACCATTTGTTGATTGCGCTGAACCATCAAACACTACACGCAACTTCGTCTGGTTCCTGTCAACTTTAGAGATAGCATGATGAGGAATAATGAAAGCAGGAGGGCTTTTAGATATTGACATATGACCCAAAAGATCATATTCCTTCATGAACTCATGATAACTTTCACGAAGGCTATCATTTTTTAGTAAACGGTTTTCTTGATTGCGAAACCGCCTGCTTGCAATTGTAGAAATATTGGTAAATTCCGGAGGGCTAGTGCGGAATGGAAGGCGAACACCATAACTTCCGTCTTCCAATCTGTAATGAGTAGCCTTGAAATGGTCCTCACATATGACCTCTTCTGGGTTGTCAACCTTGACGGGTTTCGGTTCCTCTATTTCCCAAAATTGACGTAAATTTACACTTTCATCTTCAAATGGCATTGGGCTAGAAACTATGCATGAGACGCATTGTAGAGGTGGAGATTGTGTCGACCCAGAAGTGAATTTACCAATAACAATATGGCCAAATATAGTAGGGAAAAGTTTAGGCGAGTTCGAATCCAACTCCACTGGACTACCAAGCCAAATATCTGCAAATAAATCGGCACCCAATAAAATATCAATAGGCTTACTCTCGAAGAAGGTGGGGTCAGCAAGAGGAAATTTACAGTATTTTGTCCATAGTTTACGTGGAAGCGAAACGGTAGGCAGATGTGAGGTAATGGACTTCATTAGAAATGCCTTCATCGATAGAACAGGTGATATTTTATTCATCGGTTTAAGGTCACAATTCACAAAATTTCTTGCTCCTTCTTGACTTTGACCTATACCGGAAATTTTCACGTTACATTGGTTATATATTAAACCTAGTCGATTAGCGCATTTGTACGTCATAAATGAATAATGACTCGCACAGTCAACCACTATGCGAACTATCTGGCTAACACCCCTGGCATCAAGAACCTCGGCTAAGCAGGTACCTAAAATAATAGCTTGAAATTGTGATTCATCATGGGTAACTGCATAAGAACCTGGTGATACACAGCATGTTGGTGAACGATCATTGGGATTGGAAGATTGAGGTTTAGCAACTTTATTTTGAATTTCATCATTATTAGTACACAGCATAGAGTTGTGGCGCTCTTTGCACCACCTGCATACCCATTTAGACTTGCATGAATTCGATTGGTGATACCCCGAGAGGCAATTTCTACACCCATTGAATTTAGAAATCCATGCGATTCGTTGATTTACATCAGCGCTACAGAATTTCCTGCAACTTAACAAACCATGAGATCCTTCTTTACAGACGAAACATGGAGTAGAAGGAATAGATTCATGTTTTTTCTGTAATTGATCCTTCCTTGATTGTTGAACTACCAAACTCGCTTTTCCCTTAGACTTGAAAGTAAGCGTTTTATCATATCCTTTGTTTTTATTTGAATTATGTTGCCTTTGACCGACGAATGATGATACGTTATCGAAGGAGGAGTTGGTGTCGGAAGTGACTTGCATAGAAAAACAGCGATCTTTAATAAATTTAAATAATTGATCGAATGTAGGGAACTCTGTATCTTGGTGCGAATTTTGGAATTGGTCTCTAGTGGCCTGGTCCAAAAGTCTAAACGCTAAATGGAACAATAAAAATTTTGATTCATTTTGAATCGCAAGGAGCTCGAATGCAGAGATGCTATCACAAACTGATGACATGAAAAGTTTAAGCGATTCAATGGTAGGTTTACCATGCATGTGGGGAAAATTGAGCACACGGTTGAGATAGGCCGTTGCAAGAAGACGCTGCTTGTCGTAAGTTCCGCACAACGCTGCCCACGCTAAGGGATAATTTTGATCGGTAATTTGGAATTTGTTGACTAAAGACAGTGCTGGGCCCTTCAAATTAGTTATCAAATAATGAAATTTTTTTGTAGGAGAGAGAGTATTATCATTATCTACGATAGAAACGAATACATCACGAAACTTCGGCCAATTAAGAATTTCACCATCAAAAGATATTAATTTAATTTCTGGTAGATGAGGTGTGACATTTTCGTGAACGATAGTGGTATTGGACGTTGTTTCATTCAAACTTGGCATAGGACTAAGGGTTGGCTTAGTCAAACTAAAATAGAGTTTCTTTACTTCGTAGTATGCACTTCTCATATATTTTTTATCTTCTAGATCTTGTTCTGAAGGAAACACAAGGCTTCCCTCATCTACTTCAGCACGAACGGCGAGATCATTAAACGCATTTTCGTAGTAATCATAATATTTTTCTAAGGCGGAGTACATACCTTCAAACATTGGTAAATGGGTCTTATCCTTTTGGGCATTCTTTGCGCTTGTCAATATGCCACTAACCTCAGTTTTGGCACTTGACAAAACCCTTTTCAATTTTGCGATTGTTCTTTTGGGATCATCTACCATTGTCAACGGGATAATATAGGTAAGTCAACTGAAGGGAGTGAAGGGGGTCGAGGAAAACTGGGTCAGTAGGATAAGCGGAATGAAGTTCAAGGTCAGTGTCAGGTTCTATCTACTAAACAATGACAACTACAACACTAAGAATTCACGAATGAGCAGGTCGTCTTATGTGAATAGGTGAACGAGTAGAAACTTCCTAGTTCTTATCTCAAAGGATTAAATTATCTCCTAACGCACCTCTCTTTGAGAGGAGATAAATTATCAAGTATTACCAACCTAAATCATGAAGAAATGAAAACGTGGCCAATACAATGAATCAATGAATTGCCACTGAATCGAATAATGGCGTGAAACGTGAATTGAATACTTACGAATATGATTTCATGTAAAATAAGTTATTATATTCTATTTAAGTACCAATCAACCACGCTCTGCTACCAAAATGTTTAGGTGTACCAGAGGTGGGGCTTCAAATATTTTAGAAAACCAATTACCTATGGCATAAACGATATATTTTAAATTCCATGAACCACATGAAAAGAAATAAATTAAGGAGCTCCTTCTAATGTTGTACAAGAGTGTATATAATTATTAGATCTGACGTGTACTAGGTACCTAATATTGATATTGTACTTAGTTAGTAATGTTCTTTGAGGCTGCTGAATGACGAGCGATATATATTAATATTAGGAATTCTGACCGTTTGGTGCAGGACGAGGAGCACGCGCCAGTGTAGAAGATTTTACCCAGATTCTGCGTAGAATCAATACGCAGCATGCGGAGCGATGAACAGAGATCGTTGAAAAGAGAGCGAAAAATAGAGAGCGGTGCTGCCGAGAACGTCCTTGCTATCTGTAAGCATACAATGTACCGATTTCATGATGATATGCTCCAGAGAAGCAAGGAAAAACCGACAGCATGGAAACAAAGTTGCGGTTGAGTTATGGTCGTAGTACTAATATGTACTCACATAGAAATGGCCAAATGTTGTGTCAGCGTCGTCCTTGTAGATGTGAGTCTTGGGTACGGGATGCTGCTGACCCTTTCCACAAGAAGCAATAAATTCAAAATAGTGGATGCTGAAGACCACGAGATTGAGGAGTCAGTCACGAACGAGGTTGGTTCAATTGGCAGTCTCAAAGCAAAATGGTGTCTTGATGGAGTGAAACGTGGTTATGTTGAGAGATAGATAGAGGGGGGCAGGATTCATGAGAAGATAGGATCACTGAATCGGCTCGTGGAATCGTAGTCAGGCACAAAGAACACTTCACTACACTGATAATATTAGAGGTAATAAAGCGCCGGCTGTTTACCATCTTTGGTCGGCAGAACATAAATGAATATACAAACAAAAATAAACTAATGAAACTCTTAGGCGTGAACACATAATCCTTTTCTAATTTGGAAAATCAAGGCCATAATACTTGTATTCTTGCTAAACCATCCAGGATATTTCGGGGCCAGATACCAAATCAAGGCGGTAGCTGCTTTAGCAAGACAGTAGTTTTCTTAACACCAGGCTGCGGGTTTGAGCCATATTTTGAGTATGCCTCAATGAGATCTACGTACTTTTTCATCCAGGAATTTCACATGGATGCTCGAAATTTTCCCTTCATGAATATCTACTGGACATTTACCAACAAGTTGAACATGTTTATTGGGTATCTAGGTTCATAATTTATTCGTCGAGATGCAATTCTTAGAAGGGGGCGAGGCAATGAGTAGCTAATTTATGCGAAATCATCGGAACGAATTCTGTTCCTGAGATAAACTTTTCAGCGGTAATAAAAATAAAGTAATGTAAACGTAATAAAATTTGGTAACTAAGTCTTGTGCTCCTTACTTGCCCTGTAGCATTATTATGTTACATTAGGTGTTCTTCATAATAAGCCAAACTCTGATTTTTCCCTTTCACTCGTCTTGTGGCTCAAATGAGGTGAATACCTGTGGATTGAAATTTGAGTTTGACCCGTTAGTTTGCCCCATGATTGGGGCAACAACTATGTTGCCCCAATCATGGTTTTGATAACTGCAAATCTCCATTATTTCTCCACATTTCTACGTGTTATTCAATAACCTTAAACGACTGGTCTTCGTAGATAATCTCATCATGTGTGTATGCTATATAATTCATGCATACAACATTCGTCTTCCAGCCTGAGCTGGAAAGTGACATTTGCACAAGCCTCCTGCTGCACAGGTTACGACGCTGAGCGCCAGATTATTACAAAAACTTCCAGTAGCCCGCTCTCATTATTGTAATTGAATTTGAGTCATCTGTATAATTAATAACATTATAAAACCCATTCAAATAATTTCTTATATTAATTATGTATGATAACAAAAAGTAATTTGTTGACTGTTGTCGTCAAGGAGACTGAGACCTTGTACTCTTGACCTTATCAGTCGCAACATTTAAAATTAATTAGCCATTTTTGGTAGAAATAGAAGTTATTGCAATTACCTAAGAAAACTAAAATAAAACTTTTTAAAAGATTTTCTTCATTGAAATGTTTTGACGCATTTTGAAGCGAATCGTTGATAAGTCTCGTTAGGGTGGAGATGGAAATTCCTTTCTTGCGCCAATAAATTAAGCTTTTCAAATTAAAGAGTGAGTATGTTGGTCAGCACTTTTTGAGTGCTTTGAATTGCACAAATTTCAAAAATCTGCTCAAAAAATACTGTAAAAGGCTAAAATTGGATGAGAATGGTTGATATGCTTTTAGCAGCATTGTAGTAAAAAGAAATTTATCAACGAATAAATAGAATATCATATAAATATATTTAAAAAATCAACGAAATCTGATGGCAGTTCGTACGGCCGCTCTACCCCGTTCAAATAATTTTTTATATAAATTATGAATGATAACTTCACGATTTTCTGTCACATCTTTAATGGCAATGAAAACTTTAACGGATGGAATCTTCCATCCGATTTGGATGAAAGGAGTTAATCAATCAAGGGTTCATAGCCGTTTAGTGGTATTTAATTTTATTAATACATCGTATAAATAACAATGATGAATTGATGCATTTATAGACGACAAATTGCTCGAATGAACAATTTAGTGATTAGGTTCTAAATTTCTTGCGATCGAAATCGACGAAAAACATCTTGCGTTCTCCAAAATCGGAAGTATTTGTGAAATAAGTGTTTCTGAGTTTTAGTTTCATGCTCGTTTATATTAATACTTATCCGACACCTTTCCGTATATGATTCCATTGTAATTATCGGTTTGAACTCAAGACTAAGGACTACTGCGCACGATCGATGTGGAATCCTTGCAGCACACCAATATTTATTTACATAATTATGTTACTTCTGTTTATAAATGAATAAATTTCTTCCCATATTTCCAATTTCTTAGTCTGTAATAGTGTAACGTAATTAAATGGATTATTTATAAGATGTTTTATATTGTAGAACATGTCTTCCCTATTTTGACGGTATGTACTACAATTCATTATCACATGTTCCGCATCACCATTTGGTTCCCCACATTGACACGCAGGAACCTCTCGTTTATGGATTTTGAAAAGATAGGCTGGGCATATGGCGTGGTTCGCCCTGAGTCTGCATAATATTCTTATAAACCTCTTGTCTTTACTCATTATCCTAAACCAAGGCAGTGATCCAATTCTAGGATTTATATTTTTTTAAAACTGACCCTTGGAGCCTCGGGCAAACACTTCCTGCCATGCGAACACAGCGAACACAGTTCACTTCAAGCAATTTCCTCACAACACCTAACGAAATTTAAAAACCATTTAGTAGCGGAAGTAGTTAACCTTGTACACCACTGTAAAATCTCTGGAATTAACTTGCATTTCGTGTGGGTCCGATCCCATATAGGGCTCCAGTATAATGAACGGACAGATATGGCGGCGAAACAAGCGGCCACCACGGGCAATATTGTACAATATGGATTGACGAAGGAGTAACTATACGCTATTTCTAAGAAGGAAAATCAACGCGCATGGCACACCAATCATTCTCAGTGATTTTGTCTGCTATCTCACAGGTGTAAAAGACCAATGTGGAAATAATGTCATGGGAGGAATGCACAAAACGAATCATTCTTGATGTCCGAAAATAGAATCATTCTTGATGTCCGAAAACAGAATCATCCAGGATATTTCGGGGCCAGATACCTAATCAAGGTGCTAGATGCTTTAGCAAGACAGTAGTTTTCTTAACAAAAGGCTGCGGTTTTGAGACATGTTTTCAGTATGCTTCAATGAGATCTAGGTACGTTTTCATCCGGAAATTTTACATGGATGCTCGAAATTATCCCTCCATGAATATCTACTGGACATTAACCAACAAGTTGAACATGTTTATTGGGTATCTAGATTCATAATTCATTCGTCGAGATGCAAGTCTTAGAAGGGGGCGAGGCAATGAGTATCTAGCTTATTTATGCGAAATCATCGGAACGAATTCTGTTTCTCCATTTAGAGGACAGCTGATAACGTCCGCGACGCCCGAGGTAATCGGACGTAGAGCTCCGACCTGGAATGGATGTTTACATTACTTTACTTACAATGCATAGATGAGCTCAATGGTGAACAAATCGCATGCAAGGGTTCTGGCCAAAATTCATTCCACCATGACGCCAGTAGGTATTGTATCATTCATTTGCGAAGGTAAAGACATATTTTTCTGTGAGATCCTATCGAATGGTTGAACTAGTACAATTCCCCTCGAGTTATAATAAGGAGTGGTCCAAATAGTTGCTCCATGCTTCCATTATTTCGTTCAGCCTGTTACTTCTCTCTGAACGTTTCGGTAGTCACTTAATCCTGCAGAACCTAGGAGGGGAACGTAGACCTCTCTACCAGAGTGGATGTAGTTAGGAGTCCCAACTATTGTGAGTTGGTATATATAAATAAACTATTTACTTGAGAAAATGCAAAATAAAATTAAGGATATACATGGACAATGGTCAAGATAAGCATGGGAAATCTGAACCATGCTTGCTGGCGTGACCTATACTGCGGAAGTTCCACCAACACTATACCACTGTACCAACAAGAAATACTCCCACACATAGGTAAGAACTATGGAAAACCATGATCCAACATTCATGCTAACGCTCATGGGGTTAGAAGAAAGCAAATCAAGATAAGTAAGATTAATACAACTCATCCCGATCATCCCTCGCAGCCGAGGGTGTATATATATAGAAGGATGTCTCTTTTTTAATCTCCACTACCAATCAATGAGCTTCTTTAAAACTAAAGTTGGAAATGAAGGGGGAACACCAAATACTAGATTTGATAATGACTATGGTGTGTAGTCAAGCAGTGAGTGACGGTGGAGGTTGAGATCCATCCTACCGCCCCAGCAAGGTGCTCTCATTAATTGATATAGTGTGAACAGGAATATTCACTGGCATCATTGGTCAGGCTTGCCAACATAGAGAGGACCACGGGGAAGAAGCAGAACTAAAATGCATGGCTGCTCGTCTTCGAGCCCTGTACTTTTCTTTTTTTACGTAGGCAGGTGAGGAGATCATTAAGATCCTAAGGTGGTAATCGGATGTCGTAAGATACCCGTAATCAGGGACTGCATTCCGCGTTATGTGGAATTCAAACCCAACTAAAATATCACCTTCCTTTTCTAACGTTGGAACTCGGCTTTGAACTGTTAAACACATGCTTCTGGCTGAGTCCTTGGGAACTTTTTGGATTATCATTTACTGAAAGACTTCTTCAATATAGACAAATACAGAACTCTAATGTTGCTCTTGTTCAAGCATTTTGGTTACTACCACCCTCGGCGACAGGTCTTGAGGTGGCACTTTTAGAGAACCCTACAGCCTTCTTTTTTCACTGGCCCATCGCTTTGACTGGGGAAAAAAAAAAAAAAAAATATATATATATATATATATATATATATATATATATATATATATATATATATATATATATATATATGTGTGTGTGGGGGGTATAATCGTCTACCTCTTGGCAGTTTGAACGGCGTCTATTTTCCCATTTTATGCTCGTAGGCATAAAGTAATCCACGTAATCCGTGTCTGTTGATTTCTTTATTTGCTCTCAGAACGTAATTTTAGTGTCTAATGTGACCCATATATATGATCGAAACTCGATCGAGACTTGAAAATTGAACCCTAAGCAGCACCAGCGGTGATGCCTTTCTCTAAATCCCTGTGGGCTGTCACATAGATCAAAGTTCGGTTTTTAAGATAGGTGTCCATAACTGGTAATAAATGTGATAATAGTTTAAATGCAGTATCCAGAGACTCTATCGAATCAGACCATCTTGCAGTATTCAAATCTTTGTTACATCTAGGATCACTAGCGCTGCTCAGATAGCCCTCTTCTCTTTAGTCTTTGATCTTGTGAAATAGGATTGAACTAGCTACCCCTTCAAAGAGTAAGGCGATCAGCCTGTAACCCCACAGGATGACCAGGAAACCTTTCAGCTCAGGGGGGGGGGGGGGGAGGAGTAATTGAAAGAATCCAGAAGGGAGAACTATCCATACCCGTGACAATTCACGTCTCTCTGATTCTGCAGTAATGCCTGATATGTAACCTGATCGACTGGCGCTAAGCTGTCTCCGGAAGATAACGATTTGACTGCTCCTCGGATATCTCCATCTGATACTTTGGATTCGACTCGTTTAAACAGGACCGTAGCAGTGTTTGACTTGGTGGTTTTGCTGTTTTGCGCTTAAGATTCAAGTAAATTATTAGAATTGTTGAGCGTGTTGGCATTATTCTTAACGTGTGGAGTCAAATTCATCGATTTTTTTTGGTACTTTGAGCGCTGTGCAGGCAAATTTAAACAAGCATTCCTAAGAGTAATGGTCATTAATCAGGCAGCACTGATCCATCAAAGATGATAACTTCCTGACAACGATCTTTCTAGCGCCTTTCGGAATCCGTTCAAGAATCCCACACTTTCGTTTCAGTTCTGGTAGCTCTTTACGAATATCTGACGAGGACTTATTCAGAGCGCTAGTGGTGTGCTGTAAACTCAAAACCTCCTCCATGTATTCCCTATGGCGCCATGAGTAGTGGAAACTCAATCCCCTTATTCCTGTATACAGTTTGTGAGCCTCATTTGGAGGACACCGAGGGCACGGATGGCTGTTGGTCTGGGAGAGTTCATGATCATGTTGTTTACAAGCAATACATACCCAGTCGTCGTAATTACTTATTGCCATTGCTTGTACTTCTTCCCTTGAAAGAGATACACATTCCACTTGATACTATTTTTCACAAGCAGTACAGAATACCATTTCTTCCTCATTTATAAAGTCTGAATCTCTTTTACGGCATGGGCACAACTGGTCACTTCCTGAGTTGATTTTCCGGCTTCAAAATGTGGGATGCTTCTATTAATTTCTACCCTGTAATTTCTACCCAGTTCATTTTACTCACACATCTATCCACCGGTCATAGTTTATTGTTAAGGTTGGTAAGATTGCTAAAGGTTCGGAGATCCCCCCCCCCCCCCCCCTCCCCAAACACACAGCTGTATAGCTCGTCGATCTTCATTCTCTCTCCAAGTCACTGAACCAATTGCTTCAACATCAACTATGCTCCGATTTTGTATTCTCTTCCTCCTGGCAGTCCTCAATATTGGTGACATGCAGGAACACACCTTTCAAGGTAGGTACCTAATCTATAGCTTTGTACAACACTATTGATCCTTTTTTGATTCACTAACTTCATGGAACCCATTCAAACTGATAAATACTAATATTTCGATCATTCATGTTATGCTCTCTTTTGCACACTGGGGAAAGTATGAAAAGTTTGTTATACTCCTTTTCAAGGTTTCAAATTGGAATAGCTAATCCAGTGAGGGTATGATTTTCCATAAATGAGATCATTTTGGTCATCAGCATAATCTCTCGAGTCGTTATGCTATAAAAATCTGCAGGCATTTCTTACAATTTAGAGTTTAGAATTTGGTGTGATTGGTGAGGATTGATCATTCTCATCAAATTTTGAACCTGAAACTTGATTTTTCGGTTTTTTCATTCCGCAAACCTAACCTATACCTACATCTATACCTTCGTTTGGTGGTCCAACTGAGTCAAGAACCCAGGCTATTAAAAGCACATACATCTCGATTATAATCATGTATTTATTAGACTTTGATGTATTCAGAGTGTATGAATCGTTCTCCTTAAATTCTGAATTCGAAACTCTGTTTTCCGTTTATTTCATTTCTCTAACATAACCTGTACCTACTTTGTTTTGTGGTTCAACTCTGTGTCAAAAACCCAGACTATTCAGCACAAATGTATCGATTTTAATAATGTATATTTCAGAGTTTGGTGGAATGAGAGTGCATGTATCATTTTCCTAAAATTCGGAATTTGAAACTTAATTGCTCATTTATTTCATTCCTGAAACATAAACTATACCTAAATCGTTTCGGTGTCCATCTCCGCCCTAAAAACACAAGCCAATTAGCAGCGCCGCCATACAATGGTATGGGAACTAGATACAAGGCCACCACGTTGGCCTCCTGAGAATTCAAAATCGCGAGACATTTCATTTTCATGTTTCATTTCATACATGAAAAACAATCCTATTATAGCGTTTCGATTCCCGTTTAGTGCTATTGTAATAAGTTACGTGCATTGTTTCTCATAATCGTTTTACCTAACAGGCGATCCACTACTTTTCATTATATTCAGCCCACCAGGAAACAATGCCATTAAGATATGTGATGAATTTTTCCAAGGACGCGACCATGTTCTTCAACAACCTTAATCTTTTGAGATGACATGCTGTGAAAATCAGCAGCAATAATGTTAATTTCAAAATTAGGTGTAATCAGAGCGTTAGAATCGTTTTCATCAAATTCTGGGTCTGAAATCTCATGATCAGTTTCTTTCATCCTTCCAACACAACCAATACCTACATCGTTTTGTGATCTATATCTGCGTCCAAAACAAAGGCCATCCTGCAGATATATCTCGATTACTATCATGTGCATTTTAGAATTCGGTGTAGACGGAGGGTACGAATCATTCTACTCAAATGCTAAGTCTGAAACTTGATTATTGGTTCATATCACCTCAAATATAACCTATAGCTACTTACATCGTTTCGCGTTCTAAATAAACATCCAAAACCCACGCCATTTAACACATACATATGTCAATTACAACTATCTACCTACATTGTATATTGTGGCTTCATCAGAGTGTACGGATTATTGTCCTTAAATTCTGAATCTGAAATTTAGTTATTCGTCTATTTCATTCCTGTACCTCCATCGCTTTGAGTTCTGACTCTGCGTCCAACATCCAGGCCATTTAGCACATTATACCTCGATTAAAATCATATATATTTTAGAATTTGGTGTAATCAATGTGTATGAATTATTCTTCTCGAATTCTGAAACTGAATCCTGATTATTCAGATTAATCTAGATTATTCATGACCTATACCTACTTCATTTTGGATCCCAACTCGGCCTTGAACCCCCAGGCCGAATAGTAGCGCCGCCTTACATTGCGATAGGAACTAGATGCAAGGACACAAACACGGGTTGTCGCCCGGGAATTCAAAAATGGCAGGACATTCTATTTTTCTGTTTCGTTGTGGGCTTGAAATCTATTCTTGCTCTCCTTCTGCAGACTCCTCAAGTACAATATATATGTTCATACATATAGTGAATAGAAGTCCAACTTTATGTCAAAAATCCACGCTATTTCTGTTCGCAAACATAACCTACACCTCTTTACAAGGCCCTTGAAAATGTTGGAATATAATCCATTACCAATGATGTTGTAAGTATCTTCGAAGAATTATGAGTATTTCACCTGCCTAGAGCCAACTCAAACATCGAAATTCATGCAGGGGTATCATTCGTAATCCATGAACATTTGATAATAATGTATTGAATATTGTGAAAGTTAGCAAGGATGTTTGCATGTGCAGAATGGACACTAATGACATGACGAAGAATTATTTCATAGACAATCGTTGGACGTTGAATCCTTAACAATGATTCAAATTTTGGCAAATCACACCACCGTCAATTAACATAATCTAAAAATACCGATTCGGTTCATATTTAGTAGATAAATGAGGGTTAAACATAAAAAACTTTTCGGTAGATCGTAAGAATCGCAATTACGTTAACGTATCTAACAAAATTGACGATAAAGGCGAGTAGGAAAGTGATTATCCTATTAGTAACATGTCATTTCAAATGATATTTAATACTCCTTTCCTTCATACTATAAAGGGCTTTTAACAATAATTAATGAATGAATGAAATAATAATTAAAATAACCACATATGCAGCATGACCTTAAAAGTGAATTTTATTAACTTATAAAATTGAGCACTTAGTGTGTACAGAATTTAATAGCTAATCAATTATAAAAAACATACACTTTTAAAACAATAACTTGGTGCATTTATCAGTATGATATTACGAACATTTTTCTTGATGTTGTCCATAATTGATGAAAGTCGTATTCTAATAAACTATATATGTTACGGTTATGAGCCTGTAGTGGATTTAAATATGTTTTACTTGGTGTAGGTAGACCAAGTGGGACATTTATATTCTGATTATGCGGGTTAGTCCCTGAGGTATTCCTGTAAGGAATGTGAGCGAAATCGCCAAGGTCAGCTTGCTT
This sequence comes from Adelphocoris suturalis, assembly GCA_030762985.1. NCBI lineage: Eukaryota > Metazoa > Arthropoda > Insecta > Hemiptera > Miridae > Adelphocoris > Adelphocoris suturalis. The sequence continues at coordinate 58,036,829 of CM061045.1, forward strand.
GGCGGGATGAACTGAGGGATAGTTCGTGTCGCAGCCGCGTGGAGCACTGGGCTCGCATAGTGGGTGCTGGGTTCGATCAGTTTGGTACTGAGCCGTTTTGTAATATTCCGGCCTAAGATTTATATCTGTAGGAGGAATATGTTGAGCTTGGTTGAGGTACTGAAAAGTATCCTTTGTTTTTTGTACATTTGGAGTGTATTTGACACTCGGATCGGCCGGGTAGCCTTGTGTAGAATATCGTGGATATTCGGAAATCTTTGTCGAATCATAATGATTGACTTCAGAGCGGGTCTGAAAGGTATCCTCGAACTTTTGTGTAGGTGAGGCTTGATCTAACGTTTCCTTCGTGAATACGTTAGGTGAGAAGGCGATCTCGTCGCGAGGATCGAGCCTTGAGCCGTCGCTAGGAACAGCGGACTGGCCGAGCAGCGGGTAGGTAGCGCTGCGTGGGCTAAGAGGCCCGGCCGCGCCGTGTTCCGCCTCCCCTTGCATGAGGAAATAGGACGGGCGGCGCTCCATCGAAATATCCGAGTTTATTAACTCGTTTTCGATACCTCTATGTATAGAAATAGAGGGTTTGGAAGGTGGACTCGCTTGACAGAGCTTCTTTCCTTTGCTCGGATGTCAGGGTCCTACCTTGTAGTCTTGAAAAAGACTTCCTTGGACGGTAAATTAGAGCGTATGAGCTGAGTAATTTACCGGCGTGCCCACAGCGGTCGGTGACGAGCCTAGTGCTACGAAACCCGGGCGACACGTCTCGGAACGTCCCAGCGGGCGTACGATCTAATGAGAATATCAATAGATGTACCGGGTGGCGTCCTGACAGAAGAACTACGTTGGGCAATGAGCAGGATGAATAATCACTGGACTCGTAGATGCCAATGCGAGATCTGTGTGGAGAGAAGGTAGGCCTTGTAGAAAGCAGTAGGAAGCCGTTCTTGAGATGAACTCGGGAGCAGAAGGTTCGTCAGCGTAGAGCGTGTAGAAATCTTCGTACTTCGAGGTGTAGTCGTCGAGAGCGGAGAGTGGAATGAATTTCGGAGGGCTCCGAGCGGGGTATTTATAGGGAGGTGGCCGCCTCCTGCCGCCTCCTGATTGGTCCGCTTAATTTCATTAATTCGACTGTGTAATCTCATTGGCTCGCACATTGTTTTCTCAGTATCTGCGAGTATGATAGCTGAGCTGGTCCTCCGGGGTGGTTACCCCACGTCCGTCGCTGCGACGGGGTCCCCGGGGGTGGCTTACGAGCGTCCGTCGCGGAGCCGACGACCTTGAGTTTAGACGGGGACCTCGGGTGGTTTCCCTGCGTCCGTTGTTCAGACGGGGTCCCCGGGGTGGCTGCTGGACCAGAGGTGGTTGCTTGCCGCCTCCTGGTTGGTTCGCCTATTGTCTCTCGTGTAATCAGTGTTTCTGATTGGCGAGTAGGCTTGTTTGAATTGTCCTTGTTAGTTTTAGAGGACGTTTGATTTTCTGTTTGAGTTTTCTCATTCAAGGCGACTTGGTTCGAGATACTTGTCGCGTCTCTCTCGCCCAGTAAGTGTCTAGGGAGGTCGCCTTGTATGTTATTAGTTAATATTTCACTTTTGAGAGAGAATTTCGTATTTTCTCTCTGGTGAAATATTTTGTTTGACGGAGTTATAACTCGACGTCTTATAAATATTTTTGTGTTGTGTCTACCTCTTTTTGGTAGCCCTGAAAAGGGCTGTTGACAAGAGGGGGTGGTTTTCACCACAGGCGCCCCCCCAAGACGTCGTGTTATTAACGACGACGCCGGTTGGGGTGTTTCGAGCGCAGTCACCCACCTCTCGTCGAATTTGGTAGAGGGGACGTGCCTTCAGGCAGATTTTCGGGGAGTCTCCTCCTTATTTTCTGCCTGATTTTTGTTTAGTGACACAGCTTCGTCTGTTTTTAGAGTGTAAGCTGGTTTTATTTGCTGTTTGGGAACTTTTTTCGTGTGTTCGCCAATTTGTACTGTAACCGAAAACTTATCTCTTTTAATAACTTTGAATGGTCCCGTGTAAGGACATTGCAGGGAGGAGAGCTGTGTGGGCACTCTGATATAGACATGTGTACATGTATCCAAGTTTTTGGGCATGTTGACGGCATACTTCGTATTATTATGTTTAATATGCGTAGGCCGGAAAAAGAGAGGCTCAGAAAGGTTTGTAGAAGTTACGAAAATGTCTCCTGGGAGTGGTACGTCAATTCCGTAAACTTTTTGGAACGGTGTAGTTTCCGTTGCTGGGTCTACTGCCGTACGCATGGCGAGTAGTACTTTTGGAAGGGCGTCGAGCCAATTTTCGTTTTGTGCTTTGAGAGCCTCTTTCAAAGATCTATTTCTGCGTTCTACCATTCCGTTTGTTGACGGTTTGTATGGTAACGTGTGAGTATGTTTTACTCCGAGACGTTCCATAATGGAATTAAATAGATCTGATTCGAATTGTGTGCCTTGGTCACTTGTGATGTATTTAGGTACGCCTTTTGAAGCTACCCAAATATTGATAAAGGCGTTTGTGATCGTGGCTGTTTCGATGTTGTTAAGAGGGACTGCCTCTAGCCAACCCGTTGCTCTATCGACCATCATTAGAATGTAACGTTTCCCTCCTTTAGCTAAAGGTAAGGGTCCGGTAATGTCAACGTGTACATGTGAAAATTTGTTAGCCGTTTCAAATTCGGAGTAAGGGAGCTTCACGGAGCGAGTGATTTTTGCTCGTTGGCAAGTCTCGCACGCTCGGACCCAGTTGGAGACATCTGCACGAAGTCCGTGCCAAAAATATCTTTGTTTAACTTTATACACTGTAGAGTGTATACCTGGGTGTCCCAAATTGTGAATTTGGCTGATTATTTCGTGCCTTATTTCGTTTGGAATATAAGGTCTTGGGTGTCCTAGGTCTAGGTTACACCAAATTTCTCCTTGAGGGAATTCAACTCGTGTGAGTTTCAATTTGTCCTCTGTGTTAGGAGGAGAACGAATTTGTGCATTTGAAATGTGCAGTAGAAGATTGCACTCTATTGCAGCCGTAATTTGTGAAATTTCGGCTATGGGTGGACCCTCGTCAGTTTGGATTGAAATCGATTTTGTTTGAATTTCAACTGGATCGAAGGGTCTGGAGAGTGCGTCGGCGACGACGTTGTTCTCTCCGGGTATATGGCGAATGTCACTTGTCATTTGAGAGATGTATGTTAGCCATCTCAATCTCATTTTAGAAAAATGTGCATTTTTCTTAAGCATCGTGCCTAGCAGAGGCTTGTGATCTGAACAAATATGAAAAGATCGGCCGTCCAAGTCATTGTGCCAGTGAATGCAAGCTTGGTAAACGGCGAACATCTCTTTGTCGAATGATGCTTTATTCTTCCATTGTTCCGGAATTTCTTTACTGAAAAATCCCAATGGTTGGTAAGATTTCGAGCCGTGTTTGTCTGTAATTTCCTGCTCCAGTGCCGCTCCGATGTGTGTGTCGGATGCGTCGCAGACTATTCTCCACTCTGCTGTAGGGTGTGGATGAGCAATATTATGCAATGTAGCTTTTATCATTGCTTGTTTTAAGCTGTTGAAAGCTTTTTCTCTCTCTGATGTCCATTCGATAGGTGTTTTGTCATTTTTTTTGTTTGACTGAATGGAGTCATACAGAGGTTGTGCCGTGTGAGCGAATTTACTTCAGCAAGCTCGGTAAAAACCACACATACCTAGGAATCTGCGTAGACTTCGTACGTCTATCGGCCTAGGAAATTGTTCTATGGCTTCTATTTTATCTCGTTTAGGAATTATCCCTTCTTTCGAGATAGTGAAACCTAGGAAATCGACGGTAGGTTTTGAAAAAATGCATTTATCGAAACCTACTCGAAGTCCGTGTTCCCCTAGCTTGTCGAAAATTTGTTTGAGGTGGTTCATGTGTTCTTTATAATTTTTAGAAGCCACCAGTATGTCATCTAGGTATACAAATGCGAAATCAAATTTTCGCATGATGCTGTCCATGTATCTTTGCCATGTTTGAGCCGCTCCGGCCAAACCCATGCTCATTTTCTTAAACTCATAAAGACCGAAAGGTGTAATAATTGCAGTTTTATGAGCGTCATCTGGGTGCATCGGAATATGGTAATATGCCGATTTTAAATCTATTGTCGAATAGATTTGTGTATCATGTAAATTCGCTTGGAAAGAGCGAATGTGAGGAGGAGGGTAGGCGTCTTTCTTCGTTTTCGCGTTCAGGAAACGGTAGTCGCCGGTGATCCTCCATGACCCGTCTTTTTTTTTTTGCACACAGTGTAACGGGGATGCCCATTCGGAATCTGATGGTGCAATTATGCCTTCGGAGAGCATTTTGTCAAAAGTACTTTTGACTTGAGCCCGTTTTTCGCCCGCCATGGGTCTTGCACGGAAGTGTACTGGTGTTCCTTCCGTGGTTATACGGTGGTAAACCCCGTTGTTTTTCCACTTTCCTTGGAGTTTGCTCATTTTATCATTGTATTTTTCAATGATAGAGCGAATGTTTTCGTCCTCCGTGATTTGCACGTCCTCTGGTTGAGGGCTGTTGTCACGATGAGGGATAGTAGCTGCTATTTGTTCGTCAGTGAATTTTTTGTTCATGACTGCAGCTATTTTTTGATCGGCATAGCTTTTTATTTTATCTTTATAGATGTATTTGTGTTTGACCCGTATTCCGATATCCCAAGACTCGAGGAATGGTATACCGAGGATCGCTAGATCAACTTTCGTGATCATAAAATCGGTGGTCATGTCTCCGAGGCCGATGTTAATTGTCGTGTCAGCACGCCCGAGTGTGTCTATAGGGGCTCCGTTAGCTGCTGTGAGCTTAACGTTGGACTTACGAATTTTTAAGCCCAATTTTTTGGTGACATTGTGGGGCAGAATGTTCACTTCTGCTCCCGTGTCGATGAGAAATTCAGTGCCATTTAGTTTGCACTTGAAAAAAAGCCTTTTATACTCATTAGTCTGCCGGTGTATAGGCTCAGATACACTGGCAGTTATTCGTTTTCCGAACTCTCTACGTCGGAGGTTGGAACGGTACTTTCTTGTACCGCTCTCTGAGTATTTTCGTTTGAAAACCAGGTTTTTGGCTGGCTTATAGGCGCTGCCTTTTTGCTAGGTTTGGAGGCAGTGTTTGTCTTCCAAGTGCAGTGCTCTGGGTCTGCACACTTGCGAGTTTCGTTACCGAAACGTGCGTGGTTTCGACAGACATAGGCTGTCGGTTTGTGAGGCTTACTCTCTACTTGCTGGGGTTTGAACTCAGCTTTTTGTGAGAGGGCCTTTTTGAAACCAGTCTTCGTGGGTTTCGGAGTAGATTCGACTCCTCGTATGTTGAGAGAGGGGTTCTCTGTTTTGTACGCGTGTAGCGTATCAGCTAGGTCGAGCCGGGCGGTCGTGGTAGGCTGTGCTGCGACCATACCTCGGGCTTCGATAGGTAGAGTTTCGATCCACTTTTGAGTGATCAGAGCCTCTGAGAGTGCTGGGTTTTTTGGCGAGAGATGCGGGGTCCTCGAGTGCGAGGAGCCTGTCCTGTAAGGACAACCCGTATTCTCGCTGTAGGCGCTGTTTGGCCTCTTCATAAGGTGCGTGGGGTGCCGTGAGGTAAGCTGAGTCGATAGCTTCCCTCATTTCTTCCGGTACCCACTTGTATATAGCTGAGAAGCATTCGTTCTGCGTTCTCAGGTGTTTTCGCACGCAGTATTGATCGAACTCGGCGAGTGCACGATCGATATTCTTCTTTTGGAAGATTGGTCTTTGATAATCTCCCATTTCCTCTAAAAGTGCTCGAAAGCCACTTTGTGTAGAGGGTTGTTGAGTGAGATGTGGGGCGTATAGGCCCGGCGGGGGTCGTACGCCCGCAGTGGTTCCCTGAAATCCACTAGCTTCATAAGAGGGAACGAAATGCTCCGTGTTAAGCCTGTTCAAAGGCGGGGTCACCATTTGTAGTGGATTTAAATATGTTTTACTTGGTGTAGGTAGACCAAGTGGGACATTTATATTCTGATTATGCGGGTTAGTCCCTGAGGTATTCCTGTAAGGAATGTGAGCGAAATCGCCAAGGTCAGCTTGCTTGGCGGGATGAACTGAGGGATAGTTCGTGTCGCAGCCGCGTGGAGCACTGGGCTCGCATAGTGGGTGCTGGGTTCGATCAGTTTGGTACTGAGCCGTTTTGTAATATTCCGGCCTAAGATTTATATCTGTAGGAGGAATATGTTGAGCTTGGTTGAGGTACTGAAAAGTATCCTTTGTTTTTTGTACATTTGGAGTGTATTTGACACTCGGATCGGCCGGGTAGCCTTGTGTAGAATATCGTGGATATTCGGAAATCTTTGTCGAATCATAATGATTGACTTCAGAGCGGGTCTGAAAGGTATCCTCGAACTTTTGTGTAGGTGAGGCTTGATCTAACGTTTCCTTCGTGAATACGTTAGGTGAGAAGGCGATCTCGTCGCGAGGATCGAGCCTTGAGCCGTCGCTAGGAACAGCGGACTGGCCGAGCAGCGGGTAGGTAGCGCTGCGTGGGCTAAGAGGCCCGGCCGCGCCGTGTTCCGCCTCCCCTTGCATGAGGAAATAGGACGGGCGGCGCTCCATCGAAATATCCGAGTTTATTAACTCGTTTTCGATACCTCTATGTATAGAAATAGAGGGTTTGGAAGGTGGACTCGCTTGACAGAGCTTCTTTCCTTTGCTCGGATGTCAGGGTCCTACCTTGTAGTCTTGAAAAAGACTTCCTTGGACGGTAAATTAGAGCGTATGAGCTGAGTAATTTACCGGCGTGATTTACCACGTTGGCCTCCTGAGAATTCAAAATCGCGAGACATTTCATTTTCATGTTTCATTTCATACATGAAAAACAATCCTATTATAGCGTTTCGATTCCCGTTTAGTGCTATTGTAATAAGTTACGTGCATTGTTTCTCATAATCGTTTTACCTAACAGGCGATCCACTACTTTTCATTATATTCAGCCCACCAGGAAACAATGCCATTAAGATATGTGATGAATTTTTCCAAGGACGCGACCATGTTCTTCAACAACCTTAATCTTTTGAGATGACATGCTGTGAAAATCAGCAGCAATAATGTTAATTTCAAAATTAGGTGTAATCAGAGCGTTAGAATCGTTTTCATCAAATTCTGGGTCTGAAATCTCATGATCAGTTTCTTTCATCCTTCCAACACAACCAATACCTACATCGTTTTGTGATCTATATCTGCGTCCAAAACAAAGGCCATCCTGCAGATATATCTCGATTACTATCATGTGCATTTTAGAATTCGGTGTAGACGGAGGGTACGAATAATTCTACTCAAATGCTAAGTCTGAAACTTGATTATTGGTTCATATCACCTCAAATATAACCTATAGCTACTTACATCGTTTCGCGTTCTAAATAAACATCCAAAACCCACGCCATTTAACACATACATATGTCAATTACAACTATCTACCTACATTGTATATTGTGGCTTCATCAGAGTGTACGGATTATTGTCCTTAAATTCTGAATCTGAAATTTAGTTATTCGTCTATTTCATTCCTGTACCTCCATCGCTTTGAGTTCTGACTCTGCGTCCAACATCCAGGCCATTTAGCACATTATACCTCGATTAAAATCATATATATTTTAGAATTTGGTGTAATCAATGTGTATGAATTATTCTTCTCGAATTCTGAAACTGAATCCTGATTATTCAGATTAATCTAGATTATTCATGACCTATACCTACTTCATTTTGGATCCCAACTCGGCCTTGAACCCCCAGGCCGAATAGTAGCGCCGCCTTACATTGCGATAGGAACTAGATGCAAGGACACAAACACGGGTTGTCGCCCGGGAATTCAAAAATGGCAGGACATTCTATTTTTCTGTTTCGTTGTGGGCTTGAAATCTATTCTTGCTCTCCTTCTGCAGACTCCTCAAGTACAATATATATGTTCATACATATAGTGAATAGAAGTCCAACTTTATGTCAAAAATCCACGCTATTTCTGTTCGCAAACATAACCTACACCTCTTTACAAGGCCCTTGAAAATGTTGGAATATAATCCATTACCAATGATGTTGTAAGTATCTTCGAAGAATTATGAGTATTTCACCTGCCTAGAGCCAACTCAAACATCGAAATTCATGCAGGGGTATCATTCGTAATCCATGAACATTTGATAATAATGTATTGAATATTGTGAAAGTTAGCAAGGATGTTTGCATGTGCAGAATGGACACTAATGACATGACGAAGAATTATTTCATAGACAATCGTTGGACGTTGAATCCTTAACAATGATTCAAATTTTGGCAAATCACACCACCGTCAATTAACATAATCTAAAAATACCGATTCGGTTCATATTTAGTAGATAAATGAGGGTTAAACATAAAAAACTTTTCGGTAGATCGTAAGAATCGCAATTACGTTAAAGTATCTAACAAAATTGACGATAAAGGATAGTAGGAAAGTGATTATCCTATTAGTAACATGTCATTTCAAATGATATTTAATACTCCTTTCCTTCATACTATAAAGGGCTTTTAACAATAATTAATGAATGAATGAAATAATAATTAAAATAACCACATATGCAGCATGACCTTAAAAGTGAATTTTATTAACTTATAAAATTGAGCACTTAGTGTGTACAGAATTTAATAGCTAATCAATTATAAAAAACATACACTTTTAAAACAATAACTTGGTGCATTTATCAGTATGATATTACGAACATTTTTCTTGATGTTGTCCATAATTGATGAAAGTCGTATTCTAATAAACTATATATGTTACGGTTATGAGCCTGTAGTGGATTTAAATATGTTTTACTTGGTGTAGGTAGACCAAGTGGGACATTTATATTCTGATTATGCGGGTTAGTCCCTGAGGTATTCCTGTAAGGAATGTGAGCGAAATCGCCAAGGTCAGCTTGCTTGGCGGGATGAACTGAGGGATAGTTCGTGTCGCAGCCGCGTGGAGCACTGGGCTCGCATAGTGGGTGCTGGGTTCGATCAGTTTGGTACTGAGCCGTTTTGTAATATTCCGGCCTAAGATTTATATCTGTAGGAGGAATATGTTGAGCTTGGTTGAGGTACTGAAAAGTATCCTTTGTTTTTTGTACATTTGGAGTGTATTTGACACTCGGATCGGCCGGGTAGCCTTGTGTAGAATATCGTGGATATTCGGAAATCTTTGTCGAATC